>CM076584.1:1618161623-1618761623 GCA_034641835.2 Pinus albicaulis | reverse complement strand
ATACAATGCTCTCTTGAGTATGCACACATGTAACTCCCTTTCTAAGGTCTCAAAACCTCCTGGATTCTCAATGTACACTTATTCCTCAATAAATCCATTGAGAAATGTAGCCTTTACATCCATCTGATGTATCTGCCATCCCATCTGCGCTGAGAGTGAAATGAAGGATCTAATAGATGAGTACGTTGTGACTGGTGAAAAGGTTTCATCATATTCAATCCCCTCCACCTGAGAGAATCCTTTGGTCTCAAATATAGCCTTGTGTTTATCCAAACTCCCATCTACTGCTTGCTTCACCCTGTAGACCCACCTAGATCCTACAACTGACTTCGCCACTGGTCTTGGGAAAAATTCCCATGCACTGCTTTTGATAATGGAGTTCTACTCCTCAAACATGGCATCAACCCACACTAACTACTACACTTCTTCCTCAAACGAGGATGGTTCTATATCAATACCTTTGCTCATAAGATCCATATATCAGTGTACTGCTCTGGGGACCTTCTCTACTTGCCCTGTGGGGCTCCCACATTATCTCTCACATCCAACAATAATCTTTCAACCTCTCTGGTGCGCTTTCTTCCATCTTTGGTAGATGTATATGCATGAGTGGTTTCTACCACTCTCTATTCCTCTGCCCTTAGCTGATATAAATCATGTGAATGCATCTCGAGCTCCCTCTCAAGGGACAATCACATGGATTTGTATTCATATAATTTCACATCTCTTCTAACCACTGTCATCCTGTATGCTGGCAAGTACACCCGATATTTGTGAGGTGTATTACCCCACAAATATCCCCAACTCTGATGTTGGCTCTAGATTTTTCCTCTCATATTTGGTTACATGGAAATAAACATATGAACCAAAAATTTTAAAATACGACACATCCGGTATCTTACTAAAAAATAATCCTCTGGTGTACTCATCCCAAGTATCCGATGAGGACTTCTGTTATGTGAAAATATTACTGTATTGCATGCTTCTGCCCATAGATGCAACGATAGGTCCTGATCATGCAACATAGCATGTGTTACTCCCACAATAGTTCTATTCTTTATTTCTGCAACCCCATTCTACTATGGGTTATGAGGTACTATCAATTCTCTTCGAATTCCTTCTAATGTACATAGCTTCTTGAATTCGTTAGAGATGTATTCTCCACCATTGTCGCTCCTCAGAGCCTTCACTATATTCACTGTATCTTTCTCGACAAGTTCCTTGAACTCACAAAACTTGGAGAATGTTTGATATGTCTTATGTATGAAGAAAATCCAACACTTCATTGAAAAATCATCAACAAAAATCACATAATAGTTGTGATTTGATGTGGAAGCTGTCAAAAATGGTCCACACAAGTCTGAGTGAACTCTCTCAAGGATTTCCTTGGGTCGAATTTTCTTATCGTGAAAGGCGGCTTTGGTTTACTTCCCCAATGTACACCCTTTTCATGTATCTATCTACTCAAGTGCACCCTTTGGAAGTCTTGTAGAAATCTTCTGCATGATATTCAAAGCGTTGTGGTGTAGATGGCCCAATGTCCTGTGCCATAACTCACTGATGCCTCGACTCTCCACCTTCTCTGCTTTAGTGGTCAATGTTGCACAGTCTTATACATCTAGTTCGTAGATATTCTTTACTCGAACCCTAATATTTTTCACCTGTTTCGTGGCTTTGTGATGAAAGAATGCCTTTCCTTCACTGAAGATCACATCATAGCCATGATATTCCAACATAGCAAAAAAAACAAAATTATTATTTAAACCAGGAACATACATGACATCTTATAATGTGAGTGGATTACTTGACTCCCTATGAAAGGTAACTATACCTACACTGGTAGTGCTATACCTCCCATCATCACCCATCTCGATGTGCATATGGAGATCCTTCTCCTCCAAGCTACTAAAGAATTATTTGTTGCCGGTAATATCGAATGAAACTCCACTATAAAAGTACCACACATAACCCATCACCGATGACACCATGCATGTGATGAGAGAAAATTCTAACTTGAACTATGAACCCAATTCTTCACCTACTGATCCTCCTGAGGCCTTCTTGTTAGTATTCTTTTGTGGAAATTTTTTGGCATAGTGTCCATGCTCATGATAGTTGAAACATTTTACATTTGACAAGTATCGCTTCTTTCCTGCCTTTCCAGACTTAGATTTGGAATGGGACTCCTTCCCTTTTCCTTTCTTCACGTTTCCAGCCAAGGCACAGTTCTGTTCATCATCAATCTTTGATGAGGATCCATATTTGGTGCTATGCCGAATTTATTCTTGTGCAAGTTCGAACCATAGTTTCTCCCAATACGGTAGCTTATCCCTCTCATTCATAGAGTAATGGTAGCTATGGTAACTCTTGGGAAGGCCTAGAAGAAATAGGATCACCAGATCGTCTCAGGAAACAGTTATGTCGACACTTCCAAGCTCACCTCGACACAGAGTGAAAATTTTCAAGTATTTTTGGATCATGTATCCCTTCTCCATTTTGATCTTCCTAAGATTTTATTTAAGCACCAACTTTCGATGGTCACTGCTAGTCTGATATAGATCTGTCAAGGCATCCCACATAGTATATGGAATCACCTTCCCATGGAGACTCATGACAATATGATCTCGAATTCCCTCTAACAAGATCCTTCTCGCCTTTGCTACATTCTTCTTCGATGCATTAAGAATTTGAGCATATTATAATCCAGGTTGAGGGATATCAGTTTCTATCAAAGCCTTTAGTCCATTTTCCTCGAGCACTTCCTCCATCCTATCCTTCCATTCTACGTAATTTGAATTTCCCTCGAGTGCATATTCGAGTCTCAAGCCATTGAAATACATCTTGATCAACTGCTAGATCTTGAAGAATAAATATGAAAATTCGAACTTGATAAATATGCAATTTTATTTTATTTTATTTTTTATTTTTATTTATTTATTTATTTTTTAATTCTTTACGCTCTGATACATGTAAAAAATATAAAAATAATATTCAAACTGATCTTGTTTTTGTACTAAAACAAAATAATGAATCCTTATACAATTTGTGGAAACAAAACACGATCGCACAATCACATAAGAAGTAACAGAAATAGAAAATCAATCACACAACACAAGATGTATCTGGGGAAATAACACTGCTTATTGTATATTGTATAAAGTCAAGACCATGAAACAATACAATTCTTTCTCTCACCAATAAACTCCTGTACTCTACCAATTGTCTCACTCTGATCTAGGAAAAATTAGTCAATTACTTAACAAATTCTTAGCATCTTCTCAACTTGCCTTTCTCATGCATTATTGAAGGAATTTTCACCCTATTAAATAGGAAATTCCCAACAATGGATTGTGCAATGCATTATAGGCCTCCAAATGACTCTATAAGTAACATATGAAATTTTCTAATTATACAACTGATAATTATCATCCCTTTAACCTCAATCTCAACTGGGCCTTCCCTATAAATCACATGAAACAACTATTTATAGCGAATTATCAGTTAACTGATTGATCACTACTTGTGAATTAAATCATATTTAATTCACTGGACCTCTCACTAGCTCATCACTTAGTTAGAACTAGTTAGAATGATTTTAACTCAATTAATTGAGTTAAGTAATTACAAATCAAAAATCACTATAACTGGACCCCCTTAAATCATGGGATAACTCTACATGCCTCCTCTCTGATACTCAACTCAAATTTCCTAAGCTAACTCAGTCATTCTGACTTAGTTAACTAATACAAGCTGTCATGAGATGAAATGACAATTTCTCTTCCAATTTAACTATGGGAAAATTAAATCAGAAGCCCCCTTGGGTGCCATTTCAAAATTTTTCTCTATAGTACTTATTCTTTTATCTCTCTTTTTTTTAGAAAATGATAACAAAATTTACTGAGAATGATATTTTCTCAATGCTCTCTGAATCAACTCATATTCAACCATTGCTACAAATTATTGAACTTAACCCTATTAGGTAAATGAAAAGCTCAAATCTACGATATCACACCTCCATCTACATTGGCACACATATGAAGTGCCTTATGCTTCCAACAACCCTCAATGAACTAGTTGCAACAAGCTTGTTTCAAAAGGGTTCTATTACACATGTTAAAAGTTGGACTACTTCAACTATTGGTCCATCAATGTAAGTTTTTTACAAAATTATTATTTAAAATTTACATATTTTCTTCATACCACTTTCAAGTCTAACAATTACTCTTATGACTATCATTTACTATGTAGGTATATAATGCTACTAGACTTTGAAATTTCTACTACATCTGCAACTTTAATTGGTATTCCAAAAAATTTGAGTATTCCGATCACTTCTCAGGAAGAAACTCTATCCTCATCAAACCAACACCCTTTGTAAAAAATACACTGCCCCCTTTCTTCTATTCCAGCCCCATCCCTGACGCTAGTCCATATGTTATAGCATCATTTCTCAACTTCACATGATTCATGATTGCTTTGATGGTTTTGGGCACCCATTCCTACAGACTTGGACAAATTCACTTAAAAACAGTGTAAAAATCCCCATACGCGACTATGCCCGTACTTTTCCGCGTGTATACGCGAGTCCAGCTAGACTTTTCCACGTATGTCATTAAAAATAATTAAAAAATATATAATTATTCCCTATTTTCGGGCTGGGTTGATGGTTACTCAGGTAGTTCAACCACCCCAGCACGTGGCCAACTGTTTCCAACTGTTGAAACTAATTGGAGGGAGTATAAAATCCCCTCATGTGTATGGCCTAAGGGAGAGAGAGAATTATTGATATTATACTCTATTGGTATTCCCTATCCAAGTCTGATTCCCTGTGCCTCCTGCACTTTCCCAATTCATTATAGGAAACCCTTGTTTCCTTGAGATGCTCATCTCCCTATATGTCATCTCGTATGCACCAGTTTGGAAGGAGTCTTAGTGAGGCAAGGGCTGGACGGATCCGGACGACGGTCTGCTCGAAGGTTGTGGAAGGATTCAGGTGATCTCTCCACTCGTTACTTTTGTACATGCTATTTATAATACAGAAGTACCATGCTGTTCCCGAAATATACGTGTTAGTGTATGCTTATATGTATGAGAATATTGTTATTTAAGCATTCATTATGATTTATTTAATGTTTTATATGAATCTCACTAACATTTAGAGTAGATATATGCTGTACAACTAGTTCTTCGTGCTTGTTTCTTCTTGTTTTTCAGGTTAAGAAGGAAGGACGGTTGCTGGGGATTTGAACCCTGCGGGATCTTCTTCAACCGTAGGACCTACGGGTAACTTTCTCATTCTACTCTATTTAGTTTTTCTGAACGTGCATGGTTGTGTGAGTCCTTCTTAAGTAGCATGCCCCTGCTCTGTGGAGGTTGTAACCCAACGAACCTCTAGGGTGATATTCCCCGAAACAGAACTGGCGACTCCACTGGGGATCACATTCCTGTGATTCTCCTGTTGGGTTGTTTCAGCTGTTTGGTAGGATTCCAGCAGTTTTAACTTTTATTTGCAGTCTAGTTTATTTTCTTTCAGTCAGTTTGAAGTCCTGGTTTCTTTTCCAGGCTTGTCCTTTTTGTTTTTTTCATTATTTACCTTTGCATACGCGCTTTTTTCTGCACACAGTCACGTATACACGCAATTTTGTCTAAAGGGACCCTCATATACGCGAGTTTCCCTTAGAACAGATGCGTATGCACGCCGGTTGCATAACTGTGAAGTAGTGTATACCTAGGCAAATTTTGAATTTTTGGGTTTCTTGACTTTTTGGTCCTTTCTGGCTGTGGAGGCCTGTTTCTACAGTGTCTCTGTACTTACTGGATTGTGAAGGAAGTGGTTTCATGTCTTTTCTCTCTTTCGTTTGATTGAAAACTAGTCTTTTTGGAAAAGTGTTGTTTCTGGTGCTGGCACTTCTGGATTGAGTTCCAAGATCGCTTTCTGAGCATTCTTGGCTGTTCTGCTTTATCAGAACAGAGAGCTTCTGCTCACTTACTCGCTCCTATCTTTGTGTTGTGCTTTGCATTGCGATTTTTGCTTCGTTTTTTATTGGTTTTCTTGAGTTCCATAGGCTAGGTTTTGTTGCAACTTTTGAAGAGCTTTTCTTGCTTCTTTGGAGTCTTTGTTTGCGACGAGTTTGCACTATTTGTCTAGGCTGAGTGGCTGAGTTTTCTGGTCTTCTTTTGCTCTTATTGATCTTGCTACGAGTTAGCCTTATAAGGTTTGGGAGCATTGTTGAAGTTTCTGCTTGGAATTCGGTCTTGTTTGGTTTGGATTTTGATAGTTGTGCTTGGTCTTTTCGAGCTCTTTCTTTATAAAACAAAAAAGCTCAAAAAACATTTGCTTTGCTTTTTGTTTTTGCATTTCAAAGGCTTAAAAAGCATTTTCACTTGTTATTTGCTTTTGTTGTTGCATTTTCATTTTCGTTTGCTATAACTTTTGAAGCTTTTGTGAGGTTTCTTGCTTTTAGTTTTTGGCTTGATTTTGAGGAGGAGTTGTCATTTGATTTCTTCTTCTTGATTTTAAGTGTTTTTGGTGTCCTCATTTTAAGAGTTCTTGATTTCAAGAACTAGCTTTCTGGACAACAAAAGAAGAGTTAAAACTGAAGGACTTTTTGGGAATTTCACTCTGCTTTAGGAGATATTTGCATCTTAGGATTTACATGCTTGTAGTGATTTGCATTAGGTGCATTTAATCATTTAGTCAATTTCATAGTTTTTGTGAGTGTGAGTTTGCTATTTGAAAAGAAAAAATACAATTTTTAGCCTCATAGAACCTGTATAGAGATTGCTCTTCATCGAAAGACAAAGAACTGCATTTTCATGTAGTTAAGTTTTTATTAATTTCTTTTGCGTCAAAACACCATAAGTTTCATCTCCATATCCTTGTGACTTAACATAACAGCCATTAAAATAAGCGATTTAATCTAAAATCAGCTAGCAAGTTTTCTAAGTGTCAATCACCAACTAGCTAGGTTGTAGGGCCTTGGAATAGGTGAGTGGAGAGTTAACTCTCCAAGGCCGCTCAAACAAACATATAAGTTGATTAATTGAGCGAAATCCAACTCCGTTAGGTGGACCGGGAAAGCTCTCCTCCAGAGAATCAAGCGCGAGGGGAAGTGAAGGCCGAGAAGAGGGATACCCCCTCTCCGATTGGCTGAATATGACCTCAAGACCATTCCGCTCGGCTTCTGATACGGATTGGTGTCCATAGTTGCCACTCCTAGGTTCCACACAAGTGACTGCGGGGGGGAATACCCGTGGTACCTGAGGCAGACGTCGCATCACTTTCAGCAGTACTTCTGGGGGGTGCCCTTGCGAAGCTTGGGTGCTTGAGCCGGCAAAGGCCGTCGTTAGGAGGTCGGCGTAACTGTTTCTGATACCTTCGCTAGTTGTTCTGGGCCCTAATCATCCCAGACTGCTTTCGGAAGGCCCTATACTTCGCTTTCCTGTATTTTGGTGTCCGGTCCTCATCACCCGGAGCGGAAATACTTGGAGGCTGTTTGCTTGACTGTATCTCAGGGATTTTTATTTTTAGTGAGTGCTCTTTGCTCCTAGCTTGCCTAGCTTTTCACTTTTTTGAGTCTAATTTAAAAAATCTATAAAAGTGGCTGATCAAGCACCTCATCGTTCGAGGAGAATCCGGGGGTTATCTCTCGAGAGTCCAGAGCCTTCTTCGAGAAGGCGTAGGAGTGATTTAGCAGGTGGTTACCACCCTATGGCGTCTGACGCAGTGGAGAGAGATCCTCCACAAAGGTCTGAAGGTTTCATAGCTGATTCTGGTGTCGGTCCCGAGAGGAGCGTTTCGCTCACCTCGCGAGTTTTGTTTCCTCAGGAAGAAGATTTTCAAATCGAAGACGTACCTGAGCCTCCTGCTACAGGTCCATCTCCTCTTCCTCCTGATTATCCGTTCGTTGTTCAGTACATCGGGCCTGAGTCAGAGAGACCGGGAGATCTTCCGTATCATTCTTATCTTTCGATGGCCACGACTGGGAATGCAGCTTCTACCGTGAGTGCTGCAGGCATTCAGTCTCCTGCTTCTGTTGAAGCAGGGGGCACTATTGCTTCATCTTCGATTTCTTCTAGTGCTGCTGTGTTTGGCTCTGGGTTCACCCAAGCACATGCTTCTCATTCTGGTCCCTTCTGTTCAGGGATGCCCTTTAGTGGGAATCCCTCTTTTTCCTTTTCCGCTGTTTCAGCTGGATCTACACCCATGTCTAACATGGCTAGTGGATCAACTTCTTTTCAGGGTTTCCCCTTTGGGACTGGACATATTCCTAGTTCCAATCCTTCTTTAGGGTCGTTTCCGTTTACGTCCCAGACCCAGAGTTTCAACCCTTGGTCTGGGGGGCAAAGTTCGACTACTTTTACGGGATGGAATCCTGTCTTTACTACAGCGGGGGCAGGGAATCAATTTTACGCAGGTCATCAAGGGAATGCTTCTTTCCCCTCATCGAGTGCTTATCAGTCCTTTTCTCCTCTGTCTAATGCTTGGAACCCCTATCAGAGGCTCTCCTCTTCATTCAATACTTCAGCGGGGGGAACTGGTCTGGGCTTTGGTAACTCGGCGTGGGGAGGAGGTTCTTCTCCATTTTCTACGAGTCCTTTCTGGCAGCCTGGTGCGTCATCAAATCCAGGCTATTCTTTTCAGAATGTTTGGAATCCATCCCATCAAGGATGGAATCCTCAGGCTCCGCCTCGCTTACCTTTTCTGGCAACGTTAAACTTGCCAGATTTGTCGAAGTTGACTAATGACCCGATTCGTTATAGTCCGGGGTGGCCTCCGGTCCCGACCAAACTTCCTTCAGACATTCCAAAGTTTGAAGGTAAAAATGGAGAGGATTTGGCGGACCACATCACCACTTTCCACTTATGGTGTTCTTCGAACTCCCTGATCGATGATTCGATTAGGTTGAGATTATTTCAACGCACCCTAACTGGAAATGCTGCCAAATGGTATATCGAGCTCACTGGGGGCAGTTGCGCTACATTTGGGGAACTGGCTGTCACATTTCTAAACCATTTTCAGTTGCCTGTTAGATATGAGGCTGGGACCGAACTCCTGGCTAATTTTAAGCAGGATGAGGCAACGCACATTTCTGATCACATTCAGGAATGGAGGAGAAGGAAGAGGCTTATCAAAGCTCATATTCCAGGTGAATTCCTTCTTGAGTGGTTTTTGAAATCTCTGCAGTCAGATATTTCAAAAGATGTATCCCTATCCGGGGTATTTTCTGAGGAGCAGGCCATTTTTAGGGCCCAGCAGTTAGAACTGATCTATTCTCAGTCTGGGGTACTTTATAAGTATTTGCCCAATGCTCCTCGCTCCAAATTAGATTTATCAAAAACTAAACCTGGTCTGCATGGTGACGGGCTTGTCGGATCGGTCAATAGTGGTGCAGCCAGCCTGCTTTCTCAACTGCAGCAGTTGTCTTTACAATCTGCTCCTTCTGGTCAAGCTGTGCCTGTTGATTCATCACCTTCCCAGTCTTTGTCCATAAATGCTGTCCAAACTTCTGACCCCAAAGGAAATCAACAATCCGATGGGAAGAAGAAGGGACGAAATAACAAGAAGAAGGGCAAGAACGGGAAGGGAAATGCAAATAAAACCAACGAGCGTGTTGGTGAGGGTCAAAAGGAGAAAAATAAAGTGAAGTTTCCATGCAAGCTTTGTGCTGGAGACCATCTCACGCACCTTTTCCCTAAAATTAAGGATGCTCAGCGCTTGTTAGCACAGCAGGGTTCTTCTAGTTCCCAGGCTGTTTTAACAAACCCTTTTCCCCAAGGGCGGGGGAAATTCGATCGAACATTTTTATGATGAGTGCTCACGCAGATATCGCCACGAGATCCCCTGATTATGGCGGAGAAGAATCTTCGAAAGCTAAGGAAGTTTCTGATGCTACTGAGCCGCTTCACATTACGAAGCCTACTATTGAGTCTATGCCTCGGATGCCAAAAGCATCTTCTAAGCGGTCAACGATTAATCCAAATGCGAGGGCTACCCAGAACTACTCAATTGTAGAAAATTTGGCGCAAAGTCCTTGTGCTATGTTAGCTTTAGAGGTACTCCAGTCTCGTCCAGCTCAGCGCAGTGCTTTGCTCACTGCCATTGGGGCTATTGATCCAAAAAATTATCTTCTGATTACTTTTGATATGAATAATTTTAAGAAGAGACTTCCTCATCACATGGCTTTCCATATTAAATCGTCGTATCGGAAGTGCAATATCTTTCGAACGGTTGTTGATGAGGGTGCTTCTACATGTGTGATGTCTCTCGCATGCTGGAAGACACTTGGATCTCCCAAAGTTGTTCCATCTAGCACTGTTCTTACTGCGTTCGATGGTCATTCTCACAGACCCCATGGTATTGTCCCGACTTTGCCCATCTGTGTTGGGGGCAAAACTGTCAACATAGAGGTTGAGGTAGTGGATGCAGCCTTGGACTACAACCTTTTGTTGGGGAGGAACTAGATTTATGAGATGGATGCTATTGCATCCTCATTATTTCGGATAATATGTTTCCCCCACGAAGGGAGGATAGTTACAGTGGATCAACTGGACTGTCCTCAGGTAGACCTGAATGCGCCTTCTGACTCATCCGTTCCTAAGTTGGATAATACTAAGGCGCCTGTTGAGAATCTAGGAGTTGGAATGTATTCTTCCCTGATGGGTACTTTTGATCTTCCTCCTCCTACGGTGCATATTAATGCTATTTCATCCTCCAAGGCTCCCCTTCGAAGAGAGTTCTTTCGAACTCATTATTTTTCGGACCCTTGGACCTTACCTTCCCCTACCGCCACATTAGCGGAAGGTCAAGTGGGCGGAATGGCATTTCCGATTTCTGCAGCTGAGATTGCATATCAGTCTATTGTTGACACTGCAGAATCCGTTCCAGCTCCTCTTTCACCGGAAGAGTTGGATGGTGATGTGGCTCCGGCTTGGACGCTTAGTTCTTCTTCGGCCCAGGATTGTCTTGATACCACTCTTCCATCTGAAGAGGCAATCCTGGAAGCCATGACTGGTATAGATAGACCGTGGGATGATTTGCATCATCGGTCTTACTTCCTACCTGACTTGAGCGAAGTTGAAACAAGTTTTCCAAGTCCTCAGTCTTCTGGACCTGTTCACCGAGTCTTGAACCCTTTGGTACCAGCACAGGTTTATGCTGAAGGGAACATGGCTGTGATCTCTCCTACTATCCCGGTGAACATTTCCAGGGATCCCAATATTATCGATAATGTCTTCATTGGAGCTGAATGTTCCCGTGAAGAGGTTCAAATTTACACCGAGCTCTTCAAAGAGTATAGGGATGTATTTGCTTGGTCTTATGAGGAAATGCCTGGCATAGACCCATCTATTGTCCAGCATGAGATCAAGACGTATGAAAAAGCTAAGCCGGTCAGGCAAAAACTTCGTCCGGTCAATCCTAGGAAGGCAGCAGCTATCAAAGCTGAAGTTGAAAAGCTGCTTAAGGCGGGATTCATTTTTCCTGTTCCTCTGACTGAATGGGTTTCAAACCCTGTTCCCGTAGATAAAAAGCAAGGAACGATTTGAGTGTGCATCGATTTCAGAGACCTAAATAAGGCATGTCCTAAAGATAATTACCCCACACCATTCATCGATCAGATCATTGACGAGTGTGCCGGTAACGAGATTTTCTCCTTCATGGATGGTTTCTCCGGATATAATCAAATTACTATCCGTCCTGAAGATCAACATAAGACTGCATTTATTTGTCCCTGGGGTATGTTTGCATACAAGAAGATGCCTTTTGGTCTTAAAAATGCTGGAGCTACCTTTCAGCGGGCCATGTCTTACGCCTTCCACGACATCAAGAAGATTATCGAGGCATACTTAGATGATCTAGTTGCTCATTCTCGAAAGAGGATGGATCATCCTGGTCACCTCCGGCAAATATTTGAAAGATGTCGTTTTTATAAAATTCGATTGAATCCGAACAAGTGCGTTTTTGCGGTTACATCCGGTCGGCTATTGGGATTCATTGTGTAGAGGGAAGGGATAAGGGTAGATCCCTTCAAGGTTGAGGCAATACTTCGGTTGCCTCCCCCGTCTTCAATCCGTCAGCTTCAAAGTCTCCAAGGAAAGTCTAATTTTCTTCGAAGGTTTATCGTCAATTATGCTGAGATTACAAAGGGATATATGAGATTGTTGAAGAAAGGAGTTCCTTTTCTTTGGGACGACTACGCTCAACGCTCGTTCGATGCTTTGAAAAAGGCATTGACCTCTGCTCCTTTACTGAGTCCACCCGATTATAGCAAAGATTTTCTTTTGTATCTGGCTACAGCAGAATCTACCATTGGTATGGTTCTGGTTCAGGAGGATGATGCTCTGGCTGAGCATGTTATTTACTACCTTAGTCGAGGACTGGTAGGACCTGAACTGCGATACACCCCGATAGAAAAATTAACCTTAGCAGCAGTGCATGCTGTGCAGCGACTCCGGCATTACATTATTCTTCGTAAAACTTATGTCTTGGCAGCTGCCAATCCATTTCAGTTTGTCCTCAGCAGGCGAGTGATTGGGGGCAAATATAATAGATGGATTGTGATTTTACAAGAATTTGATCTCGAGTTCATGTCTGCCAAATCCAAGAAGTCATTAGTCTTTGCGGAATTGATCTCCGAGTTGCCTTGTGGAGAGGAGATGATCTATGATGAGTCCTTTCTGGACGAACACTTGTTTTTGATCTCTCCACAAGATCCTTGGTATGGGGATATCATCGTGTATCTCCAGACTGCGAAGTTTCCCTCTTCTTTTTCGAAAGATGAGCGTCGTAAGCTGCGTCACTTAGCTAAGAATTATCTGATTATTGGTGATGCTTTGTATCGTCGAGGGGTTGATTCAATCCTAAGACGCTGCTTAACTTTCGAAGAAGCTGAGGCTGTGCTCAATGATTCTCACAGTGGAGCTTGTGGGGGTCATTTATCTGGGCTTGCTACAACCCAAAATATTTTGCGTGCTGGATACTTTTGGCCCTTGATTTTCAAAGATTGTATTGAATCGGTCAAAAGGTGTCATCCGTGTCAGGTATATACTCGAAAAATGCGCGCTCATCCAGCTCCGCTTTTTCCAGTCGTTACTGTCGGACCCTTTACAAAGTGGGGTATGGATTATACTACTTGTAACCCGCCTTCGGCAAAAGGTCACAAGTAAATTATCGTAGCAGTAGACTACTTTACGAAGTGGGTCGAGGCTATGCCTACTTTTGGGAACGATGGTGAGACTGCAGCTTTGTTCCTTTTCAACCAAGTTATCGCTCGTTTTGGTATACCTAGAGAGATTGTCACTGACCATGGCAGTCATTTTCAGAATAGTATGATGGCTGAGTTGGCTCTCAAATTGGGTTTCCGGTAGGAGCATTCATCTCCATATTATCCTCAAGCCAATGGGCAAGTGGAAGTCGTGAATAAATCCTTGAAGACAATTCTTCAAAGGACAATTGATAAAGCTAGATCCAACTGGCATATTATGCTATATCCTGCACTTTGGGCATATAGGACGTCAGTGAAAACTGCAACTGGATTTACTCCGTTTCAGTTAGTGCACGGGGTGGAATCTGTATTTCCTATTGAATGCGAGATTCCTTCTCTTAAATTAGTTGTTGAACTTCTTCCTGACACTTCTAGTCTGGCAGAATGGCTTCTTCATCTGGAACATCTCGATGAGCAGCGTCGAGATGCCGCCACGATGAATGAAGCGCATAAAAACCGAGTAAAAGTTCAGTACGATAAGGCAGTTAAGCCTAGGGTCTTTTCGGAAGGTGACCTTGTTTTGGTCTATGCCCAAGAAAAAGATGCCTTGGGGGCAGGAAAGTTTAAGTCTATGTGGTATGGCCCCTATATCGTTAAAAAAGTCCTTAAGAAAGGAGCTTATACCTTGGTTGATTTCGAAGGGAATGAGTTTCCGGAGCCCCGAAATGGGCTCTATCTTAAGAAGTATTATGCCTAGGCTTCGGCCTAGCATCTTGCTTTTGTATATAGTAGTTTTTTGTTTTGTACATATCTGATTGATTTTCAATTTTTGATGAGTTGGTGATGTTTTTGATCTGCTTTGGCAGGTTTTTTTGGATGTCATGAGTCATTTTGGTTTCGCCGATGGTGCTAGTAGACACACCCGGAACTTAGCTTCCGCGGCTTGGGTTCTTCATTATCCATCCGGTCAGCTGTTAGTATCAAGAGCAGTCTGCATTGGTCCTGCTTCCAATAATATAACAGAATACACTGCAGTAGTTCATCTACTCTCGGAGGCAATATTTTTGGGTGTTGATTCGTTGGTAGTTTTCTTGGACTCCCAGCTGGTGGTGTCGCAGTTGAACAACACTTATCGGGTACGAGATCCATTTTTATTACGATTGTTTTTGAGGGTACGTTTGTTACAAAGGTCATTTCAATTTTTAACTTTCATTCATATTCCTTGAGCTGACAATTGGTTTGCTGACTCATTAGCTAATCAAGCATTAGATTGGCATATTAATCATTCCATACAATAAATTTTTAATCATCAAAAACATCATACATTTGATACATTTATCACATCACATCAAATATCACTGTATATATATCATCGGAGTGTCAAAAAACTTTACAAAATTTGGATCCATAAATGTCGTACAAAACTTGGGCTTATGCCCCATCATGTTCAGTCTCAAAAAATAATATACAGTCATCTAATACATAATATCTGTCTACTCCTGAGGTCCCTGCCAAGAAGTCGTGTTCCTATAGAATGTAACTGTAGTGGCAACTCGGCGGAATAGTCTAACCCAGTCTCGGGGCACTCCTACCACCCGTCTCTGGATGGCTTCTAGTATATCCTCCACAGCAGCCATAGGTATTTGGTGGGTCAGTCCCTCCAAATTCCTCTGCACGGCCTGGAGGGTCCTATCTGAATCCACAGTATCCGCTTCGCCTCTACGGCGCTTATGGCGCGGTAGGCCCTCAGGACGAACTGGTCCAACATCTGAAACATGATCATTTTTAATTGTCAGTCATTATGAATCCAATCAAAAACATGTTTGTTTTTCCATTTTTTCATACATATTTTAAAAATCCAAAAAAAAATTATATAAGTAAATTTTTTTTTTTGCAAACTTACCGACTGCTCCCCATGCTGTGCCTGGTGGAAGAACTAGATCCGGATCTCCACGAAAGTCCATCCCGACATAGGGATAGTCGTCCACTGCGATGATTTGTTCTCCCCACCAAAGGAAGAACTCATCGTCCCATGTGGTCCGGGGTACTTCACTACCCCCCAGTCTCTTCATCATGTCCGCCCAACGGGCAATTATTGGGTCCCGCGGGCTACTGATGGTAGAGATGACTCTGGGTCTCAACGCTGGAATCTTCTCAAAGAAGAATGTTGTCAAAATTGTACCGTAGCCAAAGTGTTTGGTCTTTACTTGGCGGATTGAGGTCAGCTGTTGTTTCATGTTCAGTAGAAGGGCTGTGCACCAATCATACACATGAGTCAAACACTCTACAGCTATACTTGTATACATGTTGGATCTATTCACTAATTTCCATATGATTTATTTTTGACTGAGCATGGGTATGCCCGCCTCAGCATGAGTTGACTCTCTGTTTTCTTTCATTGGTTTTTGGCAGGCTGAAATCTGGTGAAGTCCTCTCTTGTCCTTGCGAAGTTCTTTCTATGTGCATAATACATTTCAGCCATCATGTACCCCTTCTGACCTCATATATTAGGGGTCATCTGTTATAGCATCATTTCTCACCTTCACATGATTCATGATTGCTTTGATGGTTTTGGGCACCCATTCCTACAGACTTGGACAAATTCACTTAAAAACAATGTAAAAATCCCCATACGCGACTATGCCCGTACTTTTCCGCGTGTATACGCGAGTCCAGCTGCATTTTTCCGCGTATGCCATTAAAATGATTAAAAATATATATATAAATTCCCTATTTTCGGGCTGGGTTGATGGTTACTCAGGTAGTTCAACCACCCCAGCACGTGGCCAACTGTTTCCAACTGTTGAAACTACTTGGAGGGAGTATAAAAGACCCTCATGTGTATGGCCTAAGGGAGAGAGAGAATTATTGATATTATACTCTGTTGGTATTCCCTATCCAAGTCTGATTCCCCGTGCCTTCTGCACTTTCCCAGTTCATTATAGGAAACCCTTGTTTCCTTGAGATGCTCATCTTCCTATATGTCATCTCGTATGCACCAGTTTGGAAGGAGTCTTAGCGAGGCAAGGGTTGGACGGATCTGGACGACGGTCTGCTCGAAGGCCGTGGAAGGATCAGGTGATCTCTCCACTCGTTACTTTTGTACATGCTATTTATAATACAGAAGTACCATGCTGTTCCCGAAATATACGTGTTAATGTATGCTTATATGTATGAGAATATTGTTATTTAAGCATTCATTATGATTTATTTAATGTTTCATGTTGATTTCACTAACATTTAGAGTAGATATATGCTGTACAACCAGTTCTTCGTGCTTGTTTCTTCTTGTTTTTCAGGTTAAGAAGGAAGGACGGTTGCTGGGGGTTTGGACCCCGCGGGATCTACTTCAACCGTAGGACCTACGGGTAACTTTCTCATTCTACTCTATTTAGTTTTTCTGAACGTGCATGGTTGTGTGAGTCCTTCTTAAGTAGCATGCCCCTGCTCTGTGGAGGTTGTAACCCAACGAACCTCTAGGGTGATATTCCCTGAAACACCATATTCCCATCAGAGCAATAAACCCATTCCATTCAAATTGGTGCATTAAAAGGCTACGGTCAAAGAAATACATCTCTTCGAAAATTTCAAAATCAATACGGACTTGATAAAGTGTTTGGATTTGACCTCTTCAACACAGAAGGTGGAGAAATACATATTAATTGTTTCAAAAATGTTGCCGATTATTTATTTGAAAAATCCAACTTGGAAATGTGTATAATGTCTCAAAAGGAATGTGAAAATGGCTAATAAACAATGCAACCATTTAAATAATGACTGGGAAATTTTGTTAAATTCAACATCTACCATAGAGCATGTTGTTAGCGAAAGACCATGCAACCCAACAGTGCATTTCAATATAAAATCAATCAATGATATCAGAACAACACACTTCAACTCGATTGTTGATGTTCTTGCTATTGTTACCGACATTTGCAATTCGTGCACTAGACATTGAAAATACGATTCCTAAGCTACTAAAAAAATAGTAAATCTTCAAGACATGTCTGGATATAACATGGATGCAATATTTTGGGGAGGAAATTTTGATTTTGTATCAAATGAAATTTCCTACTTAAATGTTGCAGGAAATAATCCCATCATTGCAATCAAGTCTGCTCGTGTTGGTGAATTTAATGGAAAAAATGTTGGCACTACAACAAGATCCATTATTCTTGTAGATCCTGACATTGAAGAGGCCCACATGCTAAATTCATGGTTTAAAAAGAAGGTTCCGCTACAACTTCTACATCCCTAACAACAAAATATTCACATTATTTTGGCCATCAACCAAAAAAAAAAAACAATTGCTGATATTAATAGTATCGATTCCTCAGAGAAACCTGCATTCTACCAAGTGAAGTGCATAATAACAAAAATATGAATGGATAGTTTTTACTACCTATCTTGCCTGTCTATTTTTGATGGGAAAAAATGCATGAAAAAAATTATTCCAAAAAATACAAGCACATAGTATTGCACAAAATGCAACATTGAAGTAACTGACTGTGATTATAGATAATTACTTAAGGTCAATGTACATGATCACACTGCTGGGATAGTTTCAACAGTTTCTTTCAAAGAAGCAGAATCTACAATTCTTTAAATTAATGAGAAGGAATTCTATTTGTTATCCTCATATCCATATCTAATCAACGATATTGTCTCCAAACCACTCTAGACCAATCACAACTTCACACTGTTAGTGAAGACATAAAAATTTAGAGAAATACTGTGCTTGAAATGTGTTATAATAAAAGAAGGGAGCTTGCAATTCACAAGAGAATGCAACAAAATACTTCTAGAAATATATAACATCTCGATATCATAGATAAATATCGTTACAAGTAATTTTGTCTTATTGCCAATTTGTATTATTTTTATTTATAAATACAATTATAGAGCATATAGTATTTTATGCCTTTTCGAAAATTTCTCTTATTCATTATTGAGATATGTTTTCCAACACAACATGCAATTGTATGTAATTACATTTAAAATTTTTCACATTGTTTTAACTTTCTTTATTTTAATAAATCAAGGAACTTGATGCATTACACATCCAATTACCTTTATATATAGTTGCAAATCACTGAAATATTCTTTCAAGCACATTTTTCTCGATGCATTACACATCCAATTATTTTCATGTATAGCTGCAAATTACTGGAATATTCTTTCAACCAAATTGTTCTAATCATGTATTAACATAAAAATATTCAAAAATTAAAATTACCCCCCCCCCCCTTTTATACAATAACATGGGTGTTTTCTCTCCAAATAATATTCCCATTTCCCCTCCCTTGTATGTAGGTTCCTTAACTTGTGCAAATGTCTACTACTTGTAATGATGAGCATGTGCGAAGATACTATGCAACGAATAAATAATGAATGAATGAACATTGACGTGATATTTATCATGTAAAAAAGGCATCGCAGATTCCCAAACAAAAAAAGTAAAAAAAGGAAACAAAGAATGAATAAATGAACATTGATGTGAGATTTATCATGTAAAAAAGGCATCGCAGATCCCCCCCCCCCCCCCAAAA
This sequence comes from Pinus albicaulis, assembly GCA_034641835.2. Classification (NCBI taxonomy): domain Eukaryota; kingdom Viridiplantae; phylum Streptophyta; class Pinopsida; order Pinales; family Pinaceae; genus Pinus; species Pinus albicaulis. The sequence goes on along the minus strand of CM076584.1, from coordinate 1,618,742,869 downwards.
AAAAGGTAACATTCATCGTTTGAAACATATGATGCAAATTCACATTTTCCATCAAACACTTCCCACTCTGAAAGAAATCCTCTTTTCCAATTTTCAAACCCTCTATCTCTTTAGAAAACCACTTAAACAAATATATCCATAGATCATCCCCCCCCCTCCATTGCACATGCTTTCCACAATGCTCACACTAATGATTCACATTGTGGATTCTGTGAAAATATTGATAAAATTGAACCTAAATTTCCATGCTCCATTTGTCTTGAATCATCTCTTGGAATCCATATCTGCCTGTCGAACCAAATGTACTGTTGCTACAGATGCATGTCTGAAACAAAATGACATCACTTCTCATTATCAAACAACATGGACCCTGGTCCTCAACCACTTGTTCTGGCTTTTCTTTCACAAACAGAATAAATTCTCATTTCTAGGGTTAACCCTATCCTACAAGTAACTCATGCACATGGTGGCTAAATAAATACAATGGCCACACAATTTTCTTTCCACAAGACATTAAAAAAGTAACAAGCATGTTTCCATGACGTGTTTAAGACTTGGACATTATAATCGTTACCCGTCATAGTAATGAACATTGTGCTTATGATTGCATTGTAAGTAGACATTGTGTTCTTGCCGCATTAGAATAAAAATTGGAAAATGAACCATACTATAAGATAGCTTGCATTGATAACAACACACTAGCATCCTTACCAACATTCCCCACCAATAACTCCTCATCCCTTTTCCATTTCAATACCACAGATCCAAATCCCCAACTATCACTCGAAACACCACTTGACCCCACTGAAGATTCTACAAACTGATACCCACACCATACATCATCATTTACTCCCACTATCCTAATAAAAATTGATTTCCAACCAGTTCTCTCAATCCATGCTGTTCAGAACTAGATTGAAAAATATGCATCCAAAGCAGAAAAAAATTCTGAAAGCTTCCACGACATTCTACATAGAATTGTACTCACTTCACCTAATGCTGACCCAAAAACATCCACATTTCAAAATTACTTACAGAAACTCTTGTTTATCATGATATTGAAGCACAGGAAACCTGTCATATGATACAAAAATTACCATTAACATTGTGTAGTCACTCATTTTTTCCTTTAAATGTAAGCTAAAAAATTTATATGCGCCTTTATCAAAAGAACACCACTGCTTCTCCATCACCACACTTCATAGATACATACATAAAATTCCCATCTACCTTAGAATCCACATCACTTATATAAATATCAATATCCTAGTCATATGATCCTCATCGTTAGAAAAAAAAATGGAAATGAAGACCTGAAAAAGAAATTGTTTGTATCATGCCACGCTACTCCTTAATACCATCCACAACAGAATATTACTATGCTGAATTTTTCAGAGTTGAAATTATGCTTTACAAACCATTTCATCATATTTATCGAGATATAGGAGATTCTGCTGAAGAATTCATCACAAACTGGAAAACCTTTCATCCCTTATACAAACCTTGGCATCAAAACCACACATTCTCTGATATCGAATCTGTTGCAAATGATAACTCAAATATTCATGAAATCCATCCTCCAGACACCATGGACCTAAATGAATGGGAATTACTCTCCCAATTTCACCCTACAAATGAATTCCTTAGAAATGACCTTGACATGCTTGGCCTTCATAGTTTTGATGACAACCATAGCTAGAATCATACCACTATCCCATTAGATATACAAGAAATAGGCCCACAATTCATTGAGAATAACCACTCTGTCCATCACATTATTCAAACACATAAACATATCTTGGTGAACCTTAACTCCTTATCTCCAATGCAAAGAAAATATCTGAATATTATTTCTAATAATTTCACTCAAAAGGATATCTTACCTGCTCTAAGAATGATAATACAAGGCGCTGCTAGAACTAGGAATCCCTTCTTATAAATTGCATCAGATAAATTCTCACAACCCTTTCCGACTCATAACCTTCACTGATCATGGTCCTTGCCCCTATAGGTGTTGCAACTTTCAACATAAAAGAATAAAAAATCCATCATTAGGGGAATTTTAAGGTCTAAAATGGGCCTCCTAAGGAAATAATAAAATAATAGCTAAACCAATAAAATAATATTTATAAATTTTCAATTCACTTTTTGCACCACAATCCATGTAACCATAGTTAAATTCAATTCAAAAGGTGTACCAAAATAAAATTAATAAAAAAATTGTGTTGATGTGACTATAAATAAGAATGATATTTTCAATAAAAAATCATTATCATTAAACAACTAATGCATTTTTCCTTTGTACTTAAATAACTTAAAATAAAATATAAATATAAATTTATAAACTATTAATTATATTATATGCTATTAATTAAAATTTATAATAACATGTAATTAATATATTATATAATTATAATATAATATAATATAATATAATAAATGTATAGGGATATACATTGTTTCTTTCAAGAAATATGAGATGACAATAATATATTTTTATTCAAAAAGTGTGAAATGACATTTATTATTAGTACTTTACTTTGACTTTAAAAGTACTTAGAGCACTACCATGGTTAACCATGAGTTTTTATCCACCATTGAGAATGTGACAAGTAAGTACCTTTAACTCAAGCAAAGCCACCTCAACCATTAGGGATGATGTCATCCCCTAAAATGTGATTGGTTCTCATAAAGTGAATTTTGATTGTGCATTTTCCTTAGGAGGCCCATTTTAGACCTCAAAATTCCCCTAATGGCTGCCCTCCACCTTCCCATAAAGGATCTTATGCCCTTAGAAGGAAATTCCCTTGCAAAATTCAAAGAATAAATTAAGCATATAAGGTACATACTGATCAATAAAATGAGCTTCATTGGGCCAAATATTCTTAGCCAGATTGATGAACATATTTGAGAGGCAATTCCATTACAAAGAAACACTCCATTCAATGGTTGTTCCATTATATTAGTTGGTGATCTCGTCTAGTTACCGCCCGCCAAAGACATACCACTATATGCAGGCACAAGCCACATAAGCGCATTTCAGAACACATTAAACACATGCATCACATTAGACACAATATTTCGTCAACAAGGTGATAAAATTTCTCAGGTTACTTTCAGAAACATCCTCTAGAAAATTAGAAATGCAAATCCAACAATTGACAACTATAATATCCCTATGTCGCAAAAATTATAATTTTTGTTGGAAGATAAAATACATTCTTTCCATGATTCAATGCATCTATTTCCAACCAATTCTCAAACATTGGTCCATAACAAGAACATGATAAAATACTTAAAAAATCCTATCGCAAGATCCATCGCAGAAGACAACAACACATATTCTAGCCTTTCCTCAGAAGGCGAGCGACTCGAGCAAATTGTCTACCTATGTAAAGGGAAAAAAGTAATGTCGACTTCAAACCTTTGGGTTTCAGCTGGACTTATTAATGGTTCCCTTGGGAAAATTATATCCATATTTTACAAATAATCAATTGCACCTCCACAAATTCCAACATTTGTCTTTGTTTCATTTCCAAAATACATCGGGCCTCCTTGGTGATGGCGGGAGTACCCCGATAACCCACATCACACTCTTTGTTCATATATAAAATTCAATTTCATTTAAAACCCACAATCTTCAATCTCTTTTTCATACAAAACTGCATTCAAGTTTTAGCCCAAATAATTTTAAATCTGGGCAATTTCAATGCATGCGGAAGCTTCTTATAATCAAGGTTATAAAATCCATCTCAATAATATGCGAAACAATATTCCACCTCATACCTGAATATATAAACTTCACCTTCACCTCATGGGTTTTAAACCATCATCCGAGCTTTAAAAAAAACTCAATATATCATAAGCCCAAAGCTTACCTTTCGCATATAACTATAATATGTCCCCAGCACACAAATTTATTTCATGCAAGGTTCGACTTTATCATCAAACATAATATATATCAACATATATTATGAACCCAAATCAAATGTTAAGAGACCTTACAATAGACTTTGACCAGCGCATTAACTTACCATTATTAACTTACTGCCCGCACATCTAATAATTAACACTCACTTACCAAATAAACAATTACCATTGCCAAAACTCGCTGGGCCATACCACATATTAAACCCCGTGTAGCTTTTCTAGCGAACGCCTTTGGATCCTTCGTCTTCAAGATCGAATGAGAATCGCATTTTTTTCACCGCAAAACTTTAACACTAAAAAAAAATGCGAAATAGGTAGTTTCATAAACATGACATGTTGAAAACTTATTAGATCGCATTTTTTTTTTCTAAAACCGCTCCTCAGCCAAAAGGCACGCGAGACCAGTGGTTTACTCACACAAAACCGCTTATTGTAAATATGGTAATTGGAGTGCATTCAATGTGGAAATTCCTATGAACTGTGAAACTAAATCGCCTCCTTTACAAACCGTCTCCTCCACTTCAATACTGTGAATTGATTTCGCAGCAATCGATTCAAACAACCGAATTTCAATGCTAGAATTAATGCGTTCAATGATCAATTACTGATAATGGTTGCGCCCTTCATGAAAAGAGTCAAATTTCCATTGAATTTATTGTGTGGTGCCCCAACGCTAGGATTATTATCGATTCTTGTAGATCAAACCGACCCAATTCAATTCAATTAACAATGTTTCAATACAAAACATGCCCAATCATCTGATGCATACATCGCTATATTGCCCATTCACAAGGATAAAACGAATTGACTTTATGGAGTTCTTCACACATAATACGTAGACAATTATCACCAGAACGTAAGTCAAATGCTTCTCTGCTGTATATAAATCAATAAAAGATGAATTGATTCTATCGATTCCCACAAAGGAACCAGTTCAATTCTTATAGACTTTTAAGCAGAGTTTAAAATATTTTAAATAAAGAGAGACTATGCTTCAATTAATAGAATAAAATCTTCAGCCTCTTTTGACTTTTCAATACAGAAATAAATTAAATCAATTTCTCAACATCATATGCGAATCAAAAAAATTACGAAGGTGAAATCCTCCTTTTAATACTTCCTATGAATCAATTCATTTCGAAATGCCTCCATCCAATTTATTCTTCAATGCATACAATTCACACATTCCTGTGATTAATTCATAGAGTTCACAAAATTTGCAGCAGTACACCATAACTCAGAAATGGGGTATAAAATCAGAAATTAAACCTCCGTACTAAAACAATATTTACATAGAAAAATTTCCCTTCAAGCCTGATTTTCAATTCGATGGCCCTTCTATCCTCCTACTCTGCCTCTTGAATAGCTCCCTCTCCTATCTTCCCGTAGGCTTACATTTATATAAGATACTAAGAAATTAATTCAGTTTCCCTAACATCTCACCCAAGACTCTTGGAATTCTCAACATCCTAAATTTAGACTCAATCCCTAAAATAACTGAAACTGATCCTAATTCGACTATCCCTTCACATTCCTAACTAATCACCTTCCCCTCATGTTCTCTAATGGTTTGAGAACATTTACAATTCCTCACTATTTTATTCAAAATACTAATAATTACATGAGAATTTAGAAACATAAGACCCCCTATGTCTTATAAAAATACAAAGTATTTCTTGAGCCTAATGCCCTTGCATCAGACTCCCAAGGTTAAAATTGATCATGATCTCCTGATCATGTGCCTTTAGTCCTTGTCTTCCTGGATCCCATACTTTGTTTTGCTGCTTTGCAACAGCTGCATTATTCTCCAACTTCACTTCTCTAGGTTTCCATATCTTGTTCTGCAATTTACCACCAGCTATACTTTCACATTCTGTTTTGGTCTTTACTCTGCTAAAATTCCTCTGCTTTCTTGCTGCTGTTTGCTGCTTCTGAGACACCTTCAACATCAGTCTTCTGATGCTTTCAATTTCTATGTCCAGCCTTTCCTTTGACTGGGATTTACTTTGCCCACTGTTGCTGCTTCTAATTTCTGTTAATTCAGCTGCTATAGCTGCTTTTTCTGTTGTTGCTGTTACTTCCCTCCTTGCTGCCAACATTGCTGCTGCTGCTGCCAATGTTGCCTCCCTGATTGTTGCTGATGCCAATGTTTCCTCTTTTTCCAGAAATGTTGCTGCCTCCCAAAATTCCTAAATATCTCTTAGGATACCTTCCTCTGCAACATTCTTTTGCTCATCACCTGCAAATTTACTTTTAAAAAGTAAATTATCTTTCAATTCTCTAGCTGCAGTAAAATTATCATTCATTTCTCCTTGTGTACTAGTAAGCATGGTTAAATTCTGCAAACTAGTATCTGCTCCTATTATTTTCACAGCTTCCAGCATTTTCACTCTAGTGTCTGCCATTTCTTCCTCTTGTTCAAATGTTCTCAGCAAACATTTCAGCCACTCATTTTGTACTTGTTTCACATCATCAGTATGCTGCAATTTAAATTCAACATCTTATTATTCTTCCTTGAAAATCTTCAGTAATTGTCTATCATCATCTTAATTGATTCTGGAAATCAAATCAAGTTCTTCAACCACTGTATCCTCATTCTCTATCAGAATAGAATTCTGATCCTCTATCACTGTAGTAGTTCCAAAAGTCTATCCTCTAGTCTTCTCTTGGTCCATCAGACAAGCCAATTCTTCCCTATCACCAACAGTAACAAGTTTTTTCATATTAGACATGACTGTCTCACCTTCTTTCAAGACAATCCCAAGAGATGGACTATCTCTTTTAATACCTATAAGCACAATCAAATTGTCAGTTTCAAAATCACAAGACCCAATGGTCTCACTAGCTGATCTAGCCACCAAATTTTCTTTTTGCAGTTCTAAGTCTCTTTCAAGACTCAGAAATTATTCACTATCCTTCTCCTCTGACAACACATCAATATGTTTCTCTGAGTTTCCTCCCAATTCCTTTGTCAGCACATCAGTATGCTGATTTGCATCCCCCATGAGACTGCCAACTAGTCTCTCCTTCTTTCCATCATCTGCTTCATGAACACTATTCATGAAGACCTTCCTGCCCTGCTTCCTCAGCAAATTATCATGTGCATAGGTCCTCTGTTTCTCCAATTCTCTTCTTTGAAAATCCAACCTTCTATAAAATTCAACAAATTCAATTGGAGTAGATTTTGGGAACCTCACACAACCTTTTATACCTCCACTTGTTCTTGACCGATCATCAGATGGTCCTTCATCTCTTGCCTCAAGATTCTCATTAGACTCCTTTGTCTTCAATTCCTCCTGAGATCTTGCTATCTCAACATTGATTTGAACAGATTTCAGATTCAATTTCTCCTCCTCAACAAACTTTAAAGCTTGTTCACCTCCCTGTGATGTACCTGCAAACATACACAACTCTTTAGTTTTAAAACCACAAAACTTTTCAGTCTCAGTTGCTTCATTTATCGGTGCCTCAGAATGATCCTCTTCTTCTGTAGAACCTGTAATCACCTCACAATTGTTAGATTAAAAAATACAAGGCTTTACATCATCTAGCTGTTCTGGACTTGTCCAATAACTCAGGAAATCATCAATGATTTCCTCTTCAGCAAGACAAACTTCTTGCTGCCTTAAGTCTTCATCATGGTTCATAAGATCCTTCACAGATCTGTATTCTTCACCTGTAGTCTATTTTTCTTCACAAACAGAAACTTCTTTTCTCAACTCAGCTACTCTGAGTTCTGCACATTCCAACTGTACACTATTCCTTTGTTCAAGATTTCTCCTCTTTTCTGCAAACTGCATGTTCATTTGCTGGTTTATCCTTTGTTGTAGCCTCTGCCACTTTACTCTCTTCTTCATGAGCCAAAAAAATCTCTGGATTTCCTCTATCATCATCTTTAGTTTATTAAATTTATCTCTGAGCTCAACTACCTCTTTCTCATATTCTGCATCAGTCAATTTCTTCCTCATGCCATTTTCTTTGACATCTTCCTTCTCCTTTTTGTTGTGGCCCCTCTCAGGACCTCTGCAATCTCTGCTATGACTATCAGTAGCCATCCTTTTCTCCATCATGAGTTACTCACTCACAAGCTGCATTAAGCCTCTGCAAAATCAAGCTCTCCTACTGCCACTTACCTCACCAATCCTTTCCTCCGGATTTGGTCTTTTGGCAAGTATTGGTCCCTTGTATGCTGGAACCTTCTAAGCATCTTCACTGCTCTCTCTAGGCTTCACTCTGAAAATTTTAGAACTCATTCAACCTCTGTTGAATCTCTTCAGGTCCTACCACATTCTTCTTCCACTCAGAATCCCTTGCTGGACTCCTTCATCATTTCTTTCAAAGCTATGATCTGCTTTTGCTGAGATTTATTCAATTGCCTGCAATTTGAATTCTGCAAAAAATTCTTTAAACCAGAGTTAAAAACTGCTCATCAACTCACTTTCTCTTGAGAACACTGCAATTTTTCTCCCTATCCAACCTTTAGCTGAATATCAAGTTCATTGCCATCACCATCAAAACTCTGTCTTCACTTTCTGCAACCACAATTCTGCAATCATAAATTTCAAATCAGATTTAAAATTATTTTACCTGCAAGATCCCTGAATGGTCTTGTTCTTCATTCATCCAGTTCTGCAAATATCTGTTCTCTGCAACTTTGTGTATCTTCGAATATCAGATTTTAGAATCTGATCCTCTTTCTTCTCTCATCACACATTCAGTTTTAATTAATTAAAAATGTTCAATTCTCAACAGAGCTATCCTGCTCTGATACCACTTGATGGCGGGAGTACCCCGCTAACCCACATCACACTCTTTGTTAATATATAAAATGCAATTTCATTTAAAACCCACAATATTCAATCTCTTTTTCATTCAAAAATGCATTCAATTTTTAGCCCAAATAATTTTAAATCTGGGCAATTTCAACGCCTGCGGAAGCTTCTTATAATCAAGGTTATAAAATCCATCTCAATAATATGCGAAACAATATTCCACCTCATACTTGAATATATAAACTTCGCCTTCACCTCATGGGTTTTAAACCATCATCCGAGCTTTAAAAAAAACTCAATATATCATAAGCCCAAAGCTTACCTTTCGCATATAACTATAATATGTCCCCAACACTCAGATTCATTTCATGCAAGGTTCGGCTTTATCATCAAACATAATATATATCAACATATATTATGACCCCAACTCAAATGTTAAGAGACCTTAAAATAGACTTTGACCAACACATTAACTTACCATTATTAACTTACTGCCCACACATCCAATAATTAATACTCACTTACCATATAAACAATTACCATTGCCAAAACCCGCTGGGCCATACCACATATTAAACCCCGTGCATCTTTTCTATCGAACACCTTTGGATCCTCCCTCTTCAAGATCGAATGAGAATCACATTTTTCTCACCACAGAACTTTAACACTCAAAAAAATGCGAAATAGGCAGTTTCATAAACATGACGTGTTGAAAACTTATTGGATTGCATTTTTTTTTCTAAAACCGCTCCTCAGCCAAAAGGCACGTGAGACCAGTGGTTTACTCACACAAAACCACTTATTGTAAATATGGTAATTGGAGAGCATTCAATGCGGAAATTCCTCTGCACTGTGAAACTAAATTACCTCCTTTACAAACCGTCTCCTCCACTTCAATACTGTGAATCGATTTCACTACAATCGATTCAAACAACCGAATTTCAATGCCAGACTTAATGCGTTCAATGATCAATTACTGATAATGGTTGCACCCTTCATGAAAAGAGTCAAATTTCCATTGAATTTACTGTGTGGTTCCCTAACACTAGGATTGGTATCGATTCTTGCAGATCGAGTCGACCCAATTCAATTCAATTAACAATGTTTCAATACAAAACATGCCCAATCATCTGATGCATATATTGCTGTATTGCCCATTCACAAGGATAAAACGCATTGACTTTATGGAGTTCTTGACACATAATACGCAGGAAATTATCACCAAAACTTAAGTCAAATGCTTCTCTGCTGTATATAAATCAATAAAAGATGAATCGATTCTATCGATTCCCACAAAGGAAACATTTCAATTCTTATAGATTTGTAAGCAGAGTTTAAAATATTTTAAAGAAACATAGACTATGCTTCAATTAACATAATAAAATCTTCAGCCTCTCTTGACTTTTCAATACAGAAATCAATTAAATCAATTTCTCAACATCATATGCGAATCAAACAAATCACGAAGGTGGAATCCTCCTTTTAATACTTACTATGAATCAATTCATTTCAAAATTCCTCCATCCAATTTATGCTTCAATGCATACAATTCACACATTCATGTGATTAATTCATAGAGTTCACACAATTCGCACCAGTACACCATAACTCAGAAATGGGGTATAAACTCAGAAATTAAACCTCCATACTAAAACATTATTTACATCGAAAAATTTCCCTTCAGGCCTGATTTTAAATTCGATGGCCCTTCTATCCTCCTACTCTGCCTCTTGAATAGCTCCCTCTCCTATTTTCCCGTAGGCTTACATTTATACAAGATACTAAGAAATCAATTAAGTTTCCCTAGCAGCTCACCCAAGACTCTTGGAATTATCAACATCCTCAATTTAGACTCAATCCCTAAAATAACTAAAACTGATCCTAATTCAACTATCCCTTCACATTCCTAACTAATCACCTTCCCCTCATTTTCTCTAATGGTTCAAGAACATTTACAATTCCTCACTATTTTATTCAAAATACTAATAATTACATGAGAATTTAGAAACATAAGACCCCCCTATGTCCTATAAAAATACAAAGTATTTCTTGAGCTTAATGCCCCTGCATCACTTGGGATGAAAGAAACCCGACTCACTTTCTTATTCCAACAATAAATATAAATGGACGTAGGAAAATTCCACTAAATATGGCTTGGGAATTAACTATACATAAATATCAGGGTATGACATTTCCAAAAGTAACAATAAACATTGTAAAAACTAAATGTCAAGGTCTCACATTCACAAAAATTTCAAGAGTCCCTTTTCTAAAAGATGTCTGAATTTTCCCCACATTCACTTTCAATCATTACATGAAAATGAAAGACAACAAAAATATTTTTTGCAGAAAACACGTAGAATAAATTCTTTGTTCAATGTCTCCTGCAGACGACCAACACAATTATTAAGCTCAATATATTTTAATCACATACCTTTTCTATCTATTAACAATAAAATAATTTAATCATTATTAATACATGGTTGAAAAGAATACATTCTTATTATATTTTTTAACTACTTTCTTTTAACATTACCTTTCTTCTGAAATTGAACCTATGGACTCACATATATCACAAATATATAGCTACTGCAATGAAACAAAGGTGACAATAATTACATTATATAATATAGAAAACAATTTCTACTAGCGCCAAATCCAAACATTCCGCTTTACCGTCTTTGGCCAAATTTACAATTATTACTAAAAATAAAATCTACTCTAAAACAGATAATTCACATATATGAACTTGACAAAATGGGAAAAATAAGAGCGGACTGGAAATCAAGAAATATGCATCCTAAATTTTTCATAAATCTCCAATGGTGTTCGATACACCATCTATCCCTTTGCATCTTCGACTAAAAGTATTCAATTTCCCATGACACAGGTAACTTCAATTTCATTCACTCAAAATTCATTATAAAACAATTCACATACAAACTCATTATAGTCAATTTCAACAGTTAATTTCCATATTTTAAATAATAATAATTCTTCTATATATTCTAAACAAAATATTGTTTTGCAGGTTGGTTATTGCTTATTTGACTCCCTGATGTCTTCGACAGGTTGTGATGCAATCATTTTGTTCACGATTTTTTTTTTTAATCCTCTTCCATTGCAATGTACTACTTGTAATGTTTTACGAAAACTTAAAAAAACACCTTCAAATATGAAGATGCAATGTCTGTTAGAAACATTATACATTCTGTAAATGTCACATAATATAAATCATTTACCATCATATTCTACATTCACATTAAATATTGTAACTATTTAAACAATATAACTATGTATTAAAGTTCAAAAACTAAAAATGAACTAAATATTCATATGAATTTCATATGAATATAATGTTAAAATAGGTAAATTCCATGAAGTTTTATGTTCAATTCTCATGAGGACCATTTTTTATTTTACCAGTTAAGATTGTGTAATGAATTTTGACTATAAATGGACAATCATATCAAATTATAATTACACATTGATTGATCATCGAAGTACTTAGAGTTGAGTAGCCTTCTATCTTGATCTCAATATGAATATTTTACTTTTTTTGTTAGAATATTAAATTTACAAAGAAACTTATATCACTTGTTCATGGATTATTCACATCATCAACAAAAACGACTGGTATTTTGAGACTTTCAACATCCTTCAGTTCAAAACATTCTTATTCATACACAAATAGGGTGTGCATAAATTCCAACCATTCAATTAATAAAAAACTTCAAACACAAGTATTTCCTCCAGTGCAAATACATATGTATGTTTCGACAAAAGACCAAATCAAGGTCCTCTGCTTAATATTTTCTAACAACAAAAATATTTTCTTTCTCTACACTCAACCCTCTTTCACACCCTTTCACAACATCTTCTCGCACACACTTTTACTGTCATAATCAAAGAGTAATTATTTAATGCTAGTATTTCCTACGCTACTTCCTTACTGCGTTTCCTTTGCAACATCTCATGCAATTTATAGTTTTTATTTCAATTATGGAAGAGGTATAAGTATGTATTTTGTAATTTATTATTTTTTTATTTTTGGGAATTAAACTAGTTTTATTATCATTTGAAAATTCCATAAAGACTATTTTTCTATTGGAATTTTCTCTCTTGCGACCATTTGTAAATGTGAGAGAACATATCCAAAAAGAATATGGTTTCACCAAAATGTGCTTAACAACCTTAAAACTACTAGTACTCAGAATTTTTATCTTAAAAAAAAGCATAAATACTAGAGATAGATACCAACCAGAGTTGGTTGAGATATACTATAAATAAAAACAAAATAAATAGAGAGAAACATGGAATAACTAGGAAGAGGTAAGAGAAATCAACATCAATTGGCACTTGATTTCTTGGGCTATTTGACGGAGTCAGGCCTTTTCCTTCCATAATAAAAAAATCAATTATGGTCAACTTCTTGTCCATGATTTTGGATTTTTTTTGTAACTCATCCATCTTTGACATCATTTTTGTCCAACAACACCCTTCCCAATAGTGCTTTTATATGATAGAATATATTGATGGTTTGTATGAATTTATTTTGGCAACCTATGGTGTGGCCCCTGTTTAGAACCCAATCAACAAAAGCGGCTCGGAACTTAGAGTCAAAGTGAAATTTTATATTAGCGATGATTTCCTCCTCAACATCCCTAAGTTCTTGTAGGATTTAAGGGGGGTTTTCTTCTTAAAGTGATGGGACAAGGTTTTGGTGTGTGCATAAACTGAAACTGAGCCTCTACCACTAGTGCCACATTGAGAACGAACCTTTTCTTTGGCCATGATTTTCATCTATGAAGCAAGGGAACACTTTTTCCAAGACAGAAAAAAAACATATGCGCTACATAAAGGGCTTTCTGAAACTTTCTTTACTTAAACCAAGCCAAATATAATGGGACACACATCAATGCTTTCTAATTGAGAATGGAAGATTTCTAGTGTGAGTTCCTATCACCACCCAAATTAGATTTTTTCGACTAAGGGACCATATCCAACCTAAGAATCCAGTTATCACATGAACCTGTTGTATGTCACCTCCCAGATCCTCATTAGAGAGGATCCCTACCAACGAGAGTAAAAACTAGTTAGAAAACAAAAACGTTGCATATTATGTTTTTACTCTAAGAGCCTATGATGTGTAGGGTATGAAAAATATCATGGGTGAATTTTAAAAGTGTAGACTTTCCCAGTCCCACTCCCAATCTACACACTTAGTGACTCCCATTGACATTTTTCATTTTCAAATATGCACGCTTACTCCCTTATAGTAACACCCTCCTCCCACTACTACCCAAGTAACTAGCCAATCGGAGTAAACATGAGACAGAGAGTTACTATGGTATGATTAAACTCCCTAAGTGAAGTTAAAGAAGTGGAAATGACGAAACAACACTTCACAAACCTCCCTTAGGTGTTACAAGACCCCCAAGAGCTAATCTACCACTCCAGGTGCCTAGCCCCTGAGTTAACTTAACCTTTCATTGAATTAAATCCCTAGTCGCTCCCATAGCCAGGTATGCATGCGACTGTAACCCTATAATCACACCCAAAATACCTACAAGGGAGAAACTTCAGTCTTTTTCAGCCAATTCTGTGTTAGAGATTGTGAAATTTAAGCCACTTTTTCAGGGGCAGTCTCCAAATTGTTGCTTGAAACTTCATGAGACTTTCCAAGAAAATAAATGACACCAAGAAAAAGCCTCTAACACAAAAAATTATCAAGGAATTTGACCTAACCAAGCCCAACCATGATAGTCATTTCATCAAACATATCAGAACTATGAAATCTACAGGTTTCAATAAAAGATCTCAGCATAGGGGTCTCATATTTAGTTCAGAATCGTTAAGAAGGATTGATTCCTTCTCATGTTAGCTGCATTATCATCTATTAGGTCATTCATTCATTATTGTTTCACATACTATTCAAACCATGATGAGATCCATACACCATAACTGTTATAAAACATTCTTATAACCAAAAACTAATCAAATATATATCAATGAGGAAGTAACCATTAACGCCACATAACATCAAGTACATTTACTCATGAAAATACAGAGGGAAAAATAGCTCTTATTAGCATATGAAAATCCAACCAAGTTAGGGACTTCCATGTACCACCGACCATATAATAAGCTGAACCAAATATTTCTTTTAGCCAGTAACCCCTGCACCATATTCCAAGCATGAATATGAGATCTAATGAAACACATCAAGCACAACCAAACCAAGGCTTCTAGATGCCAACCACCTCAACCCTCACTAGTGATTCCACTCCATGGTCATACATCACTAACCATCAACAGATCGGTCTCTACCCAAGCTGTCCAGGGCTCAAGAACGTTTGTTCCAACAAGGGATTCTAGGACTAGTGACTCAACCCACAATTGCTACAGGGCTTCCAGAGCATTTGTCCAACCAAGGCTTCCATGAAATAATAACTCAACCCACAAACAAAGGAACATGAAAACCAACCAAAAAAAAAAATTAAAACTCACAACACCATGGCTATCCAGGAAATGGAAAGGCTAGGAAAAACCACTGCCAGTCTAGGCAATCCTCCATGCCAATGAAAGATCCTAACCAAATAACCACATGAATATTCCGTACATACAAAAAATAGTAAGAGAATCATACATGAAACTCGGTACCTGCAAGAAAAACCTACTGATCCTAGTGTCCTCTTGCACTTTCCTAGTTTTCCTTTGCATTCTTGCTCCAAGTCCTAAGTATGCCACACTTCTCCAAGAGAGCTCCAAGAAAACTCTAAGTGTCCAAGAGTATGAGAAAGAGAATAGAATGAGAGGCATAAGTGAACTGACAAAAGTCTGAGAAAAATATTTCCAACTGATCCTCATAAGGCCTCTATTTTCATCATTTTCCATTATTTTCCTTCAATTTCATCCTCACATGCAACTCATGACCTTTCACCTTCCTTTTATCTTATTTTCCATTATTTTCACAAATAAATGCCAATTAATGCATCTTTTCCTTTCCAAAGCATTTTCCATCGCCTTTTTCAATATCCTTATCCATAATAAATCGAAATAACACCCACTAGGATGTTTTTTCCCACCATCCAACTTGGAACACGTCACCCCATGACCTTGGTATTATATTTGTTTACAAGTATTTTTAACTAGGGCTGTTACATAACCCTCCCCTTTGGGGGAACAACGTCCTCGGTGTTCAATGACACCTATAAACCAAAAAAAT
This sequence comes from Pinus albicaulis, assembly GCA_034641835.2. Taxonomy (NCBI): domain Eukaryota; kingdom Viridiplantae; phylum Streptophyta; class Pinopsida; order Pinales; family Pinaceae; genus Pinus; species Pinus albicaulis. Next base: position 1,618,726,939 of record CM076584.1, on the reverse strand, counting down.
GTTGGAAATGAAACATAATTCCTATGGATATATATAACATAACTCGTTGCAATATTTACGATGACCACCCTTGAAACATGATAAAAATATTGTTTACTGGAGCTTTATAACACAACTCATTATGATATTTACAATAACATCCACTTATAATTATGGAAATTTTCTTCAACCAACAAATAATCATACTATCTATGGAGCTTTATAAACATAACTTGATACAATATTTATAATAATATACACATATATACATATGAAAATTTTCTCAACTAAAAAATAGAAGGATACAACGCCCGTATCAACAACAAGCGAATCCAGAGGCTCACGTCTCCACCCTCAAAGTAGTACCAGGATCCACCTCCTTCCTAGGAAGTCCATAATCCACTTCCATAGTCAAGGCTACATCCAATGTCTAGCGCTACAATACTGCGCCACTTTTCCTCTTAGTGAACAATTACCAACTCATTGTTCGAGGGTGCACTCCCAATGTGCATCTGATTCCACTTGTCAATGCTAATGACCAAAAAAAATCCATCCCCGACATTCCCTTCTCTTCTACACAGTTCCTTGAGCAATCCAGTCACCCCATTCTGTGTATTCACATACCTTCCAAGGTCTGCGGGCATCCCCTTCTCTACTACGCAGTGCCTCATGCGACCCCTCCCTTACCAAGGTTTCCCCCCATCGGAAGGTCCAAAAACTAAGGCATATCCCCGCCTCAATACCAACATTCCAGTCATCGCATGCTCATGGAAATCAATGGAAACTATTGGGTACCGGTGCCCCACAATGGACCTAATATTGAAGTGCTTTACCAACATACTACTGCCTATTTCAATTCCTTTCACTGAAACTTCTAATTCTTGTAGTCGATTTCAACCCTCCCAAACTGGAATTGTATGCTTTGCTATACTAAGCACATAATTTCCATTAGATTCAAAATACATTTAAATAAATTCAAATTATGCCTCATTAATGGCCCATTAATAAGGCACATCTGTAATTCTATTCACTTCTTGTCACAACAAGTCAAATTAGCTATTTTATTAAATCATCATGTATACACATATCACATCTAGTTAGATAAAAACACAACCATCATAAATTAAAATCATGAATCACATGAAATCATCATAAACCATAATCATATATCACATGTAACCATCATAAGTAAGATTCATAGATCACATGCATAATAAAATTGAAATTAAATAACTATACTTATCCTTCATCGATCCTTACTTCTTCCTTTGTTGTTTTTGTACACACACCGGTTCGATTTCCACACCTAACAAGAACCTAGTGCCTTTGATTCTATTCAATCATGTACACATATAAAAAGTACATCACAACACATACATCCACACACGACGTACAACACCACACAATACATACAACCACACCCGACACATAACACAACACATACACCTACACCTAGTGTACAACACAATTCATACACCTACATATGGCGTACAACACAATACATATACATACACAGAGTAAAACACAATGAATACACATTTCACAATACCATGACTACACAATGCACATACATAGTACTGCATGCCTGCAAAAAAACTTGTATGACATGCACACAATACCACATGTACATCGGTACCATATGTACAACATGTACAAAGTACCATTTGTAAAAAACACCACCTGCACAACATGTGCACAACATCACATGTACATGACACCACCTAAACAATGTGTACACAGTGCCACATGTACAATGCATCACCTGCACAATGTTTACATATTACAACCATAGAAAATTTTCGGGGTGAATCTCAGCCCATGGGCGAAATTTAAGGGATTTCCTATTTTGAAGGGGAATTTTTTTTAAATTACACCCATTTTCAATAGTTACAATAGTTAGCCCAAAAAATATTTAATAAATAAATTATTATTATATTTTAGCCCATAAAAAAATAGGGCGGATAAACCTTCCAAGCCCGATTCGCCTGGTTTGTTTGGAAAATTTTATTTAGATCAACCAATTTCTAGAAATGGGACTGGTTTCGCCCTCTCCATTCCTTGAAAATCAAGCCCAACCTCGAATTTGACCTGTATTTCAGCGTGCAGGGGTTGGAAGTTTGTTCTTCTAGGATTAATTTGTGCTGCATTTCAAGGTGGAACGAGGTAGATAATATGGTTTGGATAAATTGGGCTCTTTGCACCAGGGTTTTCAAAATCCAGTTTATAATTTCTTGCCCTTACCAGTCCAACCAGTTTTTCATTTATTGGCTAGGTCATTAAAGGGCCATGGAGTTTACTAGAAAAATTCTATGACATGTCATGATAACTGTAGATGGTGATCGATTTGCGGCCCATTAACATAGTTCGAGATCAGACAATGAGAAGGGGCAGTTCGATGCTCAATTTTTGTTATTATGTTACTTCATATGAGAGCTCTACATGAAAATTCCATGAATCTATCATCAAAACCAAGTGCAAATTATCGTATTTGAGCCTCTCTCCATTGAAAACCATCTGATAATTCAATTTATTAGTTGGTAGCCTTTGAATGAAGCAATGATTGTAAAAAATTTCATAAATCATGGCCAATCTCATTCCTTGAGCGAAAATAAGCACGGTGTGCACAAATTTTAATTTTTAAAATTCTTTAAATTGTACCAGAAAATAAAATTTATCATGTTATGACACTTCCAGGGTTTTAGTTGCATGAGTTTTGATGAGGATTTGAGAGTGATTTGATTATAACGATGACTTCTATTTTTGTATTTGTTGGATTGTCAATGGTATATACAAAGCTGGAGATTTGAAGGGGATGCCATTTAATCAGGATTCATGAAGGGGGATTAGGTTTTCAATAAATTTTAGGGTATAATTAAAAATTGGGGGATTTTACGAAGGGCCTAAAATGGGTAGGCCATTGTTTTATCAGATTCTTGAGAATCCTGCAACGAGCTGCATGATTGATTTTTTGCAGTGAAATATGGTTTTACATACAGAGGAAGAATATTTGATATGGATATGGGGATTTAAATTATGGCACAGTTGTTTAGGGCCAACATCGGGCACTAAAAACTTCAGCCTTTTCACATATTAGTATTCTTCATTGGGTTTTCAACATGAGTGCCCTTTGGAGCCTAGGTGTTATAGAGAGCCTAAGAAATCTGGGTTTGGCAGTTCATTTTTATCTTCAATATACTTTAGTGTTGGTTGTATTATCAGACCTTTTAGTCATTGGAGCTTACCACATCTTGGTCCAGAGATTCAAGCTTGATTATTTCAGGAGAGTCACTGTTATGGGTTACTCATGTGTAGTGTTTCGGTGGATGACTATACTTCTAGTGAAACAACCATCTTATAAATTAGATTTTTTTGGAGTTCGTTCCCTACCCATCAATTTTGACCATTTTGAGTCTCTTGTCTTCACATCTACAATAGTGCCACAGGCAAGATTTTTGGGGCACTTGTCTGGGATTATTGTTGGTTATGTTATTGCATGGTGTTTGATTCAGGGTATTAATAACTACTGGGCAATATCTATGTTGGTATGGATTTTCATAATTTTCATTTTTAGCTTGAAGTAGACTGGCACCCTTGATTTTCCATTTATTGAAATCGAGCATGTAATGGATACTTCTCTACCTATAGTAGGCTTCATTGGCCCTGATAATGATAGATTCCTTGATGTGAATGTTCTGACGAGAAGAGGCCCTACACTTGTATGAATGACATGCTTAGATGGGCATGCTAATTTTTATATGATTTTTCAATGAATTTTTATTGGATTGCATACTATGATACCATTCGGTATGCCAATTATGTGTTTGGCTGAATGCTATCAGCAAATTCTGTTAGCACACAAAACAGGTCCAGGTCATATATCCAAAAGGTATGACTCCTTGAACAGGTAACAAGAGCTAATGTCTTTGTACACTTCAAATATGTTGTCCGAAGGGATTAGTTTACTGAACTATGAAATGTTTTTCTTGCAGATATATTCCTGAAAATTTCACTACATTGTTTGTGTGAAATTAAATGGGTTCAAATTTTTTCTTTTTTAAGCTAGATGATCTGAAGCTGCACAGGTTTTCTTGGTGGAGCCTTGCATGCCAAGGCTATTTGACGTTGAAATTTATTTCATTCAATATCTCAATCAAAAAATAGGTATTACATCTATGGCCCTAAGAAATTTAATATAGTAAGATGTTGTTGCTACGTTGGATTACATACTATGATACCATTCGATATGCAAATTATTTGTTTGGTTGACCACTATCAGCAACTTTTGTTAGCACACAAAGCAGGGCCAGGTTAGATATCCAAAAGGTCCGACTCCATGAACAAGTAACAATAGCTAATGTATTTTTTCACTTCAAAGATGTTGTCCAAAGGGATTAGTTTACTGAACTCTGAAATGTTTTTGCAGAGCCATTCCTGAAAATTTTGCTACGTTGTTTGTGTGAAATGAAATGGGTTCAATTTTTTTCTTTTGTAAACTAGATGATCCAAGGTTGCACAAGTTTTCTTGGTGGAGCCTTGCATGCCAAGACTGTTTGACATTGAAATTACTTTGATTCAATATCTCAATCAACAAATAAATATTTCATTTATGGCCCTAGGAAATTTAATATAGTAAGATGTTGTTGCTATGTTTGATTGCATACTATGATACCATTTGATATGAAAATTAGGTGTTTTGTTGAATGCTATAAACAACTTCTGTTAGCACAAAAAACAGGGCCAGGTCAGATACCCAAAAGGTTCGGATCCCTGAACATGTAACAAGAGCTAATGTCTTTGCGCACTTCAAAGATTTTGTCCGAAGGGATTAGTTTACTGAACTCTGAAATGTTTTTTTGCAGAGCTATTCCAGAAAATTTCACTACGTTGTTTGTGTAAAATGAAATGGGTTCAAATTTTTTCTTTTGTATACTAGATGATGCGAGGCTGCACAGGTTTTCTTGGTGAAGCCTTGCATGCCAAGACTGTTTGACATTGAAATTAATTTGATTCAATGTATCAATCAACAAATAAATATTGCATCTATGGCCCTAGGCAATTTAATATAGCAAGATGTTGTTGCTATGTTGGATTGCATACTATGATACCATTCGGTATGAAAATTATGTTTTCGGTTGTATGAAAATTATGTGTTTGGTTGAACGCTATCAAAAACTTCTGTTAGCACTCAAAACAGGGCCAGGTCAGATATCCAAAAGGTATGGCTCCCTGAACAGGTAACAAGAGCTAATGTATTTGTGCACTTCAAAGATGTTACCCAAAGGGATTAGTTTACTGAAATATGATTTTTTTTTTTTGCAGAGCTATTCCTGAAAATTTCACTATGTTGTTTGTGTGAAATGAAATGGGTTCAATTTTTTTCTTTTGTAAACTAGATGATATGAGGCTACACAGGTTTTCTTGGTGGAGCCTTGCATGCCAAGACTGTATGACATTGAAATTAATTTGATTCAATATCTCAATCAACAAATAAATATTGCATCTATGGCCCTAGGAAATTTAATATAGTAAGATGTTGTTGCTATGTTGGATTGTATACTATGATACCATTCGGTATGCAAGTTATGTTTTTGGTTGAACACTATCAACAACTTCTGTTAGCATAGAAAACATGGCCAGGTCAGATATCCAAAAGGTATGGCTCCCTGAAAAGGTAATAAGAGATAATGTCTTTGTGCACTTAAAAGTTGTTGTCCGAAGGGATTAGTTTACTGAACTTTGAAATGTATTTTTGCAGAGCTATTCCTGAAAATTTCACTACATTGTTTGTGTGAAATGAAATGGGTTCAAATTTCATCTTTTGTGAACTAGATGATCTGAGGCTGCACAGGTTTTCTTGGTGGAGCCTTGCATGCCAAGACTATTTGACATTGAAATTAATTTGATTCAATATCTCCATCAACAAATAAATATTGCATCTATAGCCCTGGTCAAATTAATATAGTAAGATGTTGTTTCTATGTTGCATTGCATACTATGATACCATTTGGTATGCAAATTATATGTTTGGTTGAACGCTATCAACAATTTATGTTAGCACACAAAAAAGGGCCAAGTCAGAAGTACTTTAAACCCCAATTCATTTCATTTTTTAGTTTCATACTTTGGAGAGAAGATTTGGACAACATAAATGGGAACAACTTAGGGTGGACAAGTTTGGTAGAACAACATTGATTTTTTTTTTTGGCAAGAATATTTGAAGTGAGGAACTCATAACATAGTTTTTGCCAACAGAACAACACTCAAAACCCTTATTTTTTCTTTTGTTTCTTACTATGATATATTCTTTTAATGGAATCTCATTCATCATCTCAGGGAAGCTATGCTCATAGAAATCATGGTGGAAGCAGTCGTGAAGGGAGAGGAGACAGGGAAAAAAATAAAAAAAAATTCCCAGTGATTCCCCTTTGTGGAAGTGCGTCACAGAAAGAGAAAAAGGAGAAAACTAAGGTGGAAAATACTTATGGAATCACATAAATGTGAGGAAAGTTTTTGATTCATACTCAAGGGGTAAAGCCCTTTTGTTATGGATTCCTAACAATGGGGTTAATTTTTGTAATCTGTTTTGAATTTATTCTTTAGCATGAAATTTAACAAGGTTAGCCTCTTCTATATGTCGGTTCAATAAGCCCAAGGGTCATGTCCCTTCAATCCCATCGAATTATATATATAGAGGATCCTTCTCCCTCATTTCACATCGAATTTCTTGGATAGAAGTTTGAGGTAGCCGAGTTCTTGGAGTAGGTCGAAGGAGGATTTTGTCTTTGGGTTTTCTTCTACATCTAGGCCGAGACATAAATCTATTTTGGATCACCTTTAAGGCTACCAAGGGCCGCAGTCATCCAAAAAGAGAGTTGAGCAAGTTAAGCCTTGTTTGAGGGCTATTTTGTGCTCGGTTGAGAGGGTTTTTCCTCATCTGATTGGCTGTAAACTCTGTCTCACTCCAAGGTCCAAGTTTTATATGGGAAGTAATGTTAAGAAAGTCGCAGGTATATTCAAGAGAATTTAGAAGGGTCTAATCCCTAGTGCTACAGATTGGAGGGAGACATAAGGCTATATATTGGTTTAGAAAAACTGTTGAATTGGAGGTTTAGACCATAGTATATTTTATGGACTATTGCTTTAGGATGGGCCACTGAAATTAAGTTTATGAAGGATCTTATTTGGTCATAGGCCAACTATTAGAGTCATGGAAGGGAAGCCTCTAACAAGGAAAGAAAGGTCTCAGTGGAAAGGAGGGCTTCTAAACCTGTTGTGTTAGACAACAATGAACTACAGTTTCCCTAACTAGACCAACTTTCTTCAATTTTACAATTTGGCCTTTGTGGACAGAGTGCCTGAACTACAGTATTGATTGGGCCTAAGAGATGTGATTCTTGATCTTATTAATGGCAAGTCTTTTGACTCCAAATTATTGTACTCTCTCTCTTCTAAACATTTGATATTAATAATAGGAAGATTTGATCAAGAGCTTTTCCCTGGCTTGAGCCATATTCTCGTGTTTCTTTGTCTTGGCTTGTCTTCAACACTTATTGTTCATGTTCTTTCATTAGTTAAATTTTGATGTGACTGCTAATGATTTAATGGGAACATGGATGAACTAAATAACTAACCTAAGTAAAGAACATGTTAATCCAAAATTAACATGGTATCAGAGCTTAGGCAAGGACAAAGCCCAAGAAAAAGGGTAAGAAAAACCAATCACTAAGTGAAGTTTTGAAGATAAATCTCCATGGTCTGCTCCATCTGCAAATCTAGGCACATTTATTATCTCACTTCTTTGTAATATAAATACAATATTTCTTAGGAAAAGTAGGAGCTTAAGAACTCTATTTGATGTGAATTTTCCTTGAAGACAGAGCTGCAGTTCGAAGGCAGACAACTAGGAGGCTTAAGAGCAGTTCATGGAAAATTTGGCGTAGACCTCTTGTAGAGGTAGGGTTTTTTTTGTATATTCTGATATAAATTGAACCTATGTTCAGGGCTGCTGGAAATTTTATTTGAATGACATAATTTGGTCTAAAATTCTTCATGATGTGTTGTGAAAATCTTCACATGGCTACAATACATGACCCTTGCTCTAGGTCTGCACTCTCGCATTGACTATAGGAAGAACCCTTTTTTTGACTTAGGAACCTCCCATATGGTCACACTGTGGTTTGATTCAAATACAATAACTCACGAGCTTGTTCTTTGTATAATGGATATGACATTGCTCTTGATGAAATATATATCATCTATGGTATCTATCATTGTATTGATATGATTTCTTGGCTTTGCATCACTGTTACGTATATATTGGATGGTCATTCATAGAGGTTTTCATCTTTGAAAGAAGGTGAAGCTCTAGCCATTAATGAGGACAAGTTAGCTTTGCTATGGGTCGTGATCTTCTCCTATTCACTATTGATTGAGCACACTCCATTAAGAGCCGATATATTGCTGTGAGGGATGTATTGTCTTGATCAGAGAAAAATTTATTACTTAGAGAGAAGATGGGTATCATTTGTTGATCCTTTAATACTTTGGAGCAGCAAACATTTCTGTTTTTTTAGTTATGATTGAGCTATACTAACCAAGCAGTTGAAATATGAACAACACAACTAAATTATGGAATACAATAGTATACGTAATGATATAGAGTTATATAGTATCGACTACACTTCTAGCTATTTCTTATGTGCTATAAGCAGCTTCATTATGGTCAATATGATAGGTAAAGTATGACCCTTTAACGACCAATATGGGATAAGTATTGGCATAATGTATCAAGTAGAGTGGAATGCTTAGTTATAAGAAAGGATATGATTCTCTGTGCATGTATTTCCTGAATAAATCGAGTTTCAGTTTGCACAAAAGACCAAACATCCTATGCAAATCCAAGAGGTGAACTTATATGTTGAAGGGATCGTGACCAAAATACTGTTGGATGTCAAAATTTCAAATCTAATTTATCATGACCGAAGGCTGGAGATGCATAGCTTCCCACCACTATGTATAGATGTTGATGATATATCATTATGACAGTTGTGAGAATCCCGATGGAAAATATTGCAATAAATTTTTGAGCTCTAATTCACCTTCAGCAGACCTTTTGAAGCTACGATAAAGGGTAACCCTTAGGAACCCTTGAAGAAACAGATTTGAAGTCTAAGACCTCACAGTTGGACTAACTAAAAAGCCTTATTTCTAGAATTGCAAAATTAAGCCTATGTGACAGACCTTATGTAAGCAAGATATACATTCCAAGACTATATGAATTTGCTACAGTTTAGGAGTATATATTCTATATGGAAGTGTTAAGTATAGGAAATATCTTATATATGAAATATATTCACTCAGATGCAAGAATTGTATAGAATTGACCTTGAATGAGAGACAATCACTCTAGTAGTATCTCTTGGCAAGAATAGGGTGATAGTCTCATCTTAATCAAGAGTAAACCTTGCTTGGAATTAATATCTTTTCAAATATGGGTTCTTGGTCTAAGTAACTTTGGTATTTGTGCATCAGAAAATAATGCATATGTCAATCAATCCTTTGATACATGTAAAACCAAAATCCCGGTATGTAAGTGACATTTAAACAACATGCTTGTGAAAATTTGACAAGAAATTTATGCAATATATATGATTGGACAAAATTTGAACAATGGTATGATGAAGGAAGAATGCCAGTAAGAGAATTAGCAGAAATGGCTGTTGAAAAATGATATTATTAGCAGAAAGAATTGATTGGAGAAAGCCATTGGCAACAATGATATGATTTAGAATGCAATCCTGTGACATATGGCAGAAAATGGAACAACAACACATATACCTTATTAATTATATATGGCATTAATTCTAATGGATTCTCAGCATATTAAAATTTTTTTTGTCCTGCATTTTGTATAATATCATTATAGTACAGTTGCAGTATGTTGTAGCCTCAGTAAATTGATGACACTTTATATAGAGCTTTGTTCACAAAAGAATTTGTGAAGAAGAAAGATGTAAAATTTGGATAGATTATCTACTATGAATAAGCAACAAATATCTGCTAGTAAAAGAAATTGCAGGGGTGTTGCACACTTGAAGCTTTCATTCTTGAATAACTTCGAGAAGAAGAATAACATGACCATTTGGATCAATTCTTTATAATAACCCTTATCAACATTAAAGAGGTACCATGAAGAAAGTGCATGAAAAATTCTATGTCTTGACAAGAAGAAATCCTTGACTCTAACATCTTGATTGCATTGAGACAAGATCTCATGAAGAATGGTTTTATAGATATGGATGCTCAAATAAGAATGTCTCCTCATGGATTGGATAATTTGATGCATAACAGGGCTTCAGAGGGAGCTATAAAATCCATCATGACTTTTCTTGCCCAATATTTTTTTATGACAACTGAGTATGATGGCTCATATCCATGTTACCTTAGAGGCTGCAAAGAAAGTAGAAGTTAAAGATCTGAAGACCTAGCCCTAATCCACTTAAAGATATGATGAGATGGAGAAGTTGTTGATCCCTAGTTCTCTTGATAAATACCTATCATATGTCTCTATGTGTATCTATACATAGGGGATAGCTTCTTGCTGAGATATCTCTATGATGCTATTACTTATGGTCAGAAATTCACTTCCGAGATACAGGATTCCATTGATATTCTAATACTAGCTTAGTTGGAAGTATGATGAATGCACATCTAGTGCTATATTAATTTGTTATGTTACTCTGGGAGCACTATTGAATTTGAATACATGGCTTATTATTGTTAAGCCTATTGGTTGTTGAAGCTCTTTGAGCACATGCTAGTGTAGTAGAGGGTTTTTTTACCATCATCATCAAAATGCTATTATGGAAGGAGAAGCATTGCTAGGTTGTACACCTCAAGATGAAGTACCAACAATGATGACCTCATCTAGTAAGGGAAGGATAGAAGAAACATCCAAAGGATAGGATGTACTAGATGATGAAGTAATCCCTTTAGTCCTGACTCCCCATAGACTATTCAATAACTAAAAAGGATGAACTCAGAGGAGTTTGACATTTGTATAGGTGGACCAAAACAAGATGGAGATGTGGAAAGGTTCACTACAACTAGCTACAAGTCATCAACAAGAAAACCAACAAGAGAAGAAGAGGTAGGTTCCATGGATACATGCTGAGAGTCATCATTATAAAGGAGCTATAGAAGAGATCCTAGCAGTCACCATGAAAATTCTAATAAAATATAGCATCATGATGCTTAGTCACTTGGTGAGAGGGGGGGTCATAGAGATGATACCCCTGAAAAGTTTCATAGTAGCGAACCAAGTTCCTATGAGGATTCTAACATACAGGTGATATATCATGTCTTTCATGATACAAGTGGGTCCATCCAAAGAACCTAAAATGTGAGATAGAGGACTTCCAACCATGCAAATAATAAGTTTCTGACCTTAATTTTGCATCAAGGAAGAATTTGGGCTGGTCATGCAGACAATATTATCTACAAAAGATTTAACGTTGTAGATCGTCACACAATTTTAATTATCATGGGGAGAGAACTGTTATTTCTGATGTAGTAAGCCTTGAATGTAGTGAGCTACGAATTTACTAGTTAGAGATTTGATGTCTCAAACAATTATAGGAACATATGATTTTAATTTTTGGTTTAATATGGTTATTGGTAATCCAAATATTTTAATGATATATTGAACTTAGATGTTGGTGAAAAATCTTATTTCATTGATCTTAAATACTAGGCTGTCAATTGGGTCTACTGTGGAGGAGGTCAAGGAATATCTCAGTGCTATCCCAAGGATAAGATTACACTCTGAAATTCAGATGGAAAATTATAGTCAACAGTTCGATTATCATTTCAGGAAGAGGCTCGGATAAGGGTACATAGAATCTCGGTGTAATTGTAGAGATTACAATGAATACTGGAGCAGAGAACTTAGGAAAAGTTTTGGTGATGTGACAGTGACATTCCCTCACTGCCTTGGTACTATATCACAGTAAGGATCTCAATGTAATTTGGTACCACCATAGTTCATTGATATCACAGTTTGGTGACTATCTCAGTCATGATGATTCTACAGTCTTGGCACCATGATGCTCATAGATCTCGGTTCTATCCAATTCATGGTGTTTTTGATCCCAAGGATAATATCTCAATGCTATCTCAATGTTATCCCAAGGATAAGATATCAGTGCTATATCAGTGCTATCCCAAGGATAAGATCTCAGTGCTATCTGAATGCTATCCAAAGTGATGTCTCAAACAATTATAGGAACCAATGATTTCACTTTTTGGTTTAATATGGTTGTTGGTATTCCAAATATTTTATGAGATATTGAACTTAGGTGTTGGTCAAAAATCGTATTTCACTAATCTCAAATAATAGGCTATCAATTGGTTCTACTGTGGAGGAGGTCAAGGAATATCTTAGTGCTATCCCAAGGATAATATCACACTCTAAAATTTAGATGGAAAATTACAGTCAATAGTTCGATTATAATTTTAGGAAGAGGCTTGGATAAGGGTACACAGAATCTCTGTGCAATTGCAGAGATTACAATGCATACTGGAGAAGAGAACTTAAGAAAATTTTTGGTGATGCCACAGTGACATTACCTCACTGTCTTGGTAATATATCACAGTAAGGATCTCAGTGTAATTTAGTGCCACCGTAGTTCATTGATATCACAGTTTGGTGACTATCTCAGTCATGATGATTCTACAGTCTTGGCACCATGATGTTCATAGATCTCAGTTCTATCCAATTCATGGTGTTTATGCAATCTCAGTGTTATCCCAAGGATAAGATCTCAATGCTATCTCAGTACTATCCCAAGGATAATATCTCAGTGCTATATCAGTGCTATCCCAAGGATAAGATCTCAATGCTATTTGAATTCTATCCAAAGTGATGTATCAAAAAATTATAGGAACCAATGATTTCACTTTTTTTGTTTAATATGGTTGTTGGTAATTCAAATATTTTAATGAGATATTGAACTTAGGTATTGGTCAAAAATCCTATTTCACTAATCTCAAATACTAGGCTGTCAATTGGGTCTACTATGGAGGAGGTCAAGGAATATCTCAGTGCTATCCCAAGGATAAGATCACACTCTGAAATTTGGATGGAAAATTATAGTGAACAGTTTGATTATCATTTCAAGAAGAGGCTCGGATAAGGGTACACAGAATCTCGGTGTAATTGTAGAGATAACAATGCATACTAGAGTAGAGAACATAGGAAATTTTTTGGTGATGCCATAGTGACATTCCCTCACTGTCTTGGTACTATATCATATTAAGGATCTCAGTGTAATTCGGTGCCACTGTAGTTCATTGATATCATAGTTTGGTGACTATCTTAGTCATGATGATTCTATAGTCTGGACACCATGATTCTCATAGATCTCGGTTCTATCCAATTCACAATGTTGCTGCAATCTTAGTGTTATCCCAAGGATAAGATCTCAATTCTATCTTAGTGCTATCCCAAGGATAAGATCTCAGTGCTATCCTAAGGAAAATATCTCAGTGCTATCTGAACGCTATCCAAAGTGATGTCTCAAACAATTATAGGAATCGATGATTTAAATTTTTGGTTTAATATGGTTGTTGGTAATCCAAATATTTTAATGATATATTAAACTTAGGTGTTGGTAAAAAATCCTATTTCATTGATCTCAAATACTAGGCTGTCAATTGGGTCTATTGTGGAGGAGGTCAAGGAAGATGAGATTGTTCATCATCAACAGCAGGATGTGGAAATGTTAGTTGTGGATCAGATACTTATGGGAAGTTTGGAAAGGGTTGAAGTTAGTGGCTATGATAGATTGGTATCATTGAGCAGTGATAAGGGGTTTTACAGGTCTTATCTAGTGGCTTTATAATGGACCAGGATCATCCTAGGAAATGCCCATTATGTGAGACCATTAACATGCACAGAGCTTAAGGAGGCAATAATATTTCATCCTAATAATAAGAATTATTATTTTTCTAATACTAATAGGATGCATTTCGAGGAATTGTTGTTTATAGAAGAATATAGAAACACTGAGTATGGCTTCATTTTGATCTCATACTGTGGAGTAGGTAATGGAAGATGATACTGTTCATCATCAGCAGCAATATGTGGAAACGTCAGTTGTAGATCAGATACCTAAGGGGATTTTGGAAAGGGGTGAAGTTAGTGGTTATGCTAGATTGTTATCATTGAGGAGTGATAAGGCGTTTTATAGGTGTTATCTAGTGGCTTTAGAATGGACCACGATCATCTTAGGAAATTCCCATTATGTGAGATCATTAACATTCACAAAGCTCCAAGGAGGCAAGAAAATTTCTTCCTTAATAATAGGAATTAAATTTTCTCTAATATTGATAGGATGCATTCCAAGGAATTATAATTTCCAAAAGAAGCTAGAAACACTGAATATGTATTCATTTTGATAACCTTACCCCTTGAGTAGGTTGGCACACATAACTGCTGAAAAATATTTCTCTCTGCCCAGTTCGCCCCTCTCGCCATTGGTCATCAGAAAAAAGAGCCCTTGATATATTTACTCCATCGCTAGGTCATTTTATCTCACTCATTCTTTCTTGGCAGACCACTGATTTATTTCTTTATGTTATTTAAACATTTTCTAGGAGCTGCACTTGTACTCCCACGTTGTATTCATACTATTTGTACTCTTCTTCAGTCCCATCAACTTACTTATGGTCATTTGCTGTAAATTAATAAAATTATCTTATCTTTATTAATTTATTATTTTTATTTGGGATAGGCCCATGAGGGAACTTGTATCAGAGATCAAAAGCTATAATGATAGTGATGAACATTTAGGGACAACTCAGAGTGTTGAAGATTTAGTGAGAAGGGCTCTTTATAATGAATATTCCTTTTCGTCCAACGTCTCATCAGAAACACAGAGAAGCTCCTTGAATTTAAAGATGATGCAATGTACTACAACACCCCGAGAAATAAGAAACCAAAATATTGATGGTTCTATGAATTATTTTCTTTTGGATATTTAATTAGAAGATGTTGGAGATACTGGAACTATTGTAGAGATATATGCAAGGGAAATGCATGAAAAGGATTTGATCATCTGGAACAGTAGATTATAGAGAACATTTAAACTTACATAATTTGAGTACAAAAGTAAAAGACATAGCTCTTCTACTCCAAATGTAAGGGTTAATAGGTCCACTGAAATTCCAGCTGACACTGTTGACATTGATGATCACAGGAAGACCGAGTTCTCCAAAATTCATGGAAGAAATAGGTAAAATTATGTAATTATTGTATCTCAATGACTGTTCAGAGGTAAAATTGATATTTTTTTCTTATTTGAATAGACTTCTGTACACTACATCCATTGTATAAAAAATTTGGCTTAAACAGGAAACCGTATTCAAGTTATATTAGCAAAAAGAATTCTATTAAATATGTGGCTCTATTATCTGCAGGTGTAATTATGATGGATGCAAGGCTACATTTGATCGTTGGAATTATATATCAGATTGGAAAATGAATTTTCAGAAACATTATTTTTGTGATTGTCAAAATGTTTTTTTTTTTAAGCATACACAAATTTCTCCTCATGTTCCTCTTAGATGGTGTGGTCTAGAGACCAACTGCCTTTGTCAAGCTTTCTTCCACTGCTTGCCTTTAGAGGTACATAAAAAACTTGAACAAATTAATAAAATTTGTGTGGGACCTTATGCATTTGGTGATTCTTTGTCACATGAGATGAAAAGGAAACATCCAATTTTGAAAAATGCATTAAGTCACTCAAAGAATAAATTTTTTAACCTGTCTAACAAGAATAGCATACATGAATCTCAGAATGAACACCATTGGAGTCACAACATTATAAAAGATCCGTATCCCCCAAAATTAGAACTGGCATATTCTAGTGGCTCAACCAGTAGTTCTCTATTAGATTAAAGCTAATCTTCTTCTATATCAAGATTCAAGTAGTTGCTCTAACATAGCTTCATCTATGTAATTTGAAGATGGCCATAAATCTTCCACAAGGACATCTCTGGTTAGTAGTCTATGTAAATTCATATTATATTTGTTTGTTATATTGTGTGCATATTCAATTTGACTTAAATTGTGATATTATTTTTGTTGTGCTGGAAAGTGGTCTCCTTTTCTTTGATTCAAACCTTTTGTTTTTTATGAAATTTGCATCAAAATAATATTTTTTTTCATAGAAGGGGGATTTAATTTTTTTTATAACAAATTGAAAATTACAAGAATATACCATGTATAATTAATATCTTTACTCCCTTTGTCAATTCGGGCCAGGAGGAAACATGTCTAACTGATTACCACAATGAGTTCCTAGCTACAAACATGTCTTTAATGACAACGTTTTGTTCCATAGAAAATGCTTCCTTTAACTATAAATAAAACCACAAATGCAGATGAGTAGTTCTCTCCAAAAAATTTGGGTTGCAAGAGTAACCATCACAGGCACTATCCCTTAAGGCTTTAATAGTCCCTATTTAAACAAAACTATGCTTTCATTTTCCACTTAATATTTTACTGCTGTAGTGGCTTCTTGACCTCATAAATCACTAGAGCCAAAGTAGCACCAACATCATATTTTTTGAGGCCAACTAAGCTGAAACTCTTGATTATCTCTTACCATATGATTAGCCTTGTTTCAACACTAACCACCACTCCAAAGGGTCTTCTTTGAAGGAACTGAAGGCACTGGATATGGAGAAGGATATTCTTGAATTATGGTTCAAGGGGCTCCATTCCAATAGTCCAAGTGTTGTCGGAGGGGAGAAACATCCAACTCGACTCTCTAGATTTGAACTATGATTTGGAAAAAATGATCATCATACAAAACCACCTTGTCAGAGCAAGAAGAAATATATCTGTAAGGGATTTATTAAAAATTATATACATATTTTTTCTGATTTATAAATGAGTTTCCAATTCTAACAAGATTCCATGTAGTTTAGAACTTGACAGAGAAAGGTTGTTTATTCTCCATAAGGGAACCCTTATTGGAAATTGGATTTTGGGAAAATATGGCCAAAAAAGGTCCGACCGAGTTTCGTGTAGAATTAGCAAAGGTGTAATATTCATACTTAGCCCTTGCTAAGAGGAATATTCATTTTTGTTTTAATTTCTGTTGTATGAATAAATAAATAAAGGAGGACATGTAAAACTCCTGAAAAGGCTGAATAAAGAAATGCCCATGTGAAAAAAGATAAATCAGGGCCATGTAAATAATCACTTGCAGGTGTGAAAGAGATTTGAGCTGAAGACTGGGTCAACCTTGACTAAATCCCCAGCACTGTCTAGGTTCAATGCATCTCCAAAAGGGACAACGCAGTTCTAGAAGGAGGCCTCTCATGTGAAAAGGGGAAACTCATCAAAGTGGTTTAGGGTTTACAAAGGCTTTCTCATATTATAAAAGGAGAGGGAGGGCAGAAAGAGAAGGTTGTTGATTGATCATATTCATGAGTATTTTGTCTTCTTAGACAAATGCTATTCTCTGCTGTTTAGTGGAGAATTATTCCTGGAATTCCTATGCAGGGATTTCACCTCTTCCTTTGAGGATTCTTGGAGGAGTGTTTTTCTGAATTGATCCACTATTAGGCTTGAGGCCAAGCTCTACTTACATTGGTAGTGCTAATCCATTGAGGGTTTTCCTGTCTCTGCAAGCTGCAGCAAGTGGGAGTCTAGATCTACAGAGATCTAGTGTATTTTGGGAGCCTCTTCTCATGGAGTGTGTCTTTTAACCTCCTGGAAGAGTGTCTCTTCTCTTTGTACTTCAGATCTACAATTTTGCAGTGGTTATCCATGTCATTTGAACTACAACGTTGTTCATCTTGATGGACTGCATTATTTTTGTGTGAGGCTCTTCATGGTGTTTTTCTTATAGTTTAGATCAAAGATCTCTAGTGCTGGGCTTGCCTTCCACTTGGTGATCCATGGATGAGCTTGCTGATCCATGTTCTAGTTATATCTAATCCATTGTAATGAAATGTTATATTCATAAATTTACTGCAGCAATTTCCAGTTCTGCAACTTGTTCCTCAGATCTACTCTTATTTATGCATGATTTTGCCAAAATTCCAAGGGGATATTGAAGAGAAAACTTTCTAGTTTCCAGATCTGAAATAGATCTGATGTTTTGTCCACAAATCTACCCTAGATCTGAATTGTAACTTCTAGCTACTGAATCTCCTTAAAAATAACATTGTTGAGCCATCTTCTGCAAATGTATATGTGTTCTAGCTCTCTCTTTGAAGATTTCTTGCTATATTGTCTCATACATTATACTGTATATTGAAAGAGCTTCCTTATAATGCTTATTTGATGATTTATTACTGAAACATGAACCTCCTTGTTGATATCCTCTGAATATCTGATAAAACTGCGTAATTCCTGAAGCAGTGTTTGCATTTGGTTGCAGCCTTCCTCTTTGGGTGCTTTCTAGCTAGTCTAGTTTGTGGGAGATCTGTTTAGTGTGTCCAAACTGATTTTTTTTAGATGAAATTCCATACATAAGACCCATACAAAATAATAAGAGGAACCAAGTCCTGACCTGCGTTATTTTTGCACATTTTTCCTTATACAACTTTCTATTGAGCACATTGTTGATATTCCTGAAAAAGGGATATTACAGTGGTATCAAAGCTCCCTTCTTGGCACAGCCTGTGCTTGCCTTGGAGCACCAGTGATGCTGCATTAAAAAGAAGATGATCCTCTTTCTAAGAGGGAGAAGAGGTACCAAAATATAAGTCACAAAAAGTATGACTACACTACTGATGATCCTGACAAGGGTCAAGACAAGGGGAAAGCCCCTGAAGTTGTGAATGATAAGGAAACATAGGAGTTTGAAAAAAATCTTTTGGAGACCATGCAAGATCTTTCTAAGGAGATCAAAGAGATGAGGGTGGACAGAATGAGGGAATCTCCTGGGATATTTCAATTGGGAGAAAGCTCAGATATGTCTCATCATGGGACTGGTCAACCAGTGAATCTACCACTAGCCCCACAAGCTTCATAATGCTCCAATATGCCTACCTTATTGGCTGTGGAGAATGAAGGAACACATGAGAAAGCTTCTCTTGAAGAATAATTTGTGAAGTATGACTCTCAGAGTCAGAGATTCAAGGATAACTTGAGTTTCCAAGACTTTTGTCACATCAAGGACAGAAGAAGACCAGGGAAACAGTATAGAGATGGTGGTTTCTTTCATGGTAGACACCACACCATGGGCATATTATTTTTTCCCAAGTTCGATGGATCATCCTCTAGTTCTGCCAAGGCATGGGTAGAAAAGCTGGATATCTATTTCCAGCTGAACAAAGTCCCTGAAGTTGAGGCCATCAAGATTGCAGTGCTGCACTTTGAAGGTGAAGCACACAATTGGTGGTTCCATGGATTGTCTACCTTGGGACACATCAATGTGACTACCTATGCTGAGTTGACTAGAAGATTGGTGGAGAGGTTTGACAGAAAGGATCCTGAAGCACCCTTCATAAGCCTTGCAAAACTGAAGTAGTCAGGAGATGCATAGACTTATATCTCCGAGTTTCTAAGATTATCAGTCATGGTCCTTGATTTATCTGTAGCAAGGAGAGTCTACATGTTCATTGATGGCCTAGAGGAACCCTTGCATGGATTGGTTAAATCTACCAAGCCCATCACTTTGCATGATGCCATCGAGAGAGCTAGAGATCTACAAGATGACTTGCCAAAAGCAAAGGCAACTTTCCAAATTAAGGCCCCTCACTTTTCGAAAGGGAAAGAAGGAAAAGTTGCTCCTCCCAAGGAGAGATCTTTGAAGAAACCTCTTGATATTGATCTCAGGAGGGAATTGAGGAAGAAGAAGCTGTGCTTCACTTGCCAAGAGTCATGGGTACCCGGACATAGGTGTGATGTTGGAAGAGCAAATTACATAGAAGTCTTCTCTGATTTGGAGGAGGAAGATGATGATGAGGAACCTAGGAAGGGTCATAGCATTGATGATGAGGAGGGAGAACAAACACCCACCAGAGATGGGAAGGGAGCCTTTGCTCCAAACAGTGGGACTCTTGCCTCTTTGAGAGGAGTGCCTAAGTACTTGACCCTAAGAGTACAAGGTTCAGTTATGAATCAGAGAGTATCTGTACTAATTGAAAATGGGGCAACCCACAACTTTATTGATACTCACCTTGTGCAAAAGAGGGGAATCCTCACTGATACTTTTGAGGGATTTTCTGTCTTGGTTCCGGGAGATAGGACCATGCAGTGCATGCAATATGTTCCATCACTCTTTGTCACTATGGGATCATACACCCTGGTGGATCATTTATTTGTGGTTGACATACCAGAAACCAACATCATCTTAGGTGTCCAATGGCCGATTACCTTGGGGAAGGTTACCATTGATTGGAAAGATTTGCAAATGGAGTGGGTGGACTTGAAGAGTGGGAAACCACAAATGATCCAAGCCATGCACACTTATCCTTCACCTAATGTTTCCACACAAAAAAGAGAGATGGATTTGCACTGTGGAATTAGGGATCTCACAGTCCCTTCTCTCATGTTCATGAGGATGCTACAAGGGACATGCTTATCTTATGGCAGGCCACCTAGAATGCCATCAGATTTAGATCTTGTAGGGGAAGCCTCACAAAGTGCTGCTCCAAATCTAGATCTAGGAAGGATTGGAGCAATAGAAGACCAAGCTACAACGCTATGGGAGGAGAATAATGGGAGGATCAACCTTTCGACAAACCACTTTGGCATGTGTAATGTCAAAAATACAATGAGCAACAAGAAAAGCACTCCCATGGATGTATCAGCAGCACTGTCATTTTTGAGAAGTGTGGATCTTTATTGGAGATCTGAACTCCTTGTGGAGTACTCCAAAGATCTTCACACCGGGATGATACTAGATGGCATGAAGCAAGAGGGAGGCTATTTGGTCCATGAAGGGGTCATCTATCATCTTGGTAGAGTATTCTTGTCTAAAGCCTCCAAGATTAAGCAAGAAATACTACAAAGGGCACATAAAGAGTTCATTTCTATCTATATGCAGTCAACAAAGATCTACACCCTAATCATGAGGAGTTTTGATTGGGAGGGCATGAAGGAGGAACTACATTGGCACTATGATTGGGAGGAACTACATCAGAACTTACAAGAGTGCAGGAGTTATGAGGAGTTAGGGCTGCCAAAGGAATCTATACAGGAGTCATTTCAGCCATCTCTTTCTTCTCTTGAAAGAGGAGAAATGGCCATGCCCAACTCCATGTGTGTGGGAGACTTGAATGATAAAGAATATGATCTTATGAAGCATGTTTATTTTTCTGATTTGACATATTCTCTTACCATATGTATGCAGGCCATGACTCCTAAAGGGAGTGATATTACATGTAGATCTCATGGCATTGGTAAGGCCAATAAAAATTCTGAACCTGAACACTCCCTTGAGGTGCAAAGGGAGATCATTTTTCATGATGGGTGCTTCCCAAAGGCACCAAACATATATCTCATTTTCAGCTGTGATGAGATAACATGTGCAATAAGTAAGTGGTGGGGGAACCACTTACCAAACATAGATCTACTGTAGGAAGCAGATACTCTGCGCTGTTACATCATGTGGGGTCAAGATCCACCTCCCTATGCTCAACTTTCAGTTTGTTTATATGTACTCTTGCTTCCATACTTTGATGATCTAGTTGTATTGTTTATGGGGTTGTATGAACAGAGGATGAGCAGTTTATATGTACCACATTGTTTGGAACTTCAACCTGTACTTCATGATACATGCTTTAGATGTAGCATTTCTTCCACCATGTTTATTTTTGTTGAGTTTCTCACTCTTGAAGGGATGGACTATGCACATATTATGTTGGCCTTGGAGGAACAATACATGATGCATTGGCTTGTTGAGCACTTGGCTTACAATGAAGACTTGATCCTTGATGATGCCATCAATGGAGAAGGAGAAGAAATACATCTCTTACCCTATCATTTGCTTCAGGACAAGCAACATCTTGGAGGGGAGGACTGTAATATTCCTACTTAGCCCTTGCTAAGAGGAATATTCATTTTTGTTTTAATTTTTGTTGTATGAATAAGTAAATAAAGGAGGACATGTAAAACTCCTGAAAAGGCTGAATAAATCAATGCCCATGTGAACAAAGATAAATCAGGGCCATGTAAATAATAACTTGCAAGTGTGAAAGAGATTTGAGTTGAAGACTGGGTCAACCTTGACCAAATCCCCAATGCTGTCTAGGTTCAATGCATCTCCAAAAGGGACATCGCAGTTCTAGAAGGAGGCCTCTCATGTGAAAAGGGGAAACTCATCAAAGTGGTTTAGGGTTTGCAAAGGCTTTATCATCTTATAAAAGGATAGGGAGGGTGGCAAGAGAAGGTTGCTGATTGATCATATTCATGAGTATTTTGTCTTCTTAGACAAATACTATTCTCTGCTGTTTAGTGGAGAATTATTCCTAGAATTCCTATGCAGGGATTTCACCTCTTCCTTTGAGGATTCTTGGAGGAGTGTTTTGCTGAATTGATCCACTATTAGGCTTGAGGCCAAGCTCTACTTACATTGGCAGTGCTGATCCATTGAGGGTTTTGCTGTCTCTGCAAGTTGCAGCAAGTGGGAGTCTAGATCTACATAGATCTAGTGTATTTTGGGAGCCTCTTCTCATGGAGTGTGTCTTTTAACCTCCTGGAAGAGTGTATCTTCTATTTGTACTTTAGATCTGCAATTTTGCAGTGGTTATCTATGTAATTTGAGCTACAACATTGTTCATCTTGATGGACTACGTTATTTTGGTGTGAGGCTCTTCATGGTGCTTTTCTTATAGTTTAGATCAGGGATCTCTAGTGCTGGGCTTGCCTTCCATTTGGTGATCCATGGATGAGATTGCTGATCCATGTTCTAGTTAGATCTGATCCATTGTAATGAAATGTTATATTCAGAAATTTACTGCAGAAATTTCCATTTCTGCAACTTGTTTCTCAGATCTACTCTTATTTATGCATGCTTTTGCCAAAATTCTAAGGGGATCTTGAAGAGAAAACTATATAGTTTCCAGATCTGAAATAGATCTGATGTTTTGTCCATAGATCTGCCCTAGATCTGAGTTTTAACTTCCAGCTACTTAATCTCCTTAAAAATAGCGTTGTTGAGCCATTTTCTGCAAATGTATATGTGTTATAGCTCTCTTTCTGAAGATTTCTTGCTATATTGTCTCATAAATTCTACTGTATATTAAAAGAGATTCCTTATAATGCTTATTTTCTGATGTATTACTTAAATATGAACCTCCTTACTGATATCCTTTGAATATATGATAAAACTTCGCAATTCCTGAAGCAGTGTTTGCATTTGGCTGCAGCCTTCCTCTTTGGGTGCTTTCTAGCTAGTCTAGTTTGTGGGAGATCTGTTTAGTGTGTCTAAAATAATTTGTTTTAGATGAAATTCCATACATAATTCTCATACAACATAAATAAGAGGAACCAAGTCCCGATCTGCGTTATTTTTGCACAATTTTCCTTATACAACGTTTCTATTGAGCACATTGTTGATATTCCTGAAAAAGGGATATTACAAAAGGGGTAGAACCAAAAAAATGTTTCAAACATTGTGTATCATATAAAGGATGGAATTTGGGTGTTGGTAAAAGGGACACTCAGATGGACAAGGAAATGGCCAACAAGGAGGCCTACTGAGATGTGGGGGTGAAAAAGTATTTCTTGGGTTCTAAATGTGATTTCCTAGTACTACTTATTATTTGACATACAAAGTAAAGTTCTTTTCTTGGAATTGAGCTTCAATAATTTTTGTTCATTCGAGCATCTAAAAATGGCCTCCTTTCTAATCAATGATAGTTATCCACTTTTTATACTAAATTAAGGCCTAGATATGTTCCACTGCTGATCTTTCCACCAATTTCCAGGTCTGAATTCCAAACTTATATAAAAAAGTGCTAGATCTTATCTCTAAACATTATCAAGTGCTAAACTATATACATTATTTAGTTTGACCTTTTCCTTCATTTTGGGTGAATGGGTTCATCCCTAGTTCCAACATAAAAATATCCAATATGATCTTAGTATCTCCTTAACCTCTTTCTGGTTTGCAACATAAATCTTGTTTTACAAATATTAGCTACCACCTCCATATATGCTTAGCTAATATTGGCAATTTTTTCATAAAATTCCTCAAATTGAAGGTGTTAATTTAACTCGATGTCATTTGAAATACAATGCCTTTTAACTCTTCTCACTTTTCTTGCATTATCCCACCTGCCCTGCAACATTAATTCTTAATAGAAGTTCATAAAATTCAGAAAAGTTCATAAATTCATAATCTCTAGGCTCTAAGTTGCAAAGGTGTTCCAGTTTAAATCACCTACATAAAAAATTCAATGAATTCAGGATGCATCAAACAAGGAGCTACACAGCAGGATCAGGTTATAATGTCATATTTCTTATTAAAGTCTTGAGTCTATATGAAACAATATGCGTGACCAAGATGATCAACTATGAAAAAATAATATTTCTGGCACGACATTTCTGACCTTTGTTGTATCAATTTTTTCCAGCTCTCTTCATCGAGTCTTGGACGACTGTGAGTACACAAAAGTAAAAGAGATTAAATTGGTAAAAGAGAGAAAGAAATATTTACATCCTTATACTCGTTACAATAGATATAAATTCAACATCAGGTCTAAGAAACTTCTAAATCCATGTTGATGTTAATCTGGTATTAGCACCAACTACAGTCAATACCCTGAATTAAATTAGTTCTTTTTTAAAAAGGAAAGAGGGAAGTGTTGTGAAGAGCACAATAAAAATGTATCTAAAAATGTGTCATATCCTTCAAAAACAAAATTAGTTATCTAGGTTGAAGCGCAAACACCTAGCTATAGAACTCCACAAAGGAGGTCATTGAAGATTCTGAAATAAATTAAAAGCACAATAAAAATTAATTGAAAAGTAGAAATATCTTTAAAATACAAAATTAGCTATCTAGGTTGAAGCACAAACACCTAACTATATAACAACACAAAGGAGACTGTTGAAGTATGTCAAATGGAGGGATGGAATATTGGGAGAAAAAGATCAGATTAATGAAACATATCAAAGGTTTATGTTGAGCTTAAAATATTTAAATACCTGAAGGGTATGGATAGCCTAAAATAATATTCCTATCATCAACCTTTGGAGAGTTCAATTCACATAGAAATCGGTCATTTTTTTTATGGTTGCTTAAAAAGTAGCCAAATGGTGTTATAACAAGCATATATGTTGATGAAAGACAAATAATCAACTAGAAGAGATTGAATGTTTGTTATTTAATTGTAACCGACCTCAAAGTTAAAAATGGATAAGAACCAGAATTTTCTCATGCCATATTTATTCTTTGCACCAACGGAAGCAAGGTGCTTGATATTATAGGGTGGGGGAGATCCCCATGTGTGGTTGTGTCACTAATAAAATAAAATGAAAAAAAAGACCCAATGTATTATTCATTTAAAAACTTCAACATAAAATAAAAATGAAATGACATTATATTTATTTCAATTTCTATATTTAAATTTTAAGCAACTATAAAATAACATAAATCCATCTTATCCTTGGATTTATTAAACATCGATAAGGATAAAAAAGGCAAGGTGAAAAATCAAAATTTTTTTCTCATACTAATGGATATTGTTTGAACTAAAAATAGGGGATTGTAGTTGTACCTATACAACTTGTTACAAAAAAAAACAATGAGAGAATTATATCAACAATACTCATCTGTTCATCTCCATCTCAAGATGGGCAGGACGGTGATTTTTTTTTCAAAAAATCCTTTCCCTAACATAGCTACTTGGAACTATTTTACATATTAATTAGATAAAAAGATACATAGATAGATCAAACCTAAATTTTCAATAGGCCTCAAGGGAAGTAGCCAAACTTGGTGAGCAAGGATTGTAATCCCAATTCTTTGTTCCATGTAGATTCTTGTTCCTGCATTTCTTTCCCATATTTCCTCCCTCTCCTGATTAGTATAGAGCTTAATGTTTATTTAACTACACTTTCATAAGTGAGATTTCTAATGTCTTCCTTTGTTACCCCTAGGCTAGGGGAAAATCTTCCCTCACTATCTCTAATCAGTGTTCCTCCCATGGATTATAAATTCATTGTTTCACCATTTTTCCCCTATATTTCTTCTCCATTTTTGCATTTTTTACCTTTTCTATTTTTTTTCACTTAGCTTCTTCCTGTCAATATTCTAAGGAACTATTGTGGCTCATTTCCCACTCATCGCTCATATATTTATATACCAATACATTATAAAAATATTTATATTCCATATGAGGAATATACATATTTCAGTCCTCGAGGGATTGCTTAGAAAACAACGCTCATAGCCATTACAAGAAATACTCATTATGAGTTCATCACATCATCACATGTAGGATTTCTACCTACCACCTGTGCTAGAACTAATTGAATTTCCATGAGAAATATCTTTATATTCCTTATAAGGAATATACTTATAAGGAATATGTTGTTTTTGGTTCTTGATGGATTGCTTAACAAGGCTTGAAGTCACTACAAGAAATAGTCATTATGAACTTTATTAGCCCTTTACAAAGCCTTTATTATTTAGTGAAAGATTCGCTAAGATCTTACAAGATTTTATAATTCAGTGAAAATTTTTCCATGATTTTACAAGATAATATAACTTGGTGAGAGATTCGCCAAAAAAATTATATATACATATTATATTATTGATAAAATTTCCTTCCATTTTTCCTATGTATCATGCGGATTCACCCATTTATTATACTTATAAATTTAGGGGGGTTCTTAAAATTTTCCCTAAATACAACATGTACACATGATGCATAAATTATGCCCAAATTAGATACTTGCGCACAATAGAGTGTGTGTTCCCTTTAACATGAAATCCTCATCAAAATATTCATAAAAACTACTTAGATTCAATACAAAATATATAAGAGAGAGATCTGAACACAAAAAAATACTTGCATAAATACAACAAGAAATTTCAGATTCAAACCCTTCTTTGGCTGAGTATTACATTTTTGGCCTCTTGCTCTCGCCTTTACAACTCGTCACACTATCACACCATTCCTACTCTACATTCTCTTTCTCTTTTCTATCCTATTCCGTCTCTATGCCTATCTATCTCCATCTTCATACAAAGCTCATATTTATACATAATTGTGGATTAATTTGAATCTATGATTTCCTCCACAAATAACTCAACCAAATTCTAAAATAGCTTTATCCCTCCTTTAACTGAACTAAGTTCCATTTAAGGAGTTCATAATCCCTAAAATATCTATACAACCCAACTCCACTCATATTCTCAATTTATTAAGAGAATATTTACAATAAACCTCACGCTCAGAATTTCCTCTCAATTTATTTAAAATGTGCACAATTTATAAAATAATAAAAAAAACATCACCCCCTAAATCACCCAAATAGAAAATGACAATTAAGCAGGATACTCCTGCATCAGACTCCCCATGTATAAAAGTTTCCATAGACTCCTGTCTATGAGGTGTCACTTTTTTGTAATAATGTGATAGCCACAAGTCTCAATTACTTGTTACCTCTAGGATTCCAAACTCTGTTTTGCCGCTGGTCATTTAAAGTATCAACTTCATTTTGTATTTTTTCACAGAATTCCCAGAATAGTATTTTCAGAACACTATTGAATGTAACTCTCGGTTTTCCATACCACACCGTCTTTATTTCGGGAAATATAGACTTGCGTAGAAATGCTGATACCCATTCTTCTAGTCTCCAGACTTTGAAAGAATCTCGAACTAGCTTTACATAAACATCACCAATGTCATTCATTCTATCAACTAGATTCCATCGGCCTCTCCAATAATTTTTTTCGCCAATTCCTCGGAGTAATTCCTCTTTGTATGATGCTTTCGTCTCCAATTGCGCTAAACACTCAACTTTCTGAAATGAAGAATAATCAAGAACTTCTCCTTGATCACAACTATAGTCATTGACTATCCCTATAGTAACAAAATTCTCATTCGGTGCTGTAATTGCATTCATCAACAAATTATTAGTTTTAAAAATACAAGACCTTTTTGGCCTCTTTTGATGGTTCAAGCACCAATCTCCCATCATAGTCCTTCTGGATTTCAATAAATCCTCTTTTTAATTGTTGGTTTCTTTCATATTTATCCTGCTCGATCAATACCTCTGTTTCCTTTATGTCTCTAAGGATATAATTTTCTTGTTGCTCCTGATCTTTCATCTCATCTTCAAATAATTTCTGCTCAATTTCTCTGATTTCAACATCATATTTATTAATGTCATCTCTTGTACCTACAACCACATTATTATTTGAAGATTCAAAGAATTCACTTAACTCTATAAAATTTAGAGACATTTCATCCTTATCATGCATGGAAACTGCAATCTCTTCTTTATCAGGTTCTGCAAGCTTCACTTCTTCTTCAGGTTCCCTGAGCCATCCTTCCAAGAACTCTATTTCCATGTGAAATATTTCCAACATTTCATCACAACCTTCATTCTTCTTCTGGCAATCCTCCTGAGTTATCTTGTTTTCTGTATTATCACATTGCAAAATTATTTCATTAATTTCATTAAACAAATTAATTTTTTTACCTCCTTGGAATATCACTATGGCATTTTCATTATGCTTCTACTCCATAACACCTTCAACCGACTGTCTTACACCAAATAGGAATTCATCTATGAATTATTTCTGTTGCAATAAATCAGTACATTCCTCCTCTAAAAGGCATTCTCCATCATAATTCACCTCAAGGGCTTCATTCATCTTTGTGACAGTTTCACTAGACTGTCCATCATCTTCTGCACATCCTGCAAACATACACAAACTACGAGATTTAAAAATACAAGGATTCATAGCCTCGTCTGCTTCCCTTGTCAACATATCTTCAAATTGTTCTGAACTATTCCAATAGTTCATGAGATCTTTCTCATTAACCTCTTCACCCAGAATTTCACCCTGTTTTGGTCCACAAATGTAAACTTCCATTTCTAACTCAGCTCCTCTGAGTTCTTCACATCTCAATTGCACACTCATCATCTGCTTGAGATTTCTTAGCTCTTATGTTAACTGCATATTTACCTGTTGATTCCTCTTTGCTTGTAGTCTCTTCCATTTCACTTTCTTATTCATGGTCCAACCATGTCTCTGGTCTTTCGTATTTCTATGCAAAAATTCCATAAATAACTCGATATGGATTGTTATCTCAGCCTTCTCCCTCTCATATTCTTCATCAGTCACCTGCTTCCATATTCCATTTTCCTTGGCATCTTCCTTCTTATTTCTTCTGTTGTGGTCTTCCTCATAACCTCTGAAATTACTATCAACAGTCATCTTCTCCTCCTTTGCGAACTTCATCTATTCACTTATGGATTTCATTCAATCCATTTTTTAGCAAGCCTTCATACTTGCTATCCAACAATTCAAGCTTTATTCCTGCGCTTGGTATCTTTTAGTTCTCTGTCTTGGAATCATCTTCTGGGCAACTCTCTTGCTTCTCTTTGTTGCAAACAACAATTGCAGTATTTTGTGTTATAATGACCAAACTCTTTGGGTGTCGGGCTCCGCCGATCATGCACCCAATTACATTCAAACATTTGACTTGATTTAAGACTCTTTTGACTCCATACTTGACATCAACTCTTCATCTTGGATGAAAAATGCACCCTTTTGTACAATAACTCAATGGTGGACTTTAACTTGAATCAAGATATACAAATTTCTTCATTTGATCTTGACATAATGTACTAGACTCCTTTTACTTCATGATATACAAATCATTACTTCAACTTTAACACTATTACATTAATTATCCCACCTCTTATACCATAAAAATCCATCTTAAATAATTTAATGAGCACTTTATTTCTTTCCTTCAAAAATTCTACTTTATGATATATGCCCCATATAAAAGTAGGATCTTAAATATATGTTTTGCGAAAATAATTATAAGTCACTTCAAAATAAAGCACCTTTTCCACATAAAAAAAATCACCCATTTACCTTTTCAACCTGCTCATTCACTTTTTAATGTACTTTATCTTTTTGTATGGACCATTCGCAGCATCCACCTCCACAATCAAGTTTCTGCTCACGCTTGAAAGAAAATTGAGGAACGAGTGTCTTATCCTTGTTGTTACACTCTGGAAACTTAACCAAAATGGCAAAGAAACATGCATTTGGATGAGTTTTAACCCCTTTATCATTAGGTAGAAACCATTTACCATGTTATCCTGTGGATAAAACAACCTCCATAGAACATTCCGCATCCACATTCAAACTTAATTTCGTATCAACGCAATTCTCACAAATTTCTCATTGATCCTGAAAAGTACATGAGGAATATTCATGAACATAACTTGCAAGTTTGGACATCAAGCCCTTAACTAACAATAGATTTAGCATAAATTGTGTGGCGGGACCGCCCATTTAGGCTAACATCCTTTTTCACCGATGGGCTACCAACATTGTTTTATTAGGGTTCTGAGATAC
The DNA here is from genome assembly GCA_034641835.2 of Pinus albicaulis. Lineage (NCBI taxonomy): Eukaryota > Viridiplantae > Streptophyta > Pinopsida > Pinales > Pinaceae > Pinus > Pinus albicaulis. The sequence continues at coordinate 1,618,696,376 of CM076584.1, read as the reverse complement.
TTCCTTTGGATGGACTCTCAGCGTCACTTGGAATAGTAGTGATAAAAAGTATTAAGCAGTGATAGGAGGTTTGGTATGGAACGAAATCACAATGATGGGATATGCCAATTATCCATGGAAGAGCCCAATAAAACATAAATGGATATGTCAGTTATTGTTCACACGCAGGTCAACTCTATATTCATATTGAGAACCAACAGTTTTGACTTAATTAATAACCCCCTTACCATTGGGTCCACACACAGAACAACAAATATTCAATGAGGAATTGACGGCTACAAGTGGAATTCTCCACGGCTCCTCATTGCATATAATTCTTTGCTCCATTGGTCGGCTACACATCAACCTGAAAGGCTGAAAATATTCTTGTCTGGTGTTTAAGCACTGATTGGAATCAAAAAATCACCACAACCTCTGCACGTCTTCAAAAAGGGAACAAAACAATCGAAATGGTCCAACCACGCTCTCCACTCTGATAAAAAATTACAAACATGATGCAACAACATCACACCTCAAATCTACTCCTTATTTCTCCACGAAAAAAGCTACCTCTGCTCAACATTCTAAAATGTTCCACCAATTTACCATATCAATGTTCCTGATGACTCTTGCACTAGAACAAAACAAATTCATCAATGTTCACGACCGTGAACAGAACCAATTCATAATCGCATCTACTCAACATAAACCAATACTCCAAGATCTCCAATCGCACCTTACCAGGCATGGATATTCGGCTCCTTTTTGCTTGGAATCCATAGCAAGACCCTCATTATAATCTGCAGGGGATTTGTGACAACCAGAGTGATCTCACGGTTTTTTTTCTTTACCGACAGTGGAATTATTTCAACAACGTAACTATTCTCTTCTCCATTAGACTTGAACACCTCACCTGGTGCTTCCCTGTAACATTAAATTTCCAATGCTTCTAAAATCAGTAGCAATTGAATGCAACATCGATTGAACTCAACAACGTTACCACGATGCAGCAAACACAAAAAACATCCAATGTTGCCTTCGGCCTTATCAAAGGAACTTGAAGGATTTTACCAAAGAACGCTGCTACTGCTCAACATTCCACAACTCTAGTACCTCTAGCGGATACGATGACATTCAGAAAAACAGTGGTCCAGACTCCAAAGCCTTTATGGAATTTGACAAAAAATAGAAGACTAGTAAATTTCAAACAAACCACGCAGCGAACTGGAGCAGTAGCAAGGCACCAAGAACACTGAGGAGATCCTGCAAACATTGACAGCTCACCAAAGGATCCACCCACGCTGTTATATTCTCCACACATAATTATAATTGCAAAGTCAAATAAACAACATAAAACATGGAATAGAGCGAATACATGGAATGCTATAATAATAACCATGTCAATTTCGTAACCAATTTACTCCCACAACAGGAAGGCATCTTCCGTTGTGATACCAAAATGATGCAGAAATTATGCCCAAATCAGATACTTGTGCACAATAGAGTGTGTGTTCCCTTTAACATTAAATCCTCATCCAAATCTTCATAAAAAATACTTAGATTCAATACAAAATATATAAGAGAAAGAGCCAAACACAAACAAAATACTTGCATAAATACAACAAGAAATTTCAGATTCAAACCCTTCTTTGGCCGAGTATTACATTTGTTGCCTCTTGCTCTCACCTTTACAAATCGTCACACTGTCACACCATTCCTACTCTACATTCTCTTTCTCTTTTCTGTCCTATTCCATCTCTATGCCTACCTATATCCATCCTCATACAAAGCTCATATTTATAAATAATTGTGGATTAATTTGAATCCATGATTTCCTCCACAAATAACTCAACCAAATTCTAAAATAGCTTTATCCCTCCTTTGACTCAACTAAGCTCCATTTAAGGAGTTCACAATCCCTAAAATATCTATACAACCCAACTCCACTCATATTCTCAATTTATTAAGAGAATATTTACAATAAACCTCAAACTCAAATTTTCCTCTCAATTTATTTGAAATGTGCATAATTTATAAAATAATTAAAAAAAACATCACCCCCTTAATCACCCAAATAAAAAATGACAATTAAGCAGGATTCTCCTGCATCAACACATCACCACTTGCAGGACATGTACATGGCACCACATGTACATAGCGCCACATGCATGACCTGTACACAACACCACCTGCACATAACACCACATGTAAAACATGTACATAGCACCACATGCACACAACACCATAGGTATAATCATGAATTAAACACCATATGTTAATGGCACCACATGTGCATGGAAAATTTTAGGGGCTAATATTTGCAGGTGGGCTAATTTTCCATGACTTTTCCAAAAAAAATATTCGCCACTTTCCTTTTTTTTCTAAAAATGATTCGCCCAAATTTTAAAGTATAAAATCATTTTACCTTAAAAATCGCCAACATTATATATATTCTATATATAAAATCATTATAAATTTGAATAATTTTACAAATATATCAATAAATATTTTATAATTTGCATATTAGGGACAAGTGAGATTCGCTAATGTTTTAATCTTCAAGATAATTTTCCATCCTTAAAATTTTCCCTGCACATGTAAAACATGCATATAACACCATATGTACATATAACTGCATATACAACATGTAAATAATACCATATCTACACAACACCACATACCCAACATGTGCACACAACACCGCATATCCATCATGCTCACAGTACAATATGTACGCAACATCGCATATATAACATGTACATAGCACCATCTATACCCAAGATTGCATATGCAATATGCACATGACACCATATATACAACAAGCAAAAAACACCATAGGTACAATAATTGAATGTAAAATATGCAAAAAATATACACAACAATAGTACTGCACATTCAAAACCATACTGTCTCTACCAAGCAACCTTGCTTCCAATGTCCTTCCACCATCCATGCTTTCCCTAGCTTGCCGAAGATCATACTACTTTTATTCTGCTTATGTATCCCTCATCACTACCTGCAATAACAAAAAAAAAAATTCATATCCACTTGATACTGACCTCATATATTTTTTGGGACTACTCTTCCCGCTTGATTCCTCATAATACCAGGAACCTATTCATGCCATTCACATGCATAAGTAATCATTCCTCCACAAGAATGATCCCTGACAGCCCTCTCAGACAATGAAATAGATATATAGATACATACATATATACATATAAACATATAAAAATTAGCATAGAAACAATCATGATCCATGACGACCCTATCAGGCATACATGCATACATGTATACATATATATGCATTAACACAATCATGATTATAATATAATTACCAGATATCATAAGGTAAGGTTAAGAGAACTCTCTTTATCCATGTAAAACATTGAGAACGATACTTACCAACACAACAAAGGCGTATCATGCCTCAAATACATTTACTTTACCTTTCTTGGTTACCTTTCTCATGAACGTCTTGCCATCATCCATTTATCCCAATGGACCCAAACAATCTAACTAGTTTTCATACTCTTGCCTTCAACTGCCCTTATACATGCACCAAGATTCATCTGAGTCATACATTACTTATCAAGTTTCATTTAGCCCTTCTTGAGCTCCATTAACATCCTCTTTCCCAATCAATTCCCAGGACTTCCAAAACATAAAAGGAAAGAACAAGAAAAAAATAAGAAGAAATCCATGAAAACTAATATCAATATGACATCACAAACAAAGTGGTGAGGCCTTACACTAGACATAAACAAATACGTAATCAAGAAAAATTGTATAAAAAATACTGAAAGTACAAAACTAGCAACAAAAACCATGACTCCATCCCCATAGGTTCCCAATGCTGCCAAGGGAAAGCTCAACCTGAGTCATTTTCAAGTTTTCATGGAAGTCTCTTTTCCCATGCAATATCTACATAATACTTCCATAAACTGATCTAAAATTGTGAGAACAAAGTATTTCTCATACAGAGATTGACTGTAGGGGCATTCACCGGATATTTCACCTTTCAAAGAAAGGATGAATCCGGAGGCTACCTGGCCCTTCTACAGACTCTGCCTAAAGAAATAAAATGTAATCACAGAGATCCGATCAATGAAAGTATTTGTTTTAAGTGCAAAGTATTCATTGATCCAGCTTTAATGTGTGAATAGGCAAGTATACATATTCTGCAAATGAAGTGTAGTGGTTTGAAGATGAACTAATAAGTTTTGTTCACTGTTTAAACCTGCTTGGGAAAAGTTTTCTTATAAAAATTTACTGTTTAAAGGAGCAGAATCTGAAAATATGCAGAAAAATTATACAGTATGACAACAAATAATTTTTTAAGCGGTTCACCCCTCTCTTGGGCTACCTCCGCTGGGTCCAAAAGCCTCTAATTAGGCTTTTCCCTTTTTGATTAAATGCTCAAAATGTGAATACAACTATATAGAAGCCTCAAATGGAAAAATACACTGTAAATTAAGATTCAGAAGGCTCAAATCAGTATAAAATGACTAAACAAACACCTCCATTGGATGAAGATAGTCCAAAACATCTCTTCTTCCCTTAGGCCCTGGTGGCTCCACGACCAAAAACGCTGGTAAATTCTCTGTTAGAGCACCCTGATGGCTCTACAAACACTTCCAACAGCTCCAGAATGATCAATTACCCTAGAATCAAAAAAAATTTCGTATCAAAAGGCTTTTCCTAGCCAAAGTTATGGCTCTTTTACTCCAACTGCCAGTTGGCCTAAAAAAACTCCAGTTAAATCTGGTGGAACTCCAGATAGTCCGACTAAACTGGAGATAGGTGCTAAATTTGGGCGGACCGCCGAAACTACCGCCAGTTGGAGGGGGTTAGTGGATAAGGTCCACGGGACCGTGACCGTCGGAGGTTGTTGAGTTTAACGCGACATTAATAAAGTTGAAAACCATAATTTTAAATGAAACTCTGCTCCGACGCTATATACATGGGACCACGTCCCAAACGAATTGCGCGCCCATATCATCGTTCCATTCAAATACAAATGGGCACGTGTAACAGTTAACAACTGCCGCTGTGACCCAACGGTTAGAGCGTTTCGTTGGTGTCCGCCCGACCCGGGGTCAAACCTCACCGCATGCAACAAAATTTTAATTGCCCATTCCATTCCGCCTTGGGGCCACGTGGCGGCCTCCGGGCTGGCCATGTGGCGCCTTTTAATTGGCTGCACCCGAAATATTCCGCAAAATATTTTTTGGAATATTCCATAGAATATTCCTAGAATATTCTGTGGAATATTCTTTTTTTAATAAAAATCTTTTTTATAAAGTCCACTTTGGCATTTTTTAATTGAAATTGGCGAATCTTTAAAGCTGAATAACTTCTGCATACGGCGTCGGATTTGAGTGCCGTTTACTGCTACAGGATCATTTTGGTGAGCTCTTTCTAGTCAATCTATTTTGGAACAATTCTGAGCAACTTAATTTTTGAGCATTTTTCTACAAGAGACTTGATCTCCTGATCACACCTCCCAAATGGGAAGCTTTTGGACCCTCAAAAGCTTTCAATTACCTGTTAAGAAGGTGAGGATACAGCCTCCTCACCTGTTCCAACTCCATCCACTTTGCTTTGCTTGGTTTACTGCCTTTTAAACCAACTCTTAGATAATCAACATCTCCCCTCCTTGAAGTGCGTGTCCTTCTGTCAAGGATTGCATCTTCTTTCAACTCATCCAAAAATTCTGGCGAGAAATCTTCTATGGATGGTAGCTGAACATGATTTTTAGAATCATCAATAAGAGGAGGTTCATACAAACGTAAATTTTGCACATTAACAACGGAATACATTTGCATGTATGAAGGCAAATCTAGTTGAAAAGCATTATTTCCAACTTGTTTAAGGATTTTGAATGGACCATAATGAATAGGCTTCAGCTTTTTACCTTCTCCTTGCATTCTATCCTTACTTATATGCAACCATACCTCATCTCCTTCCTGAAACTTGTGATCAATTCTATGTTTTTCATGTCTTTCTTTGTACTTGCCTTGAATCTTTTCAAGCTGTTCTTGAACTTGCTGATGAATGAGCTGAATTCTTTCAATGAACTTGCGAGCTTTGTTAATGTCACTATGCCCATCAATGGCAATATCCTTCTCAAGAATGAAGTCTAATGGTGACTTATGCAAATATCCAAAACAAGCTTCAAATGGCGAAGTATTTGTAGAAGAGTGTTTGGCCCGATTGTAAGCATGCTGAATGTAATGCAAATGCTCATCCCAAAGCTTGGGATGCTTGCTGCAATATCCTCTCAAAATATGCACAATGGTTCTGTTCACTACCTCTGTTTGGCCATCTGTTTGCAGATGGAAAGCAGTACTCTTCTTCAACTTGGTGTCCATCATCTTCCATAGATTGGACCAAAATTCCCAACAAATCTGGAATCCCTGTCACTAACAATAGAAGTAGGCAAGCCATAATGAACCCATACATGTTGAAAATATAAATTAGCAGTTTGTTCAGCAGTTATAGTTTTCTTACATGGCATAAGAATACACATCTTTCTGAAACGATCAACTACTACAAAAAGATAATCATGCTGCTTTCTAGATAATGGTAATCCCCCAACAAAATCCATAGAAACACTTTCCCATGGTCTAGAAGGTACTGGAAATGGCGTATACAATCCAAGCTTCCTATTGCTAGGCTTGCTTGTAGCACATAATGAACAACCTCTAATGAAACGTGTAACACTCTCTACCATGCGAGGCCAATAACAATACCTCTGCAGATGTGCCACCGTTTTTCTTACACCGAAATGACCAGCAATAAGAGAAGAATGAACTTCTCTCATCATGCTTAATCTCTCTCCCTGTGGTATACATAACTTTCCCAAATGAAACAGCAAATTGTTATGCAAATGATAGTAATTCTCCTCAACATGATTCCCTTTACTCAAGTTAGCATACACCTCTTTAAAATCTTCATCTGATGCATACTGTTCTATGTAGCTTTCATGCAAAATAGAATCATTCTTAAGCAAAATACTAGCACTAATAATAGGCCTTGAAAGCATATCAACAAATTTATTGTTAATACCTTTCTTGTACCTTATTACCAAGTGAAATTGTTGTAGGAAACCCATCCATCTGAAATGTCGTGACTGCTGCAATTTACTTTGCGACTGCAAATACTGTAAAGGCTGATGGTCGGTATGCACAACTGTTTCTTTGCCCAGCAAATAGTGCTTCCACTTTTTGACACTTTGTACCAACGCATACAACTCCTTATCATATGTAGGATAATTCACAACAGCACCATTAAATGTCTCAGAATGAAAAGCGATAGGCTTACCATGCTGTAAGAGAACTGCACCCATGGCATAATCACTAGCATCTGTTTGAATCTCGAATGGCTGTCTCAAATCTGGTAATGCAAGAACCAGAGCTGAACTGATCTTTTTTTTCAAAGATTCGAAAGCTTTTTGTTGCTTACTTCCCCATTGGAAAGCATGCTTCACACTTGTCACTGCATGCATAGGAGTTGCTATGGCAGAAAAGTTAGCAATAAACTTTCTCCAATACTGAGATCAGGAGATCAAGTCTCTTGTAGAAAAATGCTCAAAAATGAAGTTTCTCAGAATTGTTCCAAAATAGATCTTCTGGAAATAGCTCGCCAAAACGATCTTGTAGCCGTGAATGGCACTCAAATCCGACGCCGTATGCAGAAGTTATTCAGCTTTAAAGATTCGCCAATTTCAATTAAAAAATGCCAAAGTGGACTTTATAAAAAAGATTTTTATTAAAAAAAAAATATTCCATAGAATATTTTGGGAATATTCCATGGAATATTCCATAGAAAATTCTATGGAATATTCCAGGCGCATCCAATTAAAAGGCGCCACGTGGCCAGCCTGGAGGTTGCCACGTGGCCCCAAGGCGAAATGGAATGGGCAATTAAAATTTTGTTGCACGCGGTGAGGTTTGACCCCGAGTCAGGCGGACACCAACGGAACGCTCTAACCGTTGGGTCACGGCAGAGGTTGTTAACTGTTACACGTGCCCATTTGTATTTGAATGGAACGATGATATGGGCGCAAAATCCGTTTGGGACGTGGTCCCGTGTATATAGCGCCGGAGCGGAGTTTCATTTAAAATTATGGTTTTCAACTTTATTAATGCCGCGTTAAACTCAACAACCTCCGACGGTCATGGTCCCGTGGACCTTATCCACTAACCCCCTCCAACTGGTGGCAGTTTCAGCAGTCCGCCCAAATTTAGCACCTATCTCCAGTTTAGTCGGACTATCTGGAGTTCCACTAGATTTAACTAGAGTGTTTTTAGGCCAACTGGCAGTTGGAGTAAAAGAGCCATAACTTTGGCTAGGAAAAGCCTTTTGATACGAATTTTTTTTTGATTCTGGGGTAATTGAGCATTTTGGAGCTTTTGGAAGTGTTTGTAGAGCCATCAGGGTGTTCTAACAGAGAATTTACCAGCGTTTTTGGTCGTGGAGCCACCAGGGCCTAAGGGAAGAAGAGCTGTTTTGGACTATCTTCATCCAATGGAGGTGTTTGTTTAGTCATTTTATACTAATTTGAGCCTTTTGAATCTTAATTTGCAGTTTATTTTTCCATTTGAGGCTTCTATACAGTTGTATTCACATTTTGAGCATTTAATCAAAAAGGGAAAAGCCTAATTAGAGGCTTTTGGACCCAGCAGAGGTAGCCCAAGAGAGGGGTGAACTGCTTAAACAATTATTTTCTGTCACACTATATAATTTTGCTGCATATTTTCAGATTACCTTATAATAGTTACCTTATATTTTCACAATATAATAGTTACCTTACCTTGTTGTGCAAAACACACTGCCTTGTAATTGAACACATGCACCTCTCAAGGAACTTCAATTCCCTTGACGAATCTACATAATGCCAAACAAAATCAAGGTTAGGAAGAATTTCTGTATGCAAAGCACTCATTCGTTTGGAATTGCAGTTTCCAAACATAGCTAAAGGAATTTTCGACTAATTCATTTCTTTTATATTTTCCTTGCCATAATTGAGTTTTACTATGCACTGTCACATCACCCAACTGTTAGTTATATAAAAAAATAAACTATTACCTTGTCACACTAATGCCAAGCATGTTTCCCTGCAACTAGTCACACATGTTAGCCACATGTTCCAGATATCAAGACATCATATCTAGTAATTGAAATTAACCTTTACCAAGACTATCAACCATGTTATAATCAACAATAAACTCATAGTCATAAATCATAACACTACAACTAGCACTCACTTGAACTCAAGTACATGTCAACTGTCTCAACACATATTGCATTAATGCAACCATATTAAAAATGAATCTTTACTTCATGCAATGTTATAGACACATACTCATATCATGCAATCAATAAAACATTCAATAAAATTGTAAACATACTATGCTAGTTAAACCAAATTGACATCATAATCAAAGTCATACCATAATGTATCTCAAGGGAAGATATCAAATCTGCACAAGTCAGTCTAGATTAATATGGCAGAACATCACAAGTATATCATCTCATACATGAATTTCATAACCATAACTATCTACACAGACCAATCCAAGTCAACACTGTACATACAACATCAAGAGCTTAATGCAATAACGCTAATCATCAAGTTAAATAACATAAAAAGACAACAACAACAATGCATATAACAAAAAATTACTATCATTCATGGGTATTCGACACATGTGCATATGACCACACTGATTCACTAACATCTACCATGCATGTAACCACAACAAAAATTACATGAAAAACATGTATATAACCCTAATGCATATAAAAATTCATTAACTAACATACCTACATGCCAAACATACAATACCTGTATGGAAACCTACTCTTACCCCAAAGTCTATTGTTGCAATCTCGCCTTGATGATCTACATCTCGTGCTCTATCTCAACCAACACATCAATAACATAACAACCAACAACATCATGATGACACAAACTACATACAATGACCACACAATTCATGTTTGACCTACTATACATGCATAACTATAACCATGACAATGCATGCATAAAAACATACATACACTAACATGCATATACATCCGACATGCATTCATGTCAAACACATCCCAACAACAACATCACCAACATTCACATGGCGACACCACATAAACTATGAAAAATTCCATGCATATGCAACAAGCCCATAAACCACAAGCATACAGAACATCTATGCAATCTACATGAATTCATGACCAACACACATCACCCATCCATTCCAAGGGTTGAACCACGCTCTGATACCACTGTAACACCCTCTTCTCACATCTACCCAAGTAATCGACCAACTGGGGTAAACATGTGATTAAGAGTTATAATGATACGGTTCAACTCCCTAAGTGCAGTTAAGGAAGTGGAGCCAACGAAACAACACTTCGCACACTTCCCTTAGCTGCTACATGACCCCCAGGAGCTAATCCACCACTCTAGGTTCCTAACCCATGAGTTAACCTATCCTTTCATTGAATTAAAACCCTAGTCACGTCCATAACAAGGCATGCATGCGACTAGAACCCTATAATCACTCCCATAATGCTTGCATGGGAGAGAATGTAGTTTTTTTCAGCCAGTTCTGTGCTAGAGATTGTGAGATTTAAGCCAATTTTTTAAGGCTGGTCTCCAAACCGCTACCCATAACTTGATGAGACTTTCCAAGACAATAAATGACACAAGAAAAAGCCTCTAACACAAAAATTGATAAAGAAAATGACCTAACCAAGCCCAACCATGATAGTCATTTCGTCAAACATATCATAAATATGAAATCTACAGGTTTCAATAACATATCTTAGCATAAGGGTCTCATACTTATCTGAGAGTCATCAAGAAGGATGGATGCCTTCTCACATTAGCTGCATTATCATCTATTAGGTCATTCATTCATTATTTTTCACATATTAATCAAAACATAATTAGATCCATACATCATAACTCTCATAAAACATGCTTATAACCAACAAATAACTAAAGATATATCAATGAGGAAGTAACCATTAAAGCCAAATAAAATTAAGTACCTTTACTCATGAAAATACCAAGGGAAAAATAACTCTTATTAACATATTAAAATCCAACCAAGTCAGGAACTTCCACGTACCACCCGACCATAGATTAGGTTGAACCAAATATTTCTTTCAGCTAGTCACCCCTATGCCATATTCCAAGCATGAATGTGGGATCTCATGAAACACATCAAGCACAACCAAACCAGGGCTTCAAGAGGAAAACCACCTCAACCCTCAACCAATGATTCTACCTCACGATTTAACATCCGTAACCATCACCATATGAGTCTCTACCCAAGCTGTCTAGGGCTCTAGAGCGTTTGTTACAACGAGTGATTCCAGGAATAGTAACTCAACCCACAGATGTTTTTGGGCTTCCAAAGTGTTTTTATAACAAGGGCTTCGAGGACTAACAACTCAACCCACATAGGGATTCCAAAGAATTTTTCCAACCAAGGCTTCCATGACTAGTAAGTCAAACCAAGCTGTTATAGGGCTTCCAAAGCGTTTGTTCAACCAAGGATTCGAAGAACTAATAACTCAACCCACAACAAAAGGCACATGAAAACCAACCAAAAAATAAAAGTAAAACCTACAACACCATGGATATCCAGGAAATGGAAAGGCTAGACAAAACCACTATCAATCTAGGAAATCCTCCATGCCAATAACAGAACATAACCAAATAACCACATGCATATTCCAGGCATGCCAAAACTAGTAAGAGAATCATACATGCAACTCAGTACCTACAAACAAAACACACTGTAGCTGCTGATACCGATGTCCTCTTGCACTTGCTTTCTTTTCCTTTGCCTTCTTTCTCCAAATCCCAAGTATGGCACACTCCTCCAAGAGTGATCCAAGAAAAATCCAAGTGTCCAAGAGTATGAGAGAGATAATAGAATGTGAGCCATAAATGTACTGACAAAAGTATGAGAAAAAGCTTACCAACTGATCCTCAAAAGCCTTTTTATCAATGAGGCCTTTATTTTTTTTATTTTCCACTATTTTCTTTCAATTTCCTCCACACATGCAACCGTTGACCTATCACCTTCATTTTTCCTATTTTCCATTATTTTCATAAATAAATGCAAATTAAAGTGTCTTTGCCTTTCCAAAGCCTTTTCCATTGCCTTTTCCAATTTCCTTAGCCATAATAAATCGAAATGGCACCCACTAGGATGCTTTTTTCCACCATTCATATTGGAATACATGTCCCATGACGTTGGTCTTATATTTTTTTTACATGGATTTTTGATGATAGGTGTTACACTTTACCCCAATCTCATTCTCATTTTAGAATGAGTTGTGGAACCTTGAAAACACATACTACCTATCCCATCATCATGTTAAGAGGAGGGTTTTTTCAATGATGGAGGGGTTGGTAGAATAAGTTATAATTTTGAAATGGGTAAGCTTACTCTCCCATTCTTGAAAATGCATACTTAATCTTATAGAAAACAATAAAATGAGGGTCAGAGTGAGAAATAAATGGACCCTTTTTAAATAAAAGTGGATGAATACTACATTTTGAAATGTGCATATTTATTTTCTCTAAAAAAAAAATGCATCTTTACACTAGACTCACTCTAAAATGAAAACAAAGAATGCATGTTTACACACACTCTAAAATGAAGACAGAGGGGAGAAATAAATGTACATTTTTTTTTCTAAGTATGACTAATTCTATTATGTATAAAAGTTATTGGTACAAAACTGCCACAGTGTCCGCTGTGTGAGCCTGATCACTGGGCTTGATGAACAAGCTATTCACAGAGAGTCTGGACTGCCCTGAATGGGAAACCATTCTTTTTAACCACAAAGTCTGGACCACCCTTGAGAGGGAAACCGGTCTTGAGTTCATACATGCCAAACAAACAAAGAAATAAGTACCGAAATTCAAAAGCCGCCTTTTCAGCTGAGCTATGAGGTGAGATAGCATAAAATTCCTACAATAATTGAGCAGAAAAACCTGGAGTGCTTTGCAGAGGCTATTCATGAGTCGGAGAAGGAGGTTCCTCGATAATCCTGCAACCAAAATCATTGCTGCTTGCAACCTTCCCTACATTGAGAACGTCCTCCATGCCAGCGTGCTCCACCTCCTTGCTTTGCTCGTTCTGGAAGGGGGGTGGAGGTAGCTGGTGCCACCACTTCGCAGGGGAAGCCTGAGACCGGAGGGGAAAGGGGAGTGACAGAACGGGGCGAAGCAATATTAGGGATCTCTTCACGGAGAGTCACAGTAATATAAGCAGTGAGAATGGAACTATTCGAGGTGCAGTCGAACCTGAGTTCATCTCGCTGGGATGTTTGCCGAATGGAGGGACGAGCAAGGTTGTGAGAGGCTGGAGGAACAGGAGCTAAGGGAGGGGAAGTGGGAACAACATCAGCAGATTCTCGGATCCGGCCACGTCCTCTTCCTCTGTCTCCTCGCGAAGCTTGAGTTTGAACGTGTTCCTCGTCCGCAGAGGAGGAACCCAAGCCATGACTGAGAGTAGGGCGGCGGTGATTGATAAGACCTCGACTGAGACCTCGTCGGCACCACATTCTCTCGCGGAGACGAGGCATGGTGACAGGGACCACGCAAAGAGGACTAGGGCAGATGGGGCGGACAGGGAAAGCAGGGGGAGAGGAAAAGGACGGGGCTCCGCTGAAGTTAGCAAATTGAGCTTGAAGAGGACAATTGAGACCTCCTCGCTGATCAGTGCAGACACCGTTAAGAGGATTGACGCTGCAGAGGGGATTGTGGGAAAAATGAAACCCGGGAAGAGGCTCGAAGCAGGCGCGTAAAGAGCATCGACGCCCAGTATTCGTCCTCACACTGGCATCTGTAGCATTTGGAGAAAAATCCCCGCACAGAGGAGACAACAAACCACCCCAGCCAACATTACCATTCGAATTGTCCCGAATGTGCTCCATAACTAAGAGCACTGCCATAATCAAATGCAGAGTGAGCCGATCAAGGTAATTAACTGCTGCGCGAGCTGGCGAGTAATTGCATTCATAAATGCAGGTACAGGGAGCCATATGGGCTTCCCATGCGAGCTCCTTTGGGAGCAGCGCAGGGATCCACGTCCCATCCGACCCTTCAAGCATTCGCATCCGGAAGAAATAAATGTACATTTGAATATATGCTTACTCCCACATTTTTGATAGTGTACATTTTCTATCCTATATTCATTCTAAAATGAGAGAGGAGAAAAGGAGGAGTAAAAATATACATTTAAAAATCCATATTTACTTCTTGAGATTCACCTTCATTTGAAAATACCCTAATTTATTAATTTGAATTTAAATTTTATTAATAAGTTATTGTAATGGATAGGAAGAATTTATTAATATATTTATTTTGAAGTTGCTAATTATTGAGGAGGGAGACTATTTATGAAGACTTCATTTTCATTTGAAATAAGAATATTGATTTTTTGATTAATTTTATTTATTAATAATAATTCTTTTTAAAATTAAAAATAAAATAAATTAGAAATGATTTATTATTATAAATTTAAATATTTTTATTAATAAATTAATAAAATTAATTAAACAATTTATTAATAAAAAATATTAAATTTGTATAATTAAATATAAATTAAAAATATAAAAGTGGAGTAATCCATAAGAAGAATTAAAATTGATTTAAATTTGAAAGAAGGAAAAATTTGATCCCAGGAATAGCTGATTTGGAATTATATTTTCTCCTAAATTAAATTGATTTGGATTATATAAAATAAAAAATGATTATAATCAAATATAAATAAATAAGTATTAAAGAAAAAAATTAAATTGAAAAATTTAATTTAATTTTCATATATAGTAAAAGGAATTTATAATAGAAATTTTTAAAAATTAATTTTGGGAAAAAAGATTGCACAAGTTTAATAAAATTATACTGATTTTAATGGATTGAGTAGTTTAGGTGGTTGAGAACATATATCTCTTCATAAAAAGTTATAAAATATGCATATTTAATTGAGTAAAAGAAATTTTGAAACCTTTTCAAACATGCCCATTTCTATTCGTTTTTATGGGTATTTCCCAAACTATCCTATTTTAAGCCTTCTCATACATGGCCATGGTCATTCCTGCAGCTTACAATACACTCGACTATTATTTTAACAACTTAAGCCTTCTCATACATGGCCATGGCCATGGCCATTCCTGCAGCTTACAATACACTCAACTACTCTTTTAACCACTTAAGCCTTCTCATACATGGCCATGCCATTCCTGCAGCTTACAATACACTCAACCACTCTTTTAACTACTTAAACCTTCTCATACATGGCCATGCCATTCCTGCAGTTTACAATACACTCAACTACTCTTTTAACTATTTACAATACATGAACTCAAGTATTCCAAGATTTTGGACTAGCAGACAATCACTCCAGTTTTCATCCCCGAAGAGTTATAATTTCAGAGCACTAATTGGCTACATTTGTTGAACACGGTACACCAAATTTGGATTAAACTTCGATGGGGAGCTCTTTTAACTGCATACAATACATGAATTCAGGCCTACAACGTTTTTGAATACTACGGAATCACTCCACATTTTATCTCCGAAGAGTTAAATATTCTATATTTTTCAATGGTTACATTTGTTGAGAATTGTATATTAAATTATTAAAATTGATTGAATAGATGTGTAGTTTTCCAAATATTTTGGAAATTCAATGGATATAAGCAAAGTTAAATAGAGGCCAACTTCTTACATATCATGAATTCGTTTTTGAATACTACGGAATCACTCCACATTTTATCTCCGAAGAGTTAAATATTCTATATTTTTTAATGGTTACATTTGTTGAGAATTGTATATTAAATTATTAAAATTGATTGAATAGATGTGTAGTTTTCCAAATATTTTGGAAATTCAATGGATATAAGCAAAGTTAAATAGAGGCCAACTTCTTTCATATCATGAATTCGGGTAGTCTATCGAATTGTATATTAAATTATTAAAATTGATTGAATAGATATGTAGTTTTCCAAATATTTTGGAAATTCAATGGATATAAGCCAAGTTAAATAGAGGCCAACTTCTTACATATCATGAATTCGGGTAGTCTATCGTCGAAATTTAATAGGCAAATTATTTTCCAAGACGTCAAAGAATAAAATAGATTAAAAGAATTGCGGTTTGCACGTTGCCAACTTTATGAAACAGCTCTAACCTATCGCAGCGAATGCTGAGGGAGCATTTCTTAAAAATATTGTGAGCCGGCTGAATTTTTATTGGCCAAGAATGCTATCAGTGGGGATAACTCATACTGAAAAGCTTTCCGAAACTTCCTTAATATAAGAATGTCGATAGTCTATGGTTGAAATTTAATGATCAAATTATTCGCTAATGTGTTTGAGTATAAAATAGGGTAAAAGTATTGCCCATTCCATCAAAAAAAACCTAGCGTATCGCAGCGAAAACTGTGGGAGTTGGCAGTTAATGTACAAGTATAAACATTTGTTAAAAACATGGTGCGACAGCTACAGTTTTTAATTGCTTGGAATGGTAGAAAGCGATGGATGACAAATGTGTTGGCGAAACTTCTAACCTTTCTCCGCTGAATCCACGCAGGACATCCACGAGGGACTGGAAAAAGTGGGGCAGAGTGTTGTCAAGACACCGCAGTCCATTGTTAATAACCCTTGATATATTGAAATCTTTACATTCTGTAAGTCCAGTTGGCCGTTGGAGTGTAGAGCCCGTGAGAGCAGTTGTCGTCCCTAGAAGAGTTTGCATCTTTAGTTCGGTGTGAACGCCCTTCACGACAAGTATAGATTATAATTGAATTGAAGAAAATGAGGTGATGCCACAGGTTTACTGAAGACACTAAGTATAGATTAAGTATAGATTATAACTGAAGACACTAAATATACATTAAGTATAGATTATAAATAAATTGAAGAAAATGAGGTGATGCTAAAGGTTTAGTGAAGATGTCAGCAACTTGCTCTTCAGCCAAAAAAAATACAAATACTTCAAGTTGAGAACACCACTTATAAATGCAGTACATAGATATTGATGTGTTTTATGTATGATATTTTGATTATTATACCAAAGAATGGTAGGCTGGTCTTATTGAATGATATATTTTGTCATTCACTATTGAAGCCAAATAAATTCTTGATTGGGAAAAACTGCAACATGGGACTCAACTTCTGGAGAGGACAACGCAATCACAAATTGCTTCTTACAAGATGGAGTAAATCTAAGACGAGAAACATCCTAATGTGGAATTTCGATCATCAACTAAACCACTTCAACTAGAATTAGTAAAGTCCACAAGCTCAAAGTACTCTGAATGTACCTCAAAATGCACTTTGCATCCATTTAGTGACTCTCATGAGGATAATGAAATAATCAAGAGAAAATGCCTATTGCAAAAGAGATGTTAGGACATGTATGAGTTAAATACCATAGAATCCAACTAGTAGTGGATACAATGAAGGATTAACTTGTGATGTTAAGCAATTGGTAGAAAGGTTAACACCTATTTAAAATGGATTAGGTATATGATTACAAGGTTGGCATTCAAGGTTAGCTATCCAAACAAGTGTTTTAGATCACTATGGTCGATTTTTATCTCAAGTCTCCTTCCCAAGAGACAAAGTCTCTACATTTTAAGGCATGGATTGTAGCTTCTAACTCCAAATCATGAGTGGTATAGTTCCTCTCATGTTCATTTAGCTTTTGTTATTCATAACATACCATAAGCACATTTTGCATGAGAACTCCTCCAAGTCTTTCCTTGCATGTATTGATTCACAAAATAAACTCTTCATTTGGATTAACTATCTTTAATTGGGGCACTCATCAAGAAATTCAAATTTTACATCCTTGTTTTCTAAAGAAGGGATTGGTTGTGCTATTCTTGAGAATGCTTCAATAAAACTCCTATAGTAGCCACCTAATGCCATGAACAGTCTAACCTTTGTAATATTCCTTTGGTGCCGACCATTCATTGATTGCTTTGTTTCTTCTAAGGGTCCACTATTATGCCTTTTTTCGATATGATGTGGTCCAAATATTGAATCTACATTTGGTAAAATGTACACTTTCTCATATTGGAATATAGTTGATGTTTTCTCAGCACTTGTAAACCATCCTAAATTGTTTCCCATGCTCTTATTTAGACCTTGAATAAACAAGTATATCATCCAAAAAGACAATGAAAAAATTGTCCAAATAATCCCTGAAAATATTAGTCGATAAACACATGAAGACAATTGGAACATTTGAAAATCCAAATGGTGACAATATAAACTCACAATGACCATATTTAGTTCTAAAGGATGTATTGCTTTAATGTCTTCTTCTTTAATTTTTACTTGATGATATTCTGACCTCAACTGAATCTTTGAGAAGACCTTGGTGTAACACCCCCAACACTTAATCCCCACTAGTATTGCAATTGTAGTTAATTATGTTATTGATCTTTGTATGAGCATGTAATTGTAAATGGGTAAAAGATATAGAATAATTGTTAATTATAATTTAATACCAAGTGATAAAGAATGAAGGCTTGGTACAAAATATGAGAAGCCATGAAGAGGGAGGGAATCTAGCAAAAGGGATTTGAAGAATTAATCATTTCTAATGAATTATTCAATGTGCCAAAGGATAGTTAGATCTGATACTACAAAAATTTTTCCAAGAAAATATCTAGTGGAGAGGTGTGGAAATAAATTCCACATTTCTAGAAGTAGTGGGGTTCTACTCTAACTGTCTTATCCAAGGCATGTGTAGCCTACCACTAGAAGACTTATGAGGTCTAAAAAAAAGCTTCTGATATGACCAAAGGACAACCCTCGCAAGAATTTTGTCAAACAATTTTACTTATGAAAGAGAATAAAAGACAAAGAAGCATGTCGAGGAAGAATTCATGTGCATGGAGGAGAATAAATGTTTGAAGGAAGAAACACTGGTGTGTGCATAAAGCATGAGAAACTGGGAAGGAAAATTCATGGATATGAGCATTCGAAGAGGGGAGCATGATGAAATAATAGTAAAAAGAGGAAGACTAGAAAGAGATATCGAGAAAAAGGATAAGTGTAGATAAAACGAAAGACCAACACTCGTGGGAGTATAGGAAAAAAAAAACATGCATACATATATAAAATTGGTGAGTTTGACTAGATGAAGGTGAATTTCCTACATGAATTTCCCCCATATTGTTGAATGGAACTTCCCTCATCACTTCATGGTTCATCTCAATGATGGACAACTGCAAGAAATATTGAAGTGCAACTGAGTCTATCATGGGGTGCAACATGGTTCACCCTTCATTAGTTGTGGGTAGCATGAGATCATAAACATATAAGTTCCCTTATGGAATCAAACTTGTAATGTAATCCATATTGAATGCAATATAAATGATGTTGATAAATGTGTGTTTATGAGATTTCTTGTTGGATGGATATCATGGCCTATGTGTTTATTTACGATATGAGAGGGTAAGTCTATTTTAATGGTTGTGATGGTTGTGTAATGTTCACATTCTTTCTTGAATATCTCTATGTGCTCTGATCATGTTCTATTCCTGATCAAGAGTAGGAATGCTAGAACTTTAGTCTTGGGGTGGTAGCATGGAGCTCAGTTACACTTTTTGGCAAGAGAGGCCGTGTTTAGGTGAAAAAAAGATGGCTAGATCGAGCAATTTAAGTTCTCGATCAAGCGATTTTTAAGCACTCGATTGACCTCCTTGAGAGCTAAAAAAATATCTCGATTGAGGTTTAAAAATAAACCCTTAATCGAGCATTAAGGCTCGATCAACCTCTAATGCTCGATCGAAATTTATGGCTTGATTTTCTATTAAAACGTGCGACCACGGTATGCACGTGTCATTTTGCACATAACACAAGATAACTAACAACTTGACTGAGAGTATTGGAGATCGATCAAGCAATTAGAGCATGGAGCGATCCAACCAACCTTGCCAACAACCCCACCAACATCCTAGGAAGGTAGGTATTCTATCCTTTTTGTATTTTGTATTTTTTATTTTTCTAAAATTAAACAAATTAACTTGAAAAAAAATTACCATACAAAAACCATGAAAACCATAAAACCCATTAAAAAAAACCTTTCAAAAGAACTTAAAAAACCATAAAAAACAACCTGGAAAATCAGAAAACCAACCTATAAAATCACAATAAACAACCTATAAAACCACCCAAAAAATCTTAGAAAACTACAAAAAAACAACCTAGAAAACACTTTGAAACCATCAAAAGAACTATAATTTAGGTTTTGATTTTTTTTCTTACTTGCAATGATAACATGTTTTGTTTGTTTTGCATATTTTTTGATTTTGAATGGTAAAAACATTATTTTTTAATTATTTTAGGTTTTAAAGTTTTTCCTTATAATTTTTGTGAAATACATTTTCAAAATTGTTTTATTTTATTTATTTAAAATGCATTTTAAATTTATAACAAATTTCACCTAAAATATACTGCAAAAAACTCCAAAACAAAAAACAACCAACCTATAATCAATAAATAAATAAATTAAGAGCTTGAGATTACATAATGAATATACATGCTCATAGTGAACCTTTATTTATTAAATAAGATGTTTTATTTTATTTTATAATTTCAAATTAATTTAAATATTTTAATAATAAATGAAATATAATTAATTTAAAAAAAAAACATTAATATTTAAAATAAAAACTATATAAAAAAAAGTTTTGCTATATATATAGATCTATGTAACATCATATTACTATATATACCAATATATATATATATTTTACAACATTACCATAATTATCGTTTATAATATAATTATACAATTGTGCATATTTAACCATTATAAAATTATAATCATACATAGCTATATATTATAGTTATATATATTGTTTATAACATAATATAGTTCTATAACTATTTAGTTCATAACATAAAATTATTTAAGCATAACATAAAGTTATTTAAATATAACATAAATTTAATTAACATATATATAAAATTAAATTATAAATCATAACTATATAATTATAAATATAACTATATATATTTAACTATTATAAAGTTATACCATGACATAGCTATATTTTATAGTTATATATATATATTATCTATAACATAACATAGTTCTATAAATATTTAGTTCATAACATAAAATTATTATATATATATATATATATATATATATATATATATATATATATATATATAAGTTCATGTTTCAACAATGTATCATTGATAGATACATTAAATCCATCATGAAAAGTGCATTTTGGAGTGAATACAAGCATTTCGACTCTTTTCTAATCTATACCATATTGTTTCATTATGTAGTGTGTTGTACAAGAAATATTGTCTTAATGTGCTTGCACCTAGTACATGTCATGTGTCAAAGTCAAAAATTATAAGAACTTAAAGTTTATTGGAGTATTTGGTTGGAATGAAATTTTATTAGTTTTGCAAACACATTTATTTCAATTTTTCACATATATATTTACATATTTATGTCATACGAATGAAATGCATTATTTAGAAATGGGAAAAAGTGTGAAGGTATATTTTATCACTTCTTTCGATTGTGTTTACATGGAACTCAATACTTTGTTTGATGAATTATTAAAAAATGGACTCTAAAGTTTAGAACTTCATGTTAGATTATTCTGTTTAAGTTTAGAAATGGCTATTTTATCAACATTATTTCTAAGTCAACTTTTTTTTCTTGGATTAGTTTATATGTATTATATATAATAGTGTTGCATTATATGTAGTATTAGTCAACACTTTTTCTTGGATTAGATTATATGTATTATATGTAATATGCAAAGGCATCCCATATACGTACCTTGACCATAGGCCATTGGAGTGCGAGGGGATATTTTATACACGGTCAGGCTTATGATAGATCATGTAGCCTACCTAAAGTGTGTGTTCCACTCATATATATTGCCTTCGATGCCAATCAGAGCGTCAAAAGCAATATTTTTGTATTTGATGATGATCATGCTACCTCTGGTGGACCTTCTTGATCTATTTTAGGTAAACCTCTTGCATTTTTAAACCCTCTTTAAAATTTATGTGTTTATGTCTTAAAATTGTGTTTAATTTTTATATTGTCTTCAACTTATGTGTTTGAATTTAATGTATATGTTATTATGTTTCTAGTTTTTTAAATATATACTTGAAATTATGTTTATGATTTGCAAACCATTAGTAGGGTGAAGTTGAGGTTTGCAATGGAACATTGATCCCTTCGTGGGACAATGCTACAATTCATATCACATTGGAGGATGTTACGACCTAACATACATGGATCACATGAGAGATGGTTAACATCCCTGCTAGTTCACCTACTAGGATTCATCTGTATTTGATGCTAGATAGCATCAATAGGTTGATAGAGACATACCAGAGGTCGAGCCTACATAATCACCTCGTAAAATCCATATAGAGGATTAGGAGGTGTGAGGTCATAGGTCCACATACTTGGGAGGTGGTGAAAGAGGCCACCAAGAACATTGATGTTCATGGGGAGTTGTTTGACATCCTTTCCAGATCACCCTTCTAAACATAAATGTCTGATTCCACTGAAATATTTTAAGAGTTTTGAGGCCGCCCCTTTTGTTTATGATCAATTCATTGGAGCTTGGGGCCAATTCCCCCACCATGACCAGGTCACCATTTATTTTTCCAAGCATATATATGAAGAGTTCGTGTTACATATGAGGCCAAATTACACTGATATCGAATATCATTATTATGGACACGACTTGGGACATACATATGATTGAGAGGGGTCTCGTAGGGACCCTAGGCATGTACCAACACCTCCAAGATTATTTCCACTATTGTCTTAGAGTGTGGTGTTTCCGACAAAGCTAGAGGAGCCATCACAACTCAATGTTGATACTACATATACTATTGCAGATAAAATGCAGACATCATTGGTTAGTGTGCATGTTGCATTGCATGGAGAGATTAGGAGATCATCACCATTTCCTCATAACCCGCTAGTTCATTTATATGATGATTCATTTCTCACGATTTTACTTGCTTACCAACTTTTGTCATATGGAGATATGTATTATGATGTCATCCACGCCAAAAATTGGAGGGTGCACGACCTGCATGACACAGACTCTTATTGTCAAATTATGCATAATTATTTATATTAATTTCTATTTCATATTAGATTGAATTTATATTAATAATTTCATGATAACAATAGACACAAATCAACTACATGGATGATCTTATGAGGTTATCGAAGGGGGGAATTGATCAACCGGGCCATCCTTCACCAAAGCTTGTTTCCATGGATTTTCCTCCACCTCCACCTCATAACACTCATGTGTAGGAGATTCAATATGTACAACCACATGGACCAACAATTGAGGTAAATTTTTTTATTCCTAATATTTCAAAATTTATTTCTCTAAGTTACACATATACACTAAGTAATTCGTAGAGTAATTATAATTTGTCCTTGCCATTGTGTATACATGCCCATATGCAGTGTGTTGTTTATGTCACAGTTATGTGGACACATTAGTGGGATGTTGGGTATATAGGCACCGATGATGCAGGTCCATTGATACATACCCAAATCATTGAACCACAAGCAAGGGAGCACCAAATCCGGATTCATCATATCCCCATCCTATCTGACTTGTATTTGGACTCGACTGAGGTTAGTAGATTATGTAATTAAAAACATGGTTCAAAATCATTTATTTCCATATTGTTTATTTTGTAAAAATAATTATATAATTAGTTTGAATTTGAATGTGTTATATTGCTGTACCAACTTATGGACACTTACTTTATGCAACAAAACTCACATAGGAGTTTTTGTGGTACTTAGAGTAGATAGTTTGTATATTTTTAGGCCCATTTCATAGGGCATTTTCACATGTTATACAAACTTTGTATATTTTCATACATGGAAATTTTATGGATGTACATGAACATTAGTTCAATTTATGGCTGCTTATTATTTCAGTTTATGGATGTTCATGTGATATTTGTAATTTGTATATATTTTCATATTGATAGTTTATTGATACATTCATTATTTCAATTTATGGATTTGCATTAATATTGTTTATGGTTGTTCATTAATTTTTTAAGTTTATGGATATTAAAATCATTTTGCTAGATTAATTTTTTTTCTATATACTATAACTTTTATTATAAAATGTAACAATTTTGATTTCTAGTTTCATAGACTAAGAAAATAAGAATAATCTTAAGTTATGATGCAAGTCACTTTGATACTTAAAATGAACTAAAATGTATGATGGTTGAATTAAAAAAAACAAATAGGATTGAAATAAGTTTTAAATTCAATTTTAAAAGATGTTTGGTAAACACCAAATAAGTTTTATTCAATTTTATTTATTTTGAGGTCATCTACAAGAGCTTAGTAATAATATGATATAAGTACAATATTTATACGATGCAAGTCACTTTTATACTTAAAATTAACTAAAATATATCATGTATCAATTTAATATTGAACATGGAAAGAATTACAATCACGTTTCATATTGGCTTGTAAAAAGTGTATTTTAGTGCAATCAACATGTATGTTATTACAATTCAATTTTAAAAATAAATTATTTGAATTACAAATTCAACCACATTATAATAAAAAATCTATATATGATTTTTTTTACCCACCCATATACCATTGCATGGTCAACTTTTTAAAGGATTTCAATCAATTTTTTATCTCAAGGTTTAATTAGAAAACACAAATAGGATTGAAATAAGTTTTATTCAATTTTAAATGATGTCATATAAACAACAAATACGTTTTATTCAATATTATCTTTTTTGAGATACAAGAGCTTAGTCATAACTTGATGTAAGTCAATCGTATTGAAATTTAATATATAGGTCAAAAAACAATATTTGACAACATTTCTATAGTTTTATATAATGTTATCAACTTTCCTAAATTTACTTAGCTAATGTATTTCAATCAATAAGTTATATTCAATTTTAAAAGACGTGGAGATGTAAAGGTTACAAATATAAGTTTTATTCAATTTTATTTCGTTCGAGGTTATCTGCAAAAGCTTCATCATAATGCATGTCATCAATATTTTTTTTGTGTTTACACTAAAATTAATGCATAAGGTTAATCTAATTACCTTGAAATTAATGAACACCATATATCTAGTTACATCAAATCGGAAATCAACATCTTCACTGAAATCAATGCATCTAATTCAAGCAAATCGGATGAGGAATCAACACATGCGCTGAAATAAATGCATCTAATGCAAAAAATAAAATAATATTATAAGTCAACATCTATACTAAAATCAATGCATCTAATTTTGCAAACAATCAAATAGGATTATAAATCAACATCTAAACTCAAATAAATGCATCTAGTGATAACAATCAAATAGGATTAGGAATCAAAATCTACACTGCAATCAATGCATCTAATGCAATAAATGAAATAGAATTATAAACCAAATTATACAAATAAATCAATGCATCTAACGCAAGAAATCAAATAGGATTAGAAATCAACATTTATACACTAAAATCAATGCATCTAGTGCACGCAATTTTCTTCCCTTTCTCTCCCCCCTCCATCTATATTGATATCTCCCCCAATCTCTCCTTCTTTGGCTCTCTATATCACCCCCCCAAACACACACACTCTCTCTCTTCATATGTATCTATCTCTCCCTCCCTCCCTCTATCTCTCTCTTCTTCCTTCCCCCCCCCTTCCATATATATCTCTATCTCCCTATGTATCTCCTTCTTCGTCTCTCTATATCACCCCGCAAACATACACATTGTTTCTCCATATCTATCTATATCTCCCTTCATATCTATTTCTATCTCCCTCTCTCTCTCTCTTCCCCTTCTCTCCCTGCCCCTCTATCTCTCTCTATTTCTATACCTCTCTCTCTTCCACTTCTATCCCTCTGTCTCCCCTTCTATATCTCTTCCCTCCTACTCTCCTCTTTCCCTCTCTCTTCATCTCCCTTGTCACTCCATTTCTCTCTCTCTATATATGTCTTTCTTCTTACCTCCCTCTCTCACCCCCTCCAAGTCCATATCTCTCTCCCCCACCCTATCAAGTCCTCCCTCTCTTCCTTCATATCTCTCCCTTTCTCTCCCACCTCTCTTTGTCTCTACCCCTCGTCTCTTTCTCTCTCTCTCTCTCTATTTATCCGCCAACTCTGTTTACTATCTCCCTCCCTCTCTCATTGTCTCACCCCCTTCTCTCCATCTCTCCTTCTTTGTCTTTCTATTTCATCCCAAACATAAACACTCTCTCTCCATCTCTCACTTGTCACTCTCTCCCTCTCTCTCTCCACCTTTCTCTCTTTATATGCCTTGAATTTCTTCCCTCCCTATCTATTCCTCCAACTCCATCTATCGATCTCCCTCTCTTTCTCCTCCACTCTCTCCTCCTCTCCCTATTTCCATATTTGTGTCCCCCCCCTCTCTCTTTCTTACCCTTCTCTCCCCCTCTCTCTCTTCTATATTTAAAATATTTTAAAATACTTTGAAAATTAGAATATTATGTTTAAATATATTATTTTTATTTTTGTTTTTATTTTGATGTCGTACAACAATTTAATTTTTTATATAACGCATTTAAAATGCAAGATTTCAAATGAGTGTTGTACATTCACTTGGAGGGAAAATGATAATTTTCCATGGAAATATTATCTAAAATTTTCCAAAATATCAATGTTCCAACTACCTCCATCAGAGATACATAGAGTGCTTCATGTATTCCAATTGAAACTGTTTAGGTTTTATTTCTTTAGGTAAATTTAGGTTATGATTACTTCAGGATTTTAAAAATATTATATTTTATTATTTTATATTTATAAAATAATTAGGTTAAATAAAATTAACATATTGAGTCAACTTGTATGACTCTTTTTGTGTTAATTACTTTTTTGCTGATGCCTACGATGTATATCAACCACATTTATTAATGTGGTCATGGTAGTATATATTATAATATAACGAATTTTATATTATATTAAAGTTAAAATTATATTTATCCAAAATTAATAAATTTAATAATATTAACATTAAAATATATTAATATTAATACAAAATTTCATAATTTAATAATAATAATAATTTTTAAAATATTAATATTAAATTTATTAAGGTTTCTACATGACATGATAAAAAAAATTACAATAAAATTTGGAATTTTAATGTGGCAAATTTTTTTGTGGAAGGTAAATTTATGATCCATTAAAATTCAAGGTATTGATAAGGTATATTTTGAGCATGAACATACATATTTACACATTCCTCTCATACTTGGCTGTACAATGTACATCTGGAGGCAATATCATAAAAAATTTCTAACGTTGGTCATAACTTAGATCGTGTTGAATTTTCATTTTTAGTAAAATAATATCATATCAACTTGGTTAGATTATTGATGGATTATATTTTAGATCTTAATTGATTCTAAAATATAAATTTATGGGATCCAATTTTTTTTTTATAGAGGCTCGATCGAGCCCTTGTTAACCACGTAAATGGTTTGATTGAGGGTTTACGAAACCATTGATCGAGCTATTTGAATTTAAAATTTAAGAAGTCGATCAAACTTATGAAGTCCTAAAATCCACGATTTTAGCACCCCTTTTGCAAAATTTTCTGCAACACCAATTTGTACCCAAGCGGACTTAGGGAAAAATTTGTCCTTAGGTGGAAAAGTTGATCATGTTGGATTCATGAAGGAATATTCTATCCAATGGCATATGAGTTTGAAATTTTCAAACTCATATGATATTTTTCATCTAATTTATTTTAGACATAATGCTTGAAATTTTTTTGGACAATTTTAAAGAGGCTGAATAAAAAATCAATAACATGAAATATGCATAACGAAAATATTTCAAAAAATACAACTATCTTCGTTTACGAGGCCTCTTAAAAACGGTACTCTTGTTTTTTCAATTTATTTAAATATTTGAAAAAAACCTTACGTGAACGTGTGTCTGCAAAATGCAATTGAAATATTAATTCACCAAGTTCGAAAAATAATTAAAAATATAATTTTTCATAATTTTTTTTTAAGTATGAAAAACTTAGTTCTCTCCATGTAGATAATTCACACACACACACACACACATTTACACATTTTAGAATAAGTTATACTGCGTGAACAAACACATACCTTTGAAGATGTGTGGAAATTTGCAAGGACAAGAATTTCATTTACTAGAAAATTGACATATTATACAACACACTAGTACAAATGGGGCCAAAATCCGATGTCACTTCATCAGTTATGCGGCTCAACTTCGTCTGTGGTATTTCGTTAGATATTCGACAACCAGGAAATTGTTGGACATGTACGTCGAATATTCACCTTCCTTGATACCAAATTAACCGTCGACTAATCAGGAATTTTTTCAACGTATAATCGTCAAATGGGTGACGTTTTAATTTGTAACCAAGGTTGAATACCCGACATCCATCTATCGGATGTGTTTATCGAATATCCAACCATCATACGTCAGTGAGTCAACGTTGTGACTTTTCATTCGACAACCAATATATTGGTCCGACGATTTGTGTATACGTCAGATAGCCGACGTCATCTCTGTTCTTTCGAAAAAGATGCTATGGATCCGACGATATTTTGCATCAGAGGGGAGATGGATATCCGACATTGGTTCATTGATGAGGGACGAAGAATATTCAACACTTGTTAAATGTACGTCAAATATCTCACAGGTTATTATTGAAAATGAATGGAAGAGGCTACAAGGAATGGTCGTTAACTTTAACAAGGTGTTTGCATTCTGAAGTTATGGAAAATTTGATTTCAAACTAACTTAGTCTAGAACTTTAATGTAGATGTAACTCAATTTCTCAGATTATGGTTCAAGCAACAAAAAAAGGAGAATGTGTAATTGTCATGTGTTTCAACTCAAGAATTCACTCAAATAAAATAATGTACATGGGATGAGAGCTTCAAAAATGTTGTGCCAAAAGAGGATTGGCATGAAATCTACATAGGATTGCAATACAATCCTTTTCGGGCACAACATTGTTGAACCTCTCATCCCATGTACATTATTTCATTTGAGCGAATTGTTGAATTGAAACACATGACAATTACAAATTCTCCAATTTTTGCTACCTGAACCATAATCTGAGTAATTGGGCTACATCTACATTAAAGGTCTAGACTGAGTTAGTTTGAAATCAAATTTTTGAGAACTTCAAAAGGAAAATACCTTGTTAAATTTAACGACCATTCCTTGGAGCCTCCTCCATTTTCCCAAACTTCAGCTTGAAAACAAACAATAATGAATAGATAGAGAGGGCACGTATCTCTAATTATAAGAAATAAGATACACATGACAATATATAAAAGGGCTAAAGCACAGGTTTCTCAAATAATAAGAACCACCAAAAAAATTCCTAATAAAAATAACAAAAAATTGAATGGTGAAAGTAATGTTACCTTTTTGAGAATTTTCTTCCAATAGTTGTTCCCCTTCAACATCCAAATTGACACAAATTGTCCTACACATATTCATGAGACCAATGAGGAAAAATTAGATTGAATTTGACCAATTATAAAATTTAATTGCACCAATAAATGATAATTAAATAAACTTGAGTGCATGAATACCTGAATGAGCTCAATTACAATGCAATCCTCTTCTGACACAACATTACTGAACCTCGCATCCCATGTACATTATTTCATTTGAGAGAATTCTTGAATTGAAACACATGACAATTACACATTCTCCAATTTTTGCTGCCCGGACCGTAATATGAGTAATTGGGCTACATCTACAGTAAAGGTCTAGATTGAGTTAGTTTGAAATCAAACTTTCCAGAACTTCAAAAGGCAAATACCTTGTTAAAGTTAACGACCATTCCTTGGAGCCTCTTCCATTTTCCCAAACTTCAGCTTGAAAACCAGGAAATAATGAATAGATAGTGTTGGCTTGAGGGGTCCTAACCCAGGTTCAAAGTTTATCACGCAACCAACAAACCCTCCAACTACTGTCCCTTTCGATAGTGACCTGCTTGTGCAGATCAAAGTCTCACTCGAAGTAGTATGGGGGGTGCTGGAAACAGGTTTTCCACACCCTAAGGAAAGAATTGATGTGGAGGACCTAAAAAGGTTTATAACAAAACTTATTGTAGGTTGGAAACATATGCACATATATATAGATCAACTTTGTTGCAAACACAATTAATGCATATAATAGATAAATCGTATCGTAGATCAACCTTGTCGCAGATATTTACGTATAACATAATGCATAATAACTTAAGCTGATTGGTACATGTACTTAACCATCAACATATACTTATGCATAAAGGACAAATTCACTTGCACAGATACAATCGATCATAACATAGTAAAATGATCTCAGGCAATAACAGTAAACAAATAGCTTAGATATCATAACACATTTATATAATTATGTTTTGAACTATAATTATGGTAATGTTGTAACGTATTATATATAATTAAGTTAAATGTTTTGTTATATATAGTAATATGATGTTATATAATTATATATAATTAAATATAATATATAATTAAGTTAAATGTTTTGTTATATATATATATAGCAATTTTTTTTTTTTGATAGTTTTTATTTTAAATATTAATTTTTTATTTTTAAAATATTACAGTTATTATTAAAATATAAAATAATTTAAAATAATAAATAAAATAAAACATCTTATTTAATAAATAAAGGTTCACCATGAGTATTCATCATGTAATCTCAAGCTCTTAATTTATTTATTTATTGGTTATAGGTTGGTTGTTTTTTTTTTGGATTTTTTTGGGGTATATTTTAGGTGAAATTTGTTATAAATTTAAAATACATTTTAAATAAATAAAAATAAAACAGTTTTGAAGATTTATTTCACAAAAATCCTACAAAATTTTTTAAAACCTAAAATAATTAGAAAATAATGTTTTTACCATTCAAAATAAAAAATGTGCATAATAAACAAAACGTGTTGCCATTGCAAGTAAGAAAAAAATTTAAAACCTAAATTATAGTTCTTTTGGTGGTTTCAAAGTGTTTTCTAGGTTGTTTTTTTATGGTTTTCTAAGTTGATTTGAAGGGGTTTTTTAATGGTTTTTTTTGTTTTTCATGGTTTTTGAATGGTAAGTTTTTTTTTTCAAATTAATTTGTTTAATTTTGTAAAAATTAAAAAATAAAAAATACAAAAAGGATAGAATACTTACTTTCTCTTGATCCTCTAGTACGTTGGTGGGGTTGTTGAAAAGGTTGGTTGGATCGCTCCATGCTGTAATTGCTTGATCTCTAATACTCTCAGTCAAGCTGTTAGTTATCTTTCATTGTGTGCAAAATGACATGCTTATACCGCGACCGCACATTTTAATAGAAAATTGAGCCATAAAGTTTGATCGAGCATTAGAAGTCGATCAAGACTTAATGCTCGATCAAGGGTTTGTTTTTAACCCTCGATCGAGCTATTTTTTTAGTGCTCAAGGAGGTCAATTGGGCGCTTAAAAATGGCTTGTTCGAGCACTTAAATTGCTCGATCTAGCCCTCTCTTTTTCACCTAAACATGCCCTCTCTTGCCAAAAAGTGTAACCGAGCTCCATGCTACCACCCGAAGACTAAAGGTCTATCATTCCTACTCTTGATCATGAATAGCACATGATAAGAGAACATAGATATATTCAAGCAAGAATGTGAACATTACACAACCATCACAACCATTAAAATAGACTTACCCTCTCATATCGTAAATAAACACATAGGCCATGATATCCATCCAACAAGCAAGCTCATAAATACACATTTATTAACATCATTTCTATCTCATTCAATATGGATTACATTACAAGTTTGATTCCACAAGGGAAATTATATGTTTATGATCTCATGCTACCCACAACTAATGAAGAGTGAACCATGTTGCACCCCATGATAGACTTAGTTGCACTTCAATATTTCTTGTAGTTGTCCATCGTTGAGCTGAACCATGAAGCGACGAGGGAAGTTCAATTCAACAATATGGGGAAAAGTCATGTCGGAAATTCACTTTCATCTAGTCAAACTCAATAATTTTATATATGTATGTGTTTTTTTTGTTTTGTTCCTATACTCCCACGAGTGTTGGTCTCTGGTTTTATCTGCACTTCTCCTCCGGCTATGTCTCTCTTTCTAGTCTTCCTCTTTTTACCATTATTTCATCATGCTCCCCTCTTCGAATTCTCATATCCATAAATTTTCCTTACCAATTTATCATGCTTTATGCACACACCAATGTTTCTTCCTTCAAACATTTATTCTCCTTCATGCACATGAATGCTTCCTCAACTTGCTTATTTGTCTTTTATTCTCTTTCATAAGTCAAATTCTTTGACAAAATTCCTGTCAGGGTTGTCCTTTGGTCATATCAGAAACTTTTTTTTAGACCTCATAAGTCTTCTAGTGGTAGGCTACCCATACCTTGGATAAGAGAGTAAGAGTAGAACCCCACTACTTCTAGAAATGTGGAATTTATTTCCACACCTCTCCACTAGATAGTTTCCTGGGAAAAGTTTGGTAGTATCAGATCTAATTATCCTTTGGCACACTGAATAATTCATTAGAAATGATTAATTCTCCAAATCCCTTTTGCTATCTTCCTTCCCTCTTCATGGCTTCTCATGTTTTGTACCAAGCCTTCAATCTTCATCACTTGGTATTAAATTATAATTAACAATTATTCTATATATTTTACCCATTTACAATTACATGCTCATACAAAGATCAATAACATAATTAACTACAATTTCAATACTAGTGGGGATTAAGTGTTGGGGGTATTACACCAAGGTCTTCTCCAAGATTCAATTGAGGTCAGAATATCATCAATTAAAAATTAAAGAAGAAGACATTAACAAGACACCCTTTAGAAATAAATATGGTCATTATGAGTCTATATTGTTTCCATTTGGGTTTTCAAATGTTCCAATTGTCTTCATGTGTTTAAAAAATAACATTTTCAAGGATTATTTGGACAAGTTTGTCATTTTATTTTTGGATGATATAATTATTTATTCAAGGTCTAAAGAAGAGCATGGGAAACAATTTAGGAGAGTTTTACAAGTGTTGAGAAAATATCAACTATATTCCAATATGAGCAAGTGTACATTTTACCAAATGTAGATTCAATATTTGGAACACATCATATCGAAAAAAAGCATAATAGTGGACCCTTGGAAAAAAACAAAGCAATCAATGAATGGTCGGCACCAAAGGAATATTATAAAGGTTAGACTCTTCATGGCATTAGCTAGCTACTATAGGAGGTTTATTGAAGCATTCTCAAGAATAGCACAACCAATCCCTTCTTTAAAAAATAAGGATGTAAAATTTGAATTTCTTGACAAGTGCCCCAATCATAGATAGCTAATCCAAATGAAGAGTTTATTTTGTAAATAGATACATGCAAGGAAGGACTTGAAGCAGTTTTCATGCAAAAATGTGCTTATGATATGTTATGAATAACAAATGCTAAATGAACATGAGAGGAACCATGCCACTCATGATTTTGAATTAGCAGCTACAATCCATGCCTTAAAGTGTAGAGGCCCTATGTCTTGGGAAAGAAATTGAGATAAAAATAGACCATAGTGATCTAAAACACTTGTTTGGATAGCTAACCTTGAGTGTCAACCTTGTAATCCTATACCTAATCCATTTTGAATAGGTGTTAACCTTTCTGCCATTTGCTTAACATCACAAGTTAATCCTTCATAGTATCCACTAATAGTTGGATTCTATGGTATTCAACTCATACATGTCCGTACATCTCTTTTGCAATAGGCCTTTTCTCTTGATTATTTCGTTATCGTCATGAGTCACTAAATGGATGCAAAGTGCATTTTGTGGTACATTAAAAGTACTTTTGAGCTTGTGGACTTTACTAATTCTAGTTGGGTTGGTTTAGTTGATGATAGAAATTCCACAATGGAATGTTTCTCTTGTCGTAGATCTACTGAGTAGCTTTGTCTTGCAAGAAGCAATTTGTGATTGCATTGTCCTCTCCAGAAGTTGAGTACCATGTTGCAGTTCTTCCCACCAGTGAAGAATTTATTTGGCTTCAATAATGAATGACAAAAGATATCATTTATTAGGACCATCTTACCACTCTTTGGTGTAATAATCAAAATATCATACATATTTCTCACATCAATGTGGAGCATAAAATGACAAAACTCAGTGATATCTACATATACTCCATTGAATAAATAATATTTTTAACCTGAAGTATTTTCCAGCTGACAAGCAAGTTGCTGACATCTTCAGCAAACCTTTGGCATCACCTCATTTTCTTCCATTCAATTATAATATTATAATATATACTTCCATTCAATTATAATATTATAATATATACTTAGTGTCTTCAGTAAACCTGTGCCATCATCTCATTTTCTTCAATTCAATTATAATCTATACTCGGCGTGAAGGATGTTCTCACCAAACTAAAGATGAAAACTCTTGTGGGGACGACAACTGCTCCCACGGGCTCTACACTCCAACGGCCCACTGGACTTACAGAGGGTAAAGAATTCAATATATCAAGGTCTATTAACAATGGACTGCGGTGTCCTGGCAACACTCTGCCCCACCTTTTCCAGCCCCTCGAGGACGTCCTGCGTGGATTCAGCGCAGACAGGTTAGAAGTTTCGCCCTGGCAACACATTTGTCATCCATCGCTTTCTACCATTCCAAGCCATTAAAAAATGTAGCTGTGGCTCCATGTTTTTAAGAAATGTTTATACTTGTACATTAACTGCTAACTCCCACAGTTTCGCTGCGATACGCTAGGTTTTATTTGAAGTATGGAATGGGCAAACCGCAATACTTTTACCCTATTTTATACTCAAACACATTAGCGAATAATTTGACCATTAAATTTCAACCATAGACTACCGACATTCTTATATTAAGGAAGTTTCGGAAAGCTTTTCAGTATGAGTTGTCCCCACTGATAGCATTCTTGGCTAATAAAAATTCAGCCGGCTCACAATATTTTTAAGAAATGCTCCCTCAGCATTCGCTGCGATAGGTTAGAGCTGTTTCATAAAGTTGGCAACGTGCAAACCGCAATTCTTTTAATCTATTTTATTCTTTGACGTCTTGGCAAATATTTTTCCTATTAAATTTCGACGATAGATTACCCGCATTCATGATATGTAAGAAGTTGGCATCTATTTAACTTTGCTTATATCCATTGAATTTCCAAAATATTTGGAAAACTACACATTTATTCAATCAATTTTAATAATTTAATATACAATTCTTAACCCATGTAACCAATAAATACTATAGAATGTTTAACTCTTTGGAGATAAAATGTGGAGTGATTCCGTAGTATTCAAAAACTTTGTAGGCCTGAACTTATGTATTGTAAGCAGTTAAAAGAGCTTCCATCAAAGTTTAATCCAAATTTGGTGTACCTTGTTCAACGAATGTAGCTAATGAGTGCTTTGAAATTATTAACTCTTCTGGGATGAAAAGTGGAGTGATGGTCTCCTAGTCCAAAAGCTTGGAATACTTGAGTTCACATATTGTAAGTAGTTAAAAGAGTAGTTGAGTGTATTGTAAGCTGGAGGAATGTCATGGCCATGTATGAGAAGGCTTTAAGTAGTTAAAAGAGTGGTTAAGTGTATTGTAAGCTGCGGGAATGGCATGGCCATGTATGAGAAGGCTTAAGTAGTTAAAAGAGTGGTTGAGTGTATTGTGAGCTACAGGAATGGCATGGCCATGTATGAGAAGGTTTAAGTAGTAAAAGAGTAGTTGAGTGTATGGTAAGTTGTAGGAATGATGTTATGCATCGAAGAGATCTGGTCACTCGATTTCAGCGCAACACATATAATTCATGTAACAGGTTCTACCAGTTCTCCAATTCTTCGTCGAAATTTGAGAAACATGAACTGTCTTTTTCCCAGTTAAGCCTTCCATCAACTGTTGGGTTGATCCAAACTTCATTGCGCAAAGTCAGCTTATAGGTATGGTCAATATCATCATCAACGCGTACAAGCTCCGTGTATCTTTCACCTTCTGTCGGATCTAGGGGAATTATGATTTTGGTTCCATTGTTTTCAAACTCCATTCTTCTCCTCTTCATGTTTATGATACCATCCATATCTATAGCGCAATCTAATCCTAACAACGCAGGATAAGGATGAGTATCATCCACAATTTGTATAACTTCAAAATTTGCAAGTACCCTAACACCTTCAATACTGACTACCACTTGCGATAGTCTTTCTAATGGAACGATTTTCTATTGGTTTGACATGCGCAGTTGAATGGTAGATCACTCCAGCTTAGGCTCTCCCATGCACTGCCAAGTTTGCTTAGGTAAGACACTTGCATCGGACCCCGTATCTAGAATAACCTGATCCATCTTATAAGCACGAATATGAATAGTCATACGCATCTCTCGCCCCTTTCTTTTCTTATTCTTATAGATTTTGTTGACAACTTTATGTTCTAGCAGAGGCTATTCCTTGTCTCCGCAGTTATCTATGAATTCATGAAGGTTCTCCACCACCTTTTTGTTGCACAGTAACTTAATGCAAGCTTGTAAAAATGGCTTGATTTCATTATCTACTCTTACCTCCTTCATTGGTCTACCTGATGTCAACGTGCTTCCCTCTGCAAACCCCTTTTGCGCTTCAACAAAAGTCACTTTTGCATGCTGCAAATCAAATCCATCCTTATTCTCAGGTGCTTACGAATCCAAAGGTCAGTGTTTGGCTTCTCTCCCTTATCTTCATTAGTGGATGCACCGCTCCTAGTGACCACATTCACGCTAGGATCTTCGTTGTTTCTTCTATGACCATATGAATATTCTGCCTCAAAGTCTACGTATTTTTCTCCTATATCTTAGAAATTATAATAAGACAATCTTCAATTACATGGTCAAACTATCTACAATACCTGCATGATTGTTGCGCCGGATTTGGGCAATCATGCATGTAGTGACCAAGATCTCTGCGGTTGTAGCAAATGACCTGCCCCCTTCCTCGACCAGATGATCCCCCTCCACTTCCTCTTCCTCTGTTATGAAATCCATCGCGCCCGTACAGGGATGTTGGTGAGGTAGGTTCAACATGCATTCTATATATTTAAAATTTATCCATCATTAAATCAAAACTTCGACAGTGTTGTTCATCATGTCCCAGTGATGAAAAAAATCTACAAAACAACTGCTTCAGCTCAGGCGTATATTTTCCGATCCTTGGATAGAAATCCATTGCATGCAGACTTGTAACGTGATAGATCACGCACCATACTAGAGGTATGCCACTTGGCCCTGCCGCGCTCTTCAGCGGGCTCGGTCCTCCAACGTTCAAATAACCATTGAAGGTTGGACATTGATCCTTATGATGCTCAAAATCTTTACATTGTATACACAATACTTCTATGCATACCTCCTTTCCCTTATCTTTGTGCAGATTTTGAATCTCCAAATGCATTGCTTCTAATTGACTCTGAATCTGCTGAGTTCCAAGTGCAATAGGTATTCGTGCAACTTATAATTTCATCACAATCTCCACAGCCTCGTCCTACGTGGAAATATTCTCTTGACCCAATGGCTGGGGCAGAAGTGGGAGCAACATAGAAATAAACCACTTGTTGTGTTGGGTATCATCGATAGTGAATCCACCATCTCTGATAGTCCACTTTAGTCTTTGATATGCCTCCCACACATAATCATTTATCTCTTGGTGAATCTCTTTCAATTCTGTAACACACTGCACATATGACTTAGGCCTTTTGATCTATTCTTTGAGGGCATATTTTAACTCATTCAGAGTGGAATTAGGGTTTTCTTGTACATATATGATATACTAGTCTAATGCGTGATCTTGGAAAGTAGCGGCTGACTACGCTTTCTTAACATCATCGTTATTAACCTGTTGTACTCTCCATATAGCATCAGTCACAAACCAAAATTGCCTACTATCTTCATTTCCAATACCTCTGAAAGTAGGTAGCTTTATAGATGCGACCATATCTACGCCTGGGGGAGGTGGAGTGGATGACTTGTGAGATGAGTGTGGAAGTGGAGTGGATGGGATATAAATAATGGTCAAGACTCCCTGATCATTCTGATATGGTGAAACTTCTTATTGGGATACTTCCTCTTCTTCAGAGCGCACAAATTCACTAGAGCTACTAGTTTTTGGCTTGTCCTCACTATCAGATCTACCCTTGAGAGAATTGTAAAGAAACACTTCTGCTAAGTCTATGCGGTAAATTCTTCCACTGTGCATAGTCAGGCCTCTTTGGGACATTCATGCAATATGTTCGCATAGAGAGCCCTGTTGGGTACCAAATCTGTACACTTTTCTCTCCCATTTTCACCCACCTTTCTATCTCTTTGTATCATTATTTGTTCTAAAACACATGAGGTAAACCCCTTCCCATTGTCTTATATGGAATATTTAATTAATGAAGTAATAGTCATGGAGGTTTTACCTTTGTAAGTATTAACTCCGTTATTTCCACAGATTTGGAAAAGTAAAAGGAATTATGTTTGCAAGCCGTGAAGCAACTCCGAATTCTCAGCACCATCTCAGCATGCTTCAACAACACAATAGATTCCTACTTACCCAACTCTATTTCAGGATTTTCGTGGTTTCCTTTCGGAAACTAGGTTGCTGTTGTAACATATGTATAATTGTAGATATTTAGTTGTTAGAGGGAAATTACGGTTCCCCGAACATTTGTATAAAAAGGGCCTCAGAGCTATGAGTTTGGGTTAAGCAGAAAGAACAAATATTGTAACAGAAGTACTTTTAATCAATTGAATATAGTGTTTTTCTTTTCTATTTGTGAGTTGTGAGTTTGCCGCAGCCCTGATCAAAGAGTTGGGCCCACTCTTCTGATTAGGTGCTACTTTATTTTCCTTTTTGTTGATTTCATATTTTGGTTTATCATTGTAACTGTTGTTCTGGTATGATTCTGCAATTGCTGTGAATACTTTTATAATTCTGCAATCCATCTTTGATTGCTGTTACAATAGTTTTATTGCTTTCACTGATTAAGCCCGTGATTCAATAATAGGTTATGTTATTGCTCTTGTATATATTGTGCGCGTTAGTCTTGAAATAACTAACGCACACGGATTGATAATTAATGTGGAAAAATGGTTTGAATATTGTTCATATCTGGACATTGGCCTACCTGGAGGAAGTGATCGTTGGTAAAATAATGGCACAATAATGATGAGGATGGAGTAACAGCATCGAGGAGTAGCAACATCTGGAGTAAAAACATTGTGAGTAGCAGCATCCAAAGTAATAGCATATGGAGTAACAACATTGTGAGTAACAACATCACGAGTAGCAACATCCAGAGTAACAACATTTGGAGTAACAACATCACAAGTAGCAGCATCTGGAGTAACAACATCATGAGTAGTAGCAACCGAGTAACAACATCATGAATAGCCGCATCCAAGGAGTAACAATAACCAAGGAGTAACAACATCATGAGTAGCAGCAACCGAGTAATAGCATCATGAGTAGCAGCAACCGAGTAACAACATCGATACTTAGAAAATTTTCAAGCTCTGAAACATTACTCCTTAGTAGTAACTCCTGCAAAAAGACAACAAATAAATATTAACAATATTTATTATATATATATATATATTTACAATTATTTATCTTTATTTTTTATATTTTTATATATTTTATCTTTTTTTTTTTTTTTAAGAGTGAGGATGTAGAGGAAGAGTTCTCTGCACTGATAACCTTCAAGCCAAATTTCTTAGAGAGATGTTTGATGAAAGCATCCTTAGAGGTTGGACGATGGTATAATCTCAGGTGATGTCCATTTTCTATGAAAGAAGCACGTTTATCATCAATTGTAACTAACCTGACTGTTCCATTATCAAAGACAATGTCCACCTCGTAAGGTCCCATCCAGTGAGTGCAAAGATTTCCCTTAAAATATTTAAAATGGGAGTCATAAAGTAATGCCCAATATCCCCTATGAAACACCTTGTTTTTGATAAAATTATCATGCCATTTCATCCTCTGTTGCTGAATAGCAGTAGTCCTCTAGAAAACCATTGAAGGAATTTCATCTAGTTCATTAAGCTGAGCCAGTCACTATTTCTGGGCATCTGACAGATCCAAACTAACTTCAAGAGCTATTCTAATCGTAGTGATTTAAAATTCTATCGAAAACAATGGGGACTTCCCATAAACCAACTCAAATGGTGAGAACTCAGTTGTGTTCCGCCATGTTGTTCTGTATGCCGAGAGAGCTTCAGGCAGCTTCTGATCCCAATCCTGATGATGGTATGCCACAGTTTTCATCAAGATATTTTCTAATGTCTTGTTTGTTCTTTCTACTTGTCCATTCACTTGGGGGTGGTATGGAGATGCCACCCAATGCTTGACCCCATATTTATGCATAAGCTTGCTATCATGTGTGATGAAACTTGTGCTCCTCCATCTGAAACAATCTCCCTCGGAGTACCATAATGAGAAAAAAATTCTTCAAATAGAAAATCTGAAACCACCTGTTTTGTTGCTTTCGCAACAACTTTGGCTTCTACCCACTTAGTCACGTAATCAGTGTAGACCAAAATGTGAGCCTTTTGTTGGGAGGGTGGGTTGAAGGGTCAAATGAAATCGGTAGCCCATTTGTCAAAAGGTTCGAGGACTACTTGTGGCTGCAAAGGCATTTCATTAGCTCGACTGGACTGCCCCATGCTCTGGCAACTATCACACCTCCAGACGTAATTTTGTGCATCTCGAAAGATAGAAGGCCAGTAATATCCCATTTGTAGCACCTTATGACCTGTTCTTTTATCTGCAAAATTCCCCCCACAAGGGCCATCATGATCAGCCTTCAACACTTCATAAATATCATCCTCAGATACACATCGCTGAATCTGCTTATCGGCTCCTATACGAAAGAGGTACCCTGCCATCCAGGAATATCGGGCACTGTGATGAATAAAATGATGAGGTACCTTCCCTTTAGCAAGATAGTTAGCAATATTTGCATACCACAGAGGGTTAGTAGAAATTGAAAAAATATGCCCATTGAGAAAACTATCTTCTATAGGTGTGCATTCATCATTGTTATCCATTCTAGAAAGAAAATCAACAACTACATTAGCTTTTCCTGGTTTGTCTACTATTATGATATCAAATTCTTGTAGCAATAGCAACCATCTTGTAATGCGACCAAGAGTGATAGGTTTATTCATCAAATACCTTATTGCTACATGATCATTATGTACAAAAGTAGGATACATGGTGATGTAGTGTTGGAACTTGTTGATAGCATAGATGACAACTAGGAATTATTTTTCAGTCACCGTGTAATTTAATTCAGTAGGAATTAAATTCTTGCTGACATAGTAAACTACATACGGTGTTTTGTCTACTTGCTGTCCTAAGACTACTCCTACTGCTATCTGAGAGGCATCATCATGTATGTGAAATGGCAATGCCCAATTGGGTCCTTGAAGGATCAGAGCTTTGCAAACCAGTCCTTTGATTTTCACGAAAGTTGCTTCACAGTCTTCTGTCCACAAAAATTCTACATCTTTTGTTAGTAATTGAAAAAGTGGATGTGCTATCTTAGCAAAGTTTTCTATAAGGTGTCTATAATAACTACCACAACCAATAAAACTACATACATGTGTGGGTGTCTTGGGTACCGGGAAGTGCAATATTACCTCTAATTTAGCCGGATCAACTCGAATTCTAGCAACTGAGAGAAAATGTCCCAATACTATTCCTTCTTCCCTCATCATATGGCATTTAAATGTACTTAGAGATACATGGGTCTGCTTACATCTTTTCAGTACTTTTTCCAGATTTTCCAACCCTTCTTCAAAAGAGTTTCCATATGGGGTAAAATCATCCATATAGATTTCAACGCTGTCATCGACTAAATTGGAAAAGAATCCCAGAATTTCCCTATGGAAGGTTGCAGGTGCATTACACAGGCCAAATGGGAGGACCTTGTATGCAAAGGTCCCCCATGGGCATGTGAAAGTTGTTTTATCTTGGTCTTCTGTGGCTATCTGGATCTGGTTATACCCGCTAAACCCATCTAGGAAGGAAAAGAACTTCTTCCCAACCAAGGTGTATAGGTATGTCTCCATTTGACTCTTATGGATTTAATTAAATATTCCATGGAAAAGACATTGATTCCACGGATGACTACTTTTAAGTTGGGGGGAGGGTGCCGTCATAACTAAACAACGACATAGTGATGATTCCAAAAGTCATTATCACAACTTCGTGTGATAATACACCCTACGATCCTTACCATATTCCGTATAATCATTAAGGATGTATTGGGATTCATAACACACATATGATACGAATCAATTAGTCCTTTCCACCTCATACGAAATAATTACTATTTCATTCACTGCACTTACCATATTTTTCCATGATTTTCTTCGTTTCCCGAAAATTACCATCCGTATTTACCGTTATTACCCATCATTTTTCACCATGCTATTTTTTCCAAATTTAGTACCCACCATTCTTTCCAACAATCTGCTATTCTAGAGTGCTGTTATAGTCTCTATAGGATGGGCGGATTGGCTGCGTGGCATGAACCTAAGAACATAGTCTTAGTCCGCAGAAATCTAGATTTGTTGCAATTTTTTGTCAATGCAAGATGGGATATCTACTTCGATAGATTGCAGGGGCTTGACAAGGGAATCATAATGGAGTTTGCACTTAATTTGAATGAGAATTGCTCACAGGTCAGAGGATTAGAAATTACCGTCACAGAAGAAGTAATTGCAGAAGATAGCGGGCTAGGATGGTTTGCTCGGAGAATTCTCCTCTGGGAGTTTCCTGAACTATTTCTATAGGCAGGAGAAAGCGTCGTTCAATATGGGAGAGGATATGAGTGAAAATATGTACCACATCCATGGAACGAAGTAGTATGTTTTATAATGAAATACATAACCTAAGAAGGACGTGCCACAACTATGTTCAAATATCATTTCAAAATCTTGGCTCACCTTTGATTTCCGCAGGCCCAGGTTCATTCCTTAAATATGCCTTTCTTTCTAATAAAACAACTACATCACATGGCACAGTCCAGTCAGCATTCGCGCGAGATGCAAGTAGTTCTCTCCAATCATGGATTGGTTTGTTTATTGGTCATGCATGCAATAGTTTGATTTCAAGTTTCTTGGGCAGAACTCTGTGAGTCATCGGAAGAAGATATAGCAACGATTATTGTTGCTAGAGAGGAAGAACCAGCACCTTCGGTTGATTTAGCAGAATAAGAGCAATCAGAGGAAATGGAAATAGACCAGGAAGAACCGGAAGAAATCGAGATGCAGGTTGATCAGGAAGAACCGGAAGAAATGGGAATGGAGGAGACAATTGGTGATATAGTCAAGGCTGCCACACAAGAACCATCCTCACTTGAAGAACCTACAAATGAAGGAATTATGGGTATAGCGCACGAAGTTGAGACTGTCTTATAGTCATTGGCTTTCATTAATGAAGAACAGGAGGGTGGAACATCAGAAAGAGGGATGGCAATTG
The DNA here is from genome assembly GCA_034641835.2 of Pinus albicaulis. NCBI lineage: Eukaryota > Viridiplantae > Streptophyta > Pinopsida > Pinales > Pinaceae > Pinus > Pinus albicaulis. Next base: position 1,618,652,782 of record CM076584.1, on the reverse strand, counting down.
ATGTTGTTATGCAAGAAACAACATCACCTGCCCAAGAAGATATGAGTATCGAAACAAGCAGGGCTGTCACACAAGAACCACCACTAATTCAGTCAGAGCAAGGAGACAGGGAGGAAATAATCCGCGAAGTCGACACTGTCCCACAAGAACCAGTATCGACCGTAAGAGAGGAAGTAATGCATGAAGAGCATGGAAATAGAGAAGAAATAACCTGCGAAGTCGACACTACTCCACAAGAACTAGTATCAACCTCAGGTGAGGAAGTAATGCAAAAAGGACGGGAGGATGGAAAGGGAACAATCCTCAAAGTTGACACTATTCCATAAGAACCAATGTCGACCTTGACTGAAGTATCAGTGCATGAAATTTTGGCCCAAGTTGGAAACAAGGACGAAGAAGCTAATCCCCGTTCTCCTTTTTAGACTATGATGCCCAAAGGGGTGAGGGGGTTTTGATCATCATAATGATTAATGGAGGAGATCACTGTCCCACCAGTAGTAAGGTTCATCAACTCAGGGAAAGATATGACCGAGATCGGTCCATCAATTGCTGATTCTCAGCAAGGGCACCCAGAGGCTTAATAAGGAATTTCTATGGAAACGTTGGAACATAGGATGGCCGATGAAAGCGCTGACCGAGTGACATAATTCCCTGAGGTAAATGAGAAGGAGAATTCCACTAAAGAAGGGAGCCAAATGAGAAAGACCTAACAAAAAAATCAGTTGACGACATCAACAACATTCCACCACTTCCTGAGCCTTCCATAGGCCTGGAGGATGAATTTATTGTCAAACCAGATTGGGTTAAATAGTGTGAGAGAAGAATATTACCTCTCAGGAAAAGGTATCAGCTTCAATTCAGTGAAACCATGCGATTAAAGTAGGAAGTTCGAGAGCTGAAGAGGTAAGTATCCCGGTTGAAGAAGGTAAAAGTATATAAGTGGAAGGCAGTAAAACCTAAAATTGAGGTCTCCTCTGTGGCTACACAGACTGGTCTGATTGAACATCTGTTTGAAGGCCAAGAATTCTTCCTGGCCGCTGAAATTCATAGATGACAGTCTGCTATGAATGGAAATAAGAAGGAGATGATACGGGTTCGAGAGTAGGCTGCCAAGATTTTCACAGGGTACATAGACCAATTGGATAGAGCGCGTCAGAGGTAAAGAAAACAACAGGGAAAGATAGAGGAGTTAGAAGAACAAGTGCAAGTGCTGCAATTAGATAAGGAGAATATGTTTTCATTCGTGTAGCAGGTAATGGCCTCTAGACTTCATGCTTATAGTTATGCCTTATTCCTTCATGAATAGTTTATTTTCTTTTGCCTTGAGAGTACATATAAGGAATTTTTTCACGAAATCGAGGATCCAATCCAATTCCTCCGTATTTTGAAAATTCATGATATCATAGGTCAGCACTTAATGTGTGAACTCTACATGCATGGTTACTTCCTAAGGCATGATCAGGCCTTCAACCCCGTTCCATTCGTGGGGGATATTCATTTAAGAGCCTTCGACTTCTACACTATCAATCATATTAAATGGAGTAAGGCCTATGATACGTTTGAAGAAAACCAAGTTATAAGGCCACTAATGATGAGGAGGAAGCATGGCCAGGTAGAAAATATTTCTAACAAGAATTTTACCTTTTTATAGATTGAGGGACATAGGGGACATATGTTGACAACCCAGAAATGGTGTGCTGACCTCTGTGTTAGACATATTGTAAATTTCTGAAACGAAGCGCTGGACAGTTGTCAAAGGAGGTGGATGTTGTCATCATCAGCCATTAGAGGTCGAGAACCTTTTCAAGCACCCAAATTTGCATGAGCATTAGAAAGAGTGCCACGTTTTGTAGCATGCATTCAGACTTGCGGGGTCTGGTGGATGGGGCTAAGGTTTCAGTTTCCCCTCAGTTGGTTTCCAGGAGAGCAATATACTCCTGCATACAATGTCAACCCAGATTGGTGGAAGGATGTTGTTCTGATAGAAGGTTATAAACCCCTTGGGATAGAGATGGATGAAGAATATGAACTCACATAGCTTCATGCCAGCCACATTCAATCCAAGCCAGATATGAGGAGACGACGAGCTGCATGAGGACATGCAAATAGACCAGTTGGGGGGAGATGTTGGGTACCAGATCTGTACACTTTTCTCTCCCATTTTCGCCCAAATTTCTATTTTGTATCATTAATTGTTCGAAAACACACGAGGTAAGCCCCTTGCCGTTTACTTATATGGAATATTTAATTAATGAAGTAATAGTTGTGGAGGTTTTACCTTTTCAAGTATTAACTCTGTTATTTCCACAGATTTGGCAAAGTAAAAGGAATTACGTTTGCAAGCTGTGAAGAAACTCCGAATTCTCAGTGCCATCTTAGCATGCTTCAACACCACATCATATTCTTCCTTACCCAACTATATTTCAGGCTTTTCGTGGTTTCATTTTGGTAACTAGGTTGTTGTTGTAACATATGTATAATTGTAGATGTTTAGTTTTTAGAGGGAAATTATGGTTCCCTGAACATTTGTATAAAAGGGCCTCAGAGCTGTGAGTCGGGGTTAAGCAGAAAGAATGGATATTGTAACAAAAGTGATTTTAATCAATTGAATACAGTGTTTTGATATTTTATTTGTGAGCCGTGAGTTTGCCGCAGCCCTAATCAAAGAGTTGGGCCCACTCTTCTGATTAGATGTTGCGTTATTTTCCTTTTTGTTGATTTCATATTTTGGTTTATCATTGTAACTGCTATTTCGGTATGATTTTGTAATTGCTGTGAATACTTTTATAATTCTGCAATCCATGTTTAATTGTTGTTATAGCAGTTTTCTTTCTTTCACTGATTAAGCCTTTGATTCAATAGCAGGTTACGTTATTTCTCTTGAATATATTGTGCACGTTAGTCTTGAAATAACTAACGCACCCAAATTGATAATTAATGTGGAAAAAGGGTTTGAATATTGTTCATATCTGGACACCAACAAGCCCTGTTCACACAATAACATCTTCAACAATAACTTTAAAGAGCACAGGAACTTACCTCTAGGACCCTTAAAAAATCTCCTTTCTACTTCAGAGTATGACATAAACTGATCAATGGAAAATTCAGTCACAAATCCTTCCAAGACATGATCGATCCAATGATCTATCGTGTAGATGGTCGTATTTCTTGTCTTTTCTAATTGCTGTATTAATTTAGGAGTATACTAAGTGACTGCATCATCCTTCGCCCAAATATTGAATTCAGTCAATCGAGAGAACCACTCATGTAACTCAGTTGAAAAGGATGAAAATAATATCTCGTGAACTTCTGTATAGATATACCTCTGAACCCAGTTTTCAGGAGATAGCTTAGAACTTCGATTCTCTTGGATTGCGAACTCAAGGATCTTTCTAACTAGCCAATCTTGCAATTCATTCTATGTAGGATGCCACAACATTAAATATCCCTAAAAATTATCCCGGTCCCAGAAACAAAACCATTTGTTGGATTTAGGGGTCCTAACCTAGGTTCAGAACTTATTGCGCAACCAACAAACCCTCCAACTATTGGCCCTTTCGACAGTGACCTGCTTGCGCCGATCAAAGTCTCACCCGAAGCAGTATGGGGGGGTGCTGGAACCAAGTTTCCGCACCCTGAGGAAGAAATTGACGTGGAGGCCCTAAACAAGTTTATAACAGAACTGATTTCAAATTGGAAATAGATGTGCATGTATATAGATCAACTTCGTCGCAAACACAGTTAATGCATATAACAGATAAAACGTATCGTAGATCAACCTTTCGCAGATATATATGTATAAAAAATGCATAATAACTTAAGTTGATCGATACATGTACTTAACCATAAACATATAATCATGCATAAAGGATATTTTCACTTCCATAGATACAGTCGATCATAACAAAGTAAAGCGATCTAAAGCAATAACAATAAATAGATAGCTCAGATATCATAACAAATTTGGTTTGGCAAAATAGTCCTTGTATTAGATTCAAAGCAGTTTAGTACAGTCATAATTTCCCTTACAATTACCCTTCTGCGTACACAACCAACGAAGTCTGCACATAGCCAACAGAAGCTTTTCTACCCAACCCAGACTTACAAAAATTTATGCATAAACAATTACTTAGATCAAAACATGATTTTCCTTACTAGAATCGATCTATCTATATTTATATTCATCCAATGCACAGATACTATGATCTCAAACCATGGTTTGAGGCCCACAATTTACCCTTATAACCCATTTACATAAAAGAGGGACTTTGACCCACCCCAAAGCCCCTTGACCTTTCTGTGCAACGCGCATATATAAAAAATACATACAAAAGTTACTCAAAATTCACCCCAGGGACCCTGCTCCAACAGATAGAGAGGACAAGTATCTCTAATTCTAAGAAATAGGATACACATGAACATATATAAAAGGGCTAAAACACAGGTTTCTCAAATAATAAGAACCACCAAAAACATTCCTAATAACAATAATGAAAAATTGAATGCTAAATGTAATGTTACCTTTATGAGATATTTCTTCTGATAGTTGTTCCTATTCAACATCCAAATCAACACAGATTGTCCTACACATATTCATGAGACCAATGAGGTAAACTTAGATTAAATTTAACCAATTATTAAATTTAATTACATGAATAAATAATAATTAAAAAAACTTGAGTGCATGAATACCTGTATTGCTCAATTGCAGTACAATCATCTTCTAGCACAACATTGCTGAACCTCTCATCTCGTGTACATTATTTCATTTGAGCGAATTCTTGAATTGAAACACATGATAATTACACATTCTCCAATTTTGTTGCCCAAACCATAATTTGAGTAATTGGGCTACATCTACATTAAAGGTCTAGACTGAGTTAGTTTGAAATCAAATTTTCCAGAATTTCAAAAGCAAATAATTTATTAAAATTAACGACCATTCCTTGGAGCCTCCTCCATTTTCCCAAACTTCAACTTGAAAAATAGGCAATAATGAATAGATAGAGAGGACAAGTATCTCTAATTCTAAGAAATAGGATACACATGAAAATCTATAAAAGGGATAAAACACGTGTTTCTCAAATAATAAGAACCACCAAACAAATTTATAATAACAATAACAAAAAATTGAATGCTAAATTTAATGTTACCTTTTTGAGATATTTTCTTCTGATAGTTGTTCCTCTTCAACATCCAAATGGACAAAGATTGTCCTACACATATTCATGAGACCAATGAGGAAAACTTAGATTAAATTTGACCAATTATTAAATTTAGTTGCACAAATAAATAATAATTAAAAAAACTTGAGTGCATGGACACTTGAATGACCTCCTCTTGGTTTCTATAATAAATTATTAGTGTAGTTTAATATTGGAGAAAACCTACCTCCACTCGATGAAGCAACATTGATGTCAACATTGACCTTGCTGTTAATCTGTTGGATCTCAGAGTTTTACTCCAAGATTGTCCAAATATTAATTTATTCTCTACTGAACAAGGCCAACCACGTGAAGGTGTAAGCTCTCATGGCCCCTCCCCCCCTCAAATCACTCTCAATTCCCTAGTACCCAATATATCTACTAGGAAATATTTGAAAGAAAGATATTAAGATACATCATAAATAAGGAAATATATAGTAAACATATATTGATTGATTCATTTTTTCATTCATTCATAGAGTTTAAAAAATATTTGATCTCAGTATGAATTATAATAAACTATATGTTATACATAATTTGAAACAAGGTCATTCTAATTAAATTACAAGTACAATCAATTACTCTTTGGTTTCTTCCAATTTTTCATGTATGAAGCAAGGCCGTCATCCCCTTGAGTTGTAAGATATCTTAATCCCAACCTGGTGAACATCTATCCTGCTGTAAGGGAGGCATAACATCAACTGAAATAAGAATAAAATGTTAAAATATTATTTATAGTAATTATTAATACATGTGTTTTATTAATAAAAAGGTAGTAGAGTGTTTGTTACCTTCTTCGGTAGTAGAGGGAAGCAGGATACTTTCGGATGTGGCCATAGGCTCCTCCTCTTGTCTGACCTCATCCCGTACATGCTCTAGAGTTGAACCAAGAAGATTTATATTTAATAAACTATTTGCATTTAAATATTTCTAATTCTAATCCATACTAAAAAAATTTATAATTCACATGAAAGACCTGCATAATCGAGTTGAACATCAGTTTCAATTTGCACTCCACTATCACTAGGCTAATTTCTTCAATCATTGCTTGGGACATCTGTATGTACACTGTCTTCCTACTTTTTACAATCAAGAACATTACTTTATGACCAAAAATAAAAACCAATATATTGTATACAAGTATTAATTTATAAATGCTCTTCGTTGCTTTTATTTACCTCTGTCTCAGGCGGGGGATCAAAACTAGTACGTGAATACCTCGTACTTTTCCTATGTTCAAAAATGACTTGATATCCATGCTTGTAAGAAAGCTTAAGGTCTTCCTCAGTGGGAGTTTCATTGAATTTTTCGATCTTCAATTTTTCATGACAACATGAACTTTGTTTCTTCTACAATATTAAATTAAAATTATTAACCTAAAATTTGGATGAATTTTTTTTTTTGCTATACTTACAATTCTTGCGACTAGTTTTGAGTAACCCCCAAGGCCAAGATGATGTTGGTCATGTTTCTTTATTCTCACCTTCATGGCTTTATATGTATAAGGGAGCCTATATTTATGGTATTGATAAGCTTAATTATATGTCACAATTGATGAGAAAGCATCATAATTACATTAATAAAAGTGCCTCATACCTTCCTGGTCTGGGTGGTGTCTTCCCTTGTTTTCAAAGTTTTTTATCCTTTGCATATTCTAGGAGGGATTCCACTCACTTTATGAAATCATTGGAGGGTGGTCATACTTAGGGTTTTTTGCAAATGAGCCCTATATTCGTCTCACAGATATTTTAAATATAGGTCCGCCTTCACGATAACTCCACTTTTGTTGAAGGTACCATCTCCGAACAAGCCAACCAACCTATTGATAAGTTCTTCCTTCAACGTTGAATTTTTCAAATTCCACCTTGTGCGAATGGTGGGCCCAAAGAGTTGCAAGGCTTCCTCATTCAAGTGCATATAGAAGGTATCATTTCCTTCAGAACGATATTATAATTAGTTGAGAATAATGACACTCTATACGTAAATTTCAATTAGATCATACTTAATATGTAAAAAAATTCTTAAATAACTGTAAGATTTTCTAATTTCATAGGAACATGGTCATCATCTACCAAGAATGTAACTTGTAGTGTTCCCATGCTAGTAACATGAGTATACCCAGGAAATCTTGCTTGACTAGATGTGATGGAATCATGGTCTGCATCATGTGCACATCCTTCTGTGCGTTGTTTAGTGGGTGCAGATAATGGTGTGTCACCCTATTGAGGAGTTTCATTAATGGTTGGTGTGTTTAGTGTGCCACTCACAAGCGAAGAAACGATGATGCTACCAACGCCGACCCCCATAGTCTCACCATGAGGATCAAACTCCCTCAAAAAAACCTGTAAAATAAAGAGTTCTTTTATGAAGGATGAGAAAATTAAAATCCTAAATAAATAAATGGGATAATTAAATGAGTTTCATACCCCATGTTGATGGATTTGGGTCATCATAGTTCTGATTTGGTCTCTTATATCTTATGTCCGTGGCTCAATCGTAATTAAAAAACTGAGTCTCATGTTTAATGTTACGAGAAGCCTCTTGATTAGTTGGATCATATCGATTGACATGTAAATTTTTTCTTCAGTAAGCACCTCCTCAGGAGAATCTGTGGATTGGTTTGAGCCTGCTACCTTACCCTTGTCACTCTGTTGATCAAATACATTGTAGTTGGTTAGAGAATATTTAGGGATAAAAATTATAAATTTTGATCTTGTTTTTTTCCTCATTCGAAGAGGAAGAGAAGTTAGCTCTATTTTGTATATATGTGATGGAATTTTTTTGTGTAAATGGAGATTCAAAAATTTTGAAATAAATATAAAATTTCTCGTTGTGGTAACTTGCTATGTCTCTAAGAGAATCGATGTGAGTGCTCTGTGATTTTTGGACAATGAGTTGTGAGTGAAATATATTTGAATATGCATATCATTCTATGGGACACAAGCCTAAAATAGAAACTTGATGGTTCTTGGACTCATACTCTAATTAGGTATATGATGTAATTGTAAAAATAAATTTATAGCCAACGCTTCCCTATGCTGAATATCAAGCATATCGACATTAACATTAGGAAAAAACACAGGTAGAGCATGAAATTCAAAATGAATATGGCAAGTTTTAATAATATTTGATAATCCTTGGCCAAGTAAGTGTATTAATTGACCTTGAGTAAACTCTAATACAGTGTGATCCACCTTCTTCATAGGATTAAGTCATTAGTACGTGGTGGCTTCCATGAGAAATTTGAAAATCAATTATGTGCATTGTATCCTTGTCATTAAATGATTTTGTAATGGAAACATTTGCAACTATATACCCAAATTTAATATAAGGGAAAACTTCATATACATTTTCATGTAAGAGAGGATCTCAACATTGGTAGGTTCCTCACTTTTTAAGGTTTTGTAAATGTGTCCTTCAGAAAAATTGTGACCACGCTAAAAAAAAATATGCTACCATATATACATCTAACTTGATCACACTTGATATAAACACCTTGGGAGGTGGATTGATGTAGGCATGACATTCTCAAGTGAAAATTAATGAAACCAACATGCATAACATTGGTTTGGAGCTACATGTTAAACACATTACTAATATCAATTTTTATCAATGAGAGTAGAATCACAAAGTTTTTCAAAATCATTTTTCATAATTTTTTCAAAATCCTACTCCCTCTGAACTAGAGCAACCTGCTCCCTCTAAATATGGAAACTCGACCTCATTTTTCCTATGGATACTTTCTAAAGCTATGATGAAGTCATATGAGTATCCCATCTCTTTGAGCTGGGTCCATTCCCACCAAGTGGGTCTGCTAAGGTGGTCCTCATGCCTCCTCAAAAATGTTGCATAAATAGCTCTATGTCCCTCTCGAACTAGAGGTTGACCCCATAATCGGTACAATTGTCCCTATCTGATCCCTAGTATGATGGAGTCATCAACATACAAAACTCTGTCTGGCCATAACTGTACTAACTCTCCTCTGAACTCAACTGTATAGCCTTGATCCTCCAAGGCTAAAACGAAGAGCACTTTCGCTCTCAGATGAGGAACATATAGAACATGATAAAAGGCTATAATCCATCCCAATTCTAACTCAAATATAATTGAAACCTCTCTTGTACTGAATTTTCCTTTAGTGTGGATCCCACACCTCACCAAGCATCCAGTAGCTACTGAGCCAAGTGGCTGAAATAGATCACATTCCCTTGTCATATGGCATGTGGCACCACTGTCTAGATACCAACCATATTTGGAAATCTCCTCTAAATCTAGGAGTGAGACATACTCTTTCTTTAACAATGTGGATAATTTCTTGGCGAGTTGTGGCTCATCCTCCATTGTAGCCTCTTTCAAAACCAAGATTTTTCTCTCATGCTTGGCCTGAAATAATGAAATAGTGTAATGTGAAATCGTGAAATATGTTTGTCAAGAATAAAGAAATAGGTTGTCTTAAGTGCAGAGGCAAGGTCTTATGTAGCTGTAGAATTGAAAATATTTGTGGTTGGATGTTTGTAAGTGGCTTTCAAGGTTGAGGGTGAAGTGTTTAAATCACAAATCAGAATTGAATGAAAAGGTGGGATGAATGGGTGGAAAAAGAAATGACCAAACATGCATGTGTATGAAAAAGGATGGTGGGGAATGAGTCAAATAGTCAAAAGGCAGTTTTGAAGTCCACCCGGAGGGGGGGTGGGGGGGGGGGTGCGGTCTGAATGGGATGGAAACATGTAGGCGACGGTGGTTTTGGTGAAACATCTTTACCTGGACCCTCCCCCCCATGGATATCGTTCGAAAACACTAGGGGGCGTGGGTTTGAATGTGGTCCATTGATCTAAACATGCCCGATCTTAGCCCTTTAAACCCATGCACATTTTATTTGATGTACAATTTATTACATAATTCCACTTTATGAGTGATTAGATAATTAACCATATAACCTATGATTAATAATCATAAACATACTTTATTCTAAAATATTTTTTAAGAAAATTTTTGAAAATGCTCTGACAACTAACTGATTCAACCTTTAAGACCCCTCACATATGCGCATTTTTGAAAATTTGAATTCCAAATACCTCATTCAAAGCTAATTGACTCAACCTAATTAACTTAAGACCAACCTATACTAATCTAAATGTTATCATGGATAACAAAATGATTAAGCAATGGAGTCAAAATATGTAGTTTAAGATAAAACTATAGGAATGGTCATACAACTAAGGAAGCAAAGGCAAGGTATTCGGTGTATATCAGAACAAGTAATCGATTTATCAGTTTGAGAAGAAGGAGAAGGAATATCTACAATATCATGAGAATCTATCAAGGATGAATTCCTAATACAACTACTGTAGAATTTATTGTATTTGAAACAGAGCACTTATCAAGAGTGAATTCTGATACTTAAACAATCTATTTGGCAAGGGAAATACTTAAAAAAAATTATAATTTATTTCTTAACATTGGATGAAATTCAATTATAAACTTAAATCTTAGTCATCTGAAGATAATTTGAGAAGATGAACAAAAGACAATAAACTCACATGAGAAAAGAGACACATTAAAGACACCAAATACTTGAATATTTGGTAAAGACTGTATATCGTACTTCTGCAACTGGTCTTTTATTTATCATATAAATTGCTTCACTAAGATGTAGGAGTGACTCCCACATGATTTTTGATTGCTAGCTTGCTGATTTCTTGAAATTGACATTTACCTATTATCTCATAATCGACTAGTTGTCGAGCCTCTATCTCCAAGTCAATATATTCCTCAATTGAAGGCGGAGGAAGTTTTGTTTTTCTAATTTGATTGTGGAGGTACAAATTATTACCCAAATTTTCAATTATTACCTCTCCCACCAAATTTCCCTCCATAATTTCAAATTGGGAATGATCATTCCTTTTCTATACTAGCAAATTATTGTAAACCTCTTTTTGTAATAAAATATTTTTTTCATCCCAAAAAGGAGGAAAACCTTTATCAATCAATGTTTTGATAATAGAATAAAATTATTTGATTTCCTTCTGTAGGATTTCTATCTTTTCTTTCAACTTCTCAATTGAGCTAGATTTATCAACAATCCTTTGAGATTTGAGTATAATTTGAAACCTGTATTGAATGTTAAAATGTCATGAAGCATATTCAGAAGAAAAATTTACAAATTTTATTACAGATAAGGCCTTTTCCACATGTATTTGATGTAATTGTTGTAACTGCACCTTAGATTGAGGAGGAAAAGAAGGTGAAAATATATGTTACTAGAATAAAAGGCCATGCAACATTATGGTGGGATAGTGTGCAGGCTGAGAGAAAGAAAAAGAATAAGATGGTGATCAAGAGTTGGGAAAGAATGGTTGCCAAGATGAGAGGAAAATTATTACCCAAGGATTATCAACTGAGTCTTTACAAATAGATTTAGAACCTTAGACAAAGGTTGTTGACTATAAGAGAGTATACAAAAGAGTTCTGTAAGGTTAACTTGAGAACAGGTTGTAGAGAAGATAACTCTGAAAATAAATCTAGGTACATCAATGGATTAAGGATGGAAATTCAAGAGGAGATTAGCATGTTATCTCATAGCACCATGGAGGGGATATATTGGTATTTTTTAAGAGCTGAAGAGAAGATAGTCAGGAAACAAACTTTTGGTAGAGGAAAAGGATCTACCAAAGAAAGAGGGAAAGCAACTGGAAGAGCGAAGGCTCCAGCTTACAAGGATGAAGCTGGTGGTTTTAACTAGCAAGAACAAGAAGGGAAAGGATATGATCCTAGATGTGTAATACCCTACCTGTGAGGTAGAGGTAGAGGTAGAGGTAGAGAGTCAGTCCATAGATGTTACAAATATAACAAACTAGGCCATTGATCCTATGAGTGTCCTGATAATGAGAATGAATGGCAAAGAGGAAACTATGTTGCACAAGGAGAGCAGGTAGAAGCACAAGCTCCTATAGTGGAGAATCTACCTGAGGTTGGAGAAGTTATTCTCATGAACAAGGTGCTATTGAAACCAGATAAGGAAGTGGCAGAGTCTTCACAAAGGAAATATTTGTTTCGAACTACATGCAAAGTCTAAGGGAAATGTTGCAAATTAGTTGTCGATAGTGGAAGCGCTGATAATTTGGTGTCCACTTAAATGGTGGAAAAGCTGAACCTTAAGAAGGTAAAACATCCAACACTCTACAAGGTGTCATGGCTGCATAAAGGACACCAATTTCTGGTTACTGAGTAAAGTGAAGTGGCTTTCCAAATAGGCAGATATCCAGACAAAGTGACTTGTGATATCATGCTTATGGATGTGTGTCATGTGATGTTTGGAAGACCTTGGAAATTTGACAGGGAAGTAGTGCATGATGGAAGCAAGAACTGTTATAAGTTCTAGATGGGTGGTATTCAACATACTTTGTTGCCTTTGCAAGAAGGGAATGTAGCTACAAAGAGTGAGCCAAAAGCTCTATTTCTTGGTGGAAAAGAGTTGTTACAGTAGATTACAGAAGAAGAGGTGAGTTATGACATTTTTTGTAAGCCAAAAAGTGAATTTGCTAATATTATCATTTCAGATCTGCCAATAGAAATTAAAAATATGTTAGTGGATTATCAAGACAGTGTATTTGATGATTTTCCCATTGTATTTCCACCTAAAAGAAATATCAATCACCACATAGATATGATACATGGAGCAAGCTTACCAAACAAGGCTTCTTATAGGATGACCCCAAAGGAAAATGAGGAATTTAGAAATCAGGTTCAGAAATTTTTAGACAAGGGCCTGGTTAAGGAGAGTTTAAGCCCATGCACTGTCCCAATAGTTATAAGTCCAAACAAAGATGGTGAATGGAGGATGTGCACTGACTTGAGGGCCATCAATAAGATCACTATTAGGTATAGGTTTCCTTTGCCTTGTGACACCCTAGTCTCATAATCTATAGAAAATCTTAGAGTGCTGATATGTTTCTCTCTTACAGTAAGGAGATTCTTATGGGTGCAATTCTCCTTTCTTCCTGCATCAACTTGTAACTTTCATTTAAAGAGAAATTTCTTTCATCAGAGAATTTTTTAACCATGTATTCTTTATACTGATACAAATAAGAGTCAACCTAATCATATGTAAAATTTTGTACATTGAGGAAAGGCTTGAATTTTCCTTCTTGATGACCTATTTGAGATATGGTCATCTCTGAGAAAGAAATTTCTTGGGATATTTCTTTTCCTTGTGAATTTTATTCTTGTATGGGGATAACAAGTATTGTGGATTGCACAAGAGGATTCTATGTTTAGGGAAATTTTTTGTGGGGTTTGGAAACACCCATTAGGAAATATTTACATGAAAAATATTTAGTTTGGCCTCTACCCCTGTTTGAATAGTAACACATAAGCATGGATTTTGTGTTGCATTTGCCACACAGTCAGTCTAAATAAGTAATGAAACTTACCATGGCTGCTGGTCGAATATAGAGTGGGGTCTGCTGATGCGGCAAGTCCTCTGTTGAGTGGTTGGATGAAGCAGAGTCACCTGTGGATGAAGAAACCTCACTATCACCTGTGGATGAAGCACGGTCACCGTCTACACCGAGTCCTCTGCTGACTAAGTGTTTTCAATGTGCCGATACTGAGTGAGTGGGGTTTCGGTGGGGTATTTGTGTTGAGTGTAGGGAGACTAGGCCGGTGTGCATGATGAGTTAATGGGTTGAAGGCAAGGGTGTGGGGTTGGGAGGAGGGTGTGGGGCTGGGATTAATGTGGAGTGTAGGGAGACCAGACCGGTGTGTGTAATGAGTTAATGGGTTGAGGGGAAGGGAAGAATTCATAGCGCATGAGAATTAGAAGTAGTTTTGGTTATTTGAATTTTTTTTTAGATATAATTTTTTTGATATTTTAATTTTAATTTTAATTTTTAATTTTTAATATTTTTTATTTAATATATATATATATATATAGTTATATTTATGTTTAATTTTATATATAGTTATATTTATATATAGTTTATTTTTTTTATTCATTAGTTCTTCCATTACATTGTTTCCTACCACCGCTAGCTCAACAAGTTTCCATATGAAGATTAAGTTAAAATAATTTTCCATAAGAATATATTAGACAAATTTCTTTACTATTGAAGGTAAATGAAAGAGAACAAACCAACTGAAAACATATAAATACATACCTCATACATTTCAAAATTTTGATATCATTAATGTTCATCCAACTCATGATATTTATCATCGTGTTCAGAATTCATGTTCAAAGGATTGGCCATGTTAGCAACATGATGATCATTGTCTATAGCATCATTCGAAACAACCTCTCCCACATTTGGTTCAACCTCTTCAAGTTCTTCATCCATCATATTATCAATATCATCTTGTTCGTCCAGAACATTGTCTGGATTAACATATCCTTGAACTTATTCAACATATTCGTCTGACGTGTTGTATCTCAAGAAAAAATCCCTTGGCTGTGGTAAGGAATCAATGCTTAAGAAATTTTATAAATGTATGTCAAAATTACAATATCAAATGGCCTCTGTTTAACACCTTTTGAATTTAATTACTTAATACCTCCAATAATTTGATATAATGAAAGCCTTCACAATGCCATAAATTGCTGATATTTGAATGAAATGAAAAGAAGAAATAGAAGGGAAACTCAAAATGATATGCTTAAAACACAAAATCTACCACTTTTAAGTTTAAGAGGATATTCATGGAGAGAGAGGAAACTCGAAATAATATGCTGTAAACATAGAATCTATTGCATTTGAGTTTCAGAGAGAATTTTTGAAGGGGTGCACATTATAGATTGTTTAAATGTTACTTATAGATGTAAAAAGAGACGCAAATCTACATTACTTCACTACATTCAAAGAGGAATAAACACAAAGAGAAAATGGAAAGACATATCAACATCAGAAGCTGTAGGAAACTTGATATTCTTTCATTTATTTCTCAGAAAATTCAATACCAAATTAACAGTCATCTAGAGGTCCAAAAATCTGAAACCCTTTTCTTTATTTATACCTACTTAAATACATCAAATTAGTTCGTAACTGCTAAACTTATTGAAACTACTCGACTACCTAGACTGTTAATATTACTTATGCAATCATACCAAGAAAAAAATTGAAACTGGAAATATCGTTCGTTTTGCTGAATCTAATGTTACTAATGCGTCCCCCCGAAGTGTTGAGGTGTCCTTTATGGTTATGATGTGGTAGCTGCACAGTTATGTAACAATTCCTCAGTGCCTAACTTGACCAAGATCTCGTGCTTCCCACAATGCCACTATATGTTCTTCTGCCTGACTCTGCCTATGCCTCTATGTGTGCCTCCAGCGTTCCGTCTTCTCTTCATCAACCACCACAAGACTTGGACTTGAACCATATTTTTCTCACCTTTTGAGAATGCATCGCATCCGCTTTCTATCGCATTCTGGCATTTCATCAGCTTTACATTATAATCATCCTTTCTTCATCCGATGCGATTTAACACCAGAAATGCCTTACCTCTGGATTTGAAAAGCTTTGGGGTTGACCTTTGAAACCACATCACATTCGCCCACAAATCGCAGAGCGGGGGTTTTGTTATGATACATGGAAGATAAGTGTTAAACTATGCAATGTGCGAAGTGCGACGAGCGGAAGGTGACGTGGAAAGCAGAGGTGGGGCCAATCACAATCGAAAATCGATAGATTTTTTATGAGACATGGAAGGTAAGTGTTAAAATGTGTGATGTGCGAAGTGTGACAGGTGGAAGGTGACGTGGAAAGCAGAGGTGGGTCCAATCACAACCAAAAATCGACAGATGTGTTATGAGAAATGGAAGGTGAGTGTTAAAATGTATGATGTGCAAAGTGCAACGGGCAGAAGGTGACGTGGCAAGCAGAGGTGGGGCCAATCGCAAATCGCAATCGACAATATGGAGCTTTACCACACTTTGCACTTCGATGATCATAACATATTCCTTTAGCACCTTTCCTCCAAACCTTGCAATGTGCGATATGCGATCGTATCACATCACAATATCGCAAGTTTAACCATATTACAAACTCATATCCTTTACCAAATATGATATGTGATATGATCTGCGTCGTCCATCTCTCTGTTCCAGTTCTGCACTTTGATCATGACCATCTAATTTTCCCTTTGCACCTCCTCTGAAACTCTTAAGTTTTTAAGGGAAATGCGCCATTTATTCGCCTTCGGGAAATTAGTTTGTTTTCGACAAGGTGTAACCCTCCTGAGCTTATTTGGTGTTCTGCCGTGCTAGTCCCTCCTAAGCTTGTGAATGAGCCCGACTTGACCCTGTCCAGTGTGCAATGTTTTGAACGTGCCCATCGGTCCGACTCTTGAAACTTTTTTCACGTGAATGAGCCTGACTCGACCCACCTTCACATCTCATCATGTAATGTTAATGTACCAACATATAAATCAAAATTCTTCTACGACACACAAAACTTTACATTTTCTATCATATATGATTTTTTTGGTGTTTTGAAAAAAATTTCAAAGGTAAATGAAAATGAGCCACAACATCTAGCTCCACCTAGGGATAGTGCTTTTTTCCATGGAAGCGCTAAGAACCGTAGATTAGTGCCTTATCCATTTGGAATGGAGTCAAATATTTCTTGGTGACATATGAACAATGAGAAATCCGATATTTACAATGGTGGAATGCTGACTCTTAATGATGGAAATAATGATTTAGATACTTCCCGTTCATAGGCAGCTATACTGAATCTCCATTTAGATCTTCCAAAATGAATGTGTTATTTGACCTTGCCTCAGAGATTCTGTATTGACCATACCAGAGAGGGTCAAATTTACCATGCTTCCCCTTTTCTTCTCGTCTGGTGTCCCATCTCAGTACCAAATCTCTTGCTTGAAAGAGAACTTCTTTTTCTTTTTTGTCAAATATAGACTTCATCTTTTCCTGATAAGTAACCAAGTTATTCCTGACTTTGTTTATGTTTTCACTTCATTCAACTATTTTGTTCAATCTTCTTACGACAACATTAGGTTCTTCCTAAGCTTCTTGAAGGAAAGAAATCACTGGTTTGGCCAACTAAGTAGGAAATAATGCTTGAGTTCCATAAACCAGTTCATAGGGAGACTTTCCAGTAGATCTCCTGGTAGTGACTGGAACTGCCCAGAGGGAAAACTTCATCTTCATATCCCAATCCTTCTGATTCTCGGTGATCGTCTTCTTCAAGATTCTGACCAATGTATTATTGGAAGACTGTGCCAATCCATTCCCTTGGGGATGATACGCTATGGAATGTGATGCAATTAAATTATATGTTTGACAGAAATTAATGAAATGATCAGATTGGATATCCAAATTTGTTGAAAATGTTTTCCTCCAGAAACTTCATCACTACTTGGTTATTCGCCTTCTTAGTGGGTATTTCTTCAACCCATTTGTAAACTAATCAGTGACAGTAAGAATCCACATGAACTATCCACTTGATGGTGGATTAATCTCTCCAATAAAATCCAATCCCCATTGCCTGAAAGGTTCTTCAATAAATACTGGGATGAGAGGTAATGGAGAAATTTTTTTCTTTTCAGCGAACAATTGACACTTCTAACAACTTCTGGCTATTCTATAAACATCTGAAAACAAGGTTGGCCAATAGAAACCTGACTTGAGAATTTTATGAGAAGTGACCTTCCAGCTATAATATCCTACACATAGACTTTCATGATATTGTTTGGTGACTTCAATAGATTCTCCTTCAGTCAAACATAAAAGCAAAATACTAGCAAGATCTTTCTAGTATAGCTTTTCTTCTACGATAACATATGGTTGAGACTTGAGCTTGACAGCTCTGTATTTTGTTCTATTTAGTGAGGTTGAACAGGAAAAGAAACACAGGTAATGCACAATATCTTTATACCAATTAGAGCACAAAAATTTGTATTGAATGCCTGTTTTGGAATTGCTTTGACCTTCTTCATTAACAACTTCATCCATTGGTGCCAACAGACTAATTCTCAAGGCTTGACAATTTACCTCTGTTAATAACTTCGCTAACCCCTGTCCCTTGACCAACTTGATGGGTTTGATGTCCAAATCATACTCTTGGAATTTTTTCTATCCACTTCCCTGTTTTTCCTTCAACATCACTTTGGACCAGCACGTCTTTCACAACATAATTAGGAACAGAAGCAGTTATTTGGGACTATAACACATAAGTCCCAAAGGCTTTTAGTACTTTGACTAAAGCATATACTTGTTTCTCCAGAATATTGTATTTGAGCTCAGCATATCTGAGAACTTTAGTAAAAAATACAATTGGATTCTCCTTACTATCTTCATTTTTCTACAACAACAATGCAACAATAGTTGTGGGGGATGAAAATGAGAATACCTGAAAGGCCTTTTGATAGTCTGGACTAATCAAAACTGATGCTTCCTGCAGTGATTCATTTATTTTAGCAAATGATTCTCCTGCTCCCTTATCCCATTTTACTTCTTCATTTTTCTTCAACATATTTGTTATACTTCTCACAATCTTAGCATAATTGGGCACAAATCTCCTTAGAAATTTTATTTTTCACAAGAATATCTAGATATCTTTCTTGCTTCTAGGTAAAGGAATCGTTTGAATGGGTTCCACCCTTGCTAGTTCAATATTTACTCCTTGTTTAGAAACCATGTGACCCAATAATTTACCTTCTTCTAAGGATAATAAATATTTCTTGGGATTTAATGACAGACCAAACTTTCTGCACTTTTGAAATTTTTTTTGTAAATGCTCCAAGTGTTCATCATATAACCCTGAGAAAACGGTTACATCATCCAAATATATAACTACAAACCTGTCACCAACGAAGGCTATGTCCATGGCCCTCTAAAAATTTTCACCTGCGTTCATAAGGCTAAATGGTATCCTTGCATACATGAAGGTGCCCCAGGGTGTCGTGAAAGAAATCTTCTTCTAATCTTCTTTTTCTACTGCTACCTGACTATACCAAGAAAATCCGTCAACCATAGACAACCTGTAAGCTCCTGTTAACTTCTGTAAGACATAATCTATTTTCGGCAAAGGATAATTATATTTTAGATATTCTCTGTTCGAATTCCTGAAGTCTACATGCAATCTTATCTCTCCATTCTTCTTTCTTACAGGAACCAGATTAGAAACCCCGTCTAAATATCTGAGAGGGACTATAATTTTCGCCTGCAACAATTTCTTCACTTCTTTTTTTATTGGAGCTAGCAACAATGGATTGATTTGTCCGAGCTTTTTTCTATGTGGTTTGATTCCTTCTTTAATTGGGATCTTATGCTAAATTATGCTTTTGTCATATGTTGTCAGGTCTTCATATGACCAGGCAAACACATCCATATATTTCTTAAAAAGATCAATGTACCTTTCTTTGTAGTTTTTGGGAACACCTTTGAATAATTTCACTAATTTTGGTTCCTGCTGAGTTCCCAAATTACAATCTTCCATCTCTTCTTCTTGAAGTGTTTTCTTTGAATCAATAGAAACATCATTAGAATCAAATAATATTTTGAGGGAAACCAATCCTTTAGGAAGCACATTATCTTTTAATTGGATAATCTTCTGTTCACCTATCGATTGTTTAAGGTTTCTTATTTCTGCTTTCTTCTCTGTTTTTTATTCCTCTCAGTCTATCTCAGCATCTTCAAAGCTTCCAATCATTGTCAGGAACTGATTTATCTATTCATCATCTTCAGAAAGACTTGGACTTGAACCATATTCTGCTAACCTTTGGAGAACGCATCGTGTCCGCTTTCTATCACGTTATGGTGTTTCACTAAATTTACATTATAATCCTCCTTTCTTCCTCTGATGCGATTTAACACCAGAAATGCCTTACCTCCGGATTTGAAAACCTTTGGTTTCACCTTTGAAACCGCATCACATCTACTCGCAAATCACATATCGGGGATTTTGTTATGAGACATGAAAGGTAAGTATTAAACTGTGCAATGTGCGAAGTGCGACGGGTGGAAGGTGACATGGCAAGTAGAGGTGGGGCCAATCACAATCACAAATCGATAGGTTTGTTATGAGACATGGAAGGTAAGTGTTAAAATGTGCGATGTGCGAAGTGCAACCGACGGAAGGTGATGTGGCAAGCAAAGGTGGGGCCAATCGCAATCACAAATTAGCAGATTTGTTATCAGAGATGGAAGGTAAGTGTTAAAATGTGCGATGTGAGAAGTATGATGGGCAGAAGGTGACGTGGCAAGTAGAGGTGGGCCCAATCGTAAATCACAATCTGCGATATGGAGCTCTACCGCACTTCGCATTTCAGCGATGATAACATATTCCTTTAGCGCCTTTCCTCCAAACCTTGTGATGTGTGATATGCGATCGCATCACATCGCAATATCGCAAGTTTAACGATATTAAAAAATCATATCCTTTACTAAATGCGATATGCGATACGATCTTCGCCATCCATCTTTCCATTCCAATTCTGTGCTTTGATCCTGACCATCTGTTTTTCCCTTTGCCTCCTTCGAAAATCTTAATTTTTTAAGGGAAATGTGCCATTTTTCTGCCTTTGGGAAATTATTTTGTTTTCTCCACGGTGTAACTCTCTTGAGCTTATCTAGTGTTCTGTCATGCTAGTCCCTCCCGAGCTTGCGAATGAGCCCGAATCGACCTTGTCCGGTGTGTAACGTTCGAAACATGCCCATCGATTCGGCTCTTGAATGAGTTTAATAATATGAACATGTAATAGTGAAATTAAATAGAAACTAGTATAGACCCATCTAACTCCAGTTCTACGAAGCGTCGAGAAGGATCAAATCCCTTAAGGTGAAAACCGAATTTTTGAGTAAAAAAGTGAGGAGATGTTTTTAACTCAAGGGATTTTTTCCTTCTTGAGGCTTCGTAGAACCACAGTTAGATGGGTCTATACTGGTTTTATTTTATGTGGAGGATGTAAGTGGCTCATTCCCATGCTTTTCTTTTAAACCATGTGTTATTCCAAGAAGGAAAGTCATTTTGTCAAATACATTATTAAATGGATTATTAAAGGGAATTGCCACATTTTTTTATGGGTGGATATACCACGGGCTAAGGGGTATTGGTTTAAAAGGGATTTGAGGATGTAAATTTACATGGCTTTACTATAAAACAATGGGTTGTATTTTACCTTGTATTCAGTAGCATTAAGAGTATTTTCACATGATTTTGTGATATCATAGGTATTTTTTTTAATATTTTATTTTAAAAAAGGAGAGCCTATTTATTATTTATTTTTATTTATTTATTTAACAATTTTTTTATGGCTAAGATAACAAATTTGTTTCTTTCAGTTAATGTTTTGGACATACACTTTCCCGCACAAATATATGAGGCTTGCATTTTTATTTTTATTTCTTTAATTTTTTTATGGCGGACATAACAAATTTGGTGGAAAGATAGAAAAAATGGGAAATGCGCCAAACCGTAGATCAAGCAACGATCTAACAGTCTTTATTTTCTCACTGATTAAGTTATGAAGAGGCTAATTTAATTTCAATCGGCGTGCACTTTCCCACTAACGGTTTTGGAGGTACACATGTGATATTATTAGGTTTCTCGCCATTTTAATTGCGGGATTTGGAAAAAAACTTCGAATTAGCGAGCTAGACAATGGTTTTCTCATTTTTCGGATCTCATTCCGTCACCATTTTCTGGTTACTCTCTCATCGTAGAGCTCTGTTTCCCCTGTGTTCGATCAAGAGTTTTGTTTTGGATCAATGGCGTCTCCTTTTGTAATTTTTGTCAATGCTAAAGATCTAGATCTCATGGAGGAATATATTTCAATATTCTGTATATGATGTTTTTAAAGCTAGGTTATCATTAGGATCTGTTAAAGAGTTGAAGAACTTCATTGTAAGTAATCCATCGGTTCTTCCTACAAAATTGAGGTCTGTAATTTTTCAATTTTCTGTTGAGACAATGTTTCATTTTCCAGACTTCATTGAATGGCTAGTAAAGAATTATTCGAGTTCTTAGAGGGTTGTAATGGATTCTCAGGGTTCTAAAGTACTTTTTCAAGTCAATTCCCAAACTGCTAGAAATGCTTTATCAATCCCAGGTTCACAGGATGATTTAGATGAGAAATTTTCCGAGTTGTCGAGTCTGAGTTTAGTTTCAGAGTTAGGTCAAGACAAATTTCATTTGTTTCTATCAAAAATGGTCAAACCAGAAGTAAATATTGAAGGAATGTATTTTCCTTATCAAATGTATATCTTCCAACATCCCATTCAATGTTTACTGTCTTTATTATGTCAGGTATTAGGTCTGGATGATGATAGTTTGGTTTTTGAGGTTAAGATATGATGTCTTGTACAAGTGAGTCAATCCAACAATTCCAAAAGCCTTAATTTGATGAGTTTCTCTCTAAGAAAATTCATTCTCAGTTAGAAAACTTCTATTTGGAACAAAATTTCAGATATCAAACATTGTTACTTAAGATTATTGTGCATGAGAATCAAATTGCACTGCAAGAGATAAAATTAGAGATTTTCATCAAGGATCTTAGTTGCTTATTAGAAGTAGTTGATTTTTCCTTCTTCAAAATTTTCAATGAAATTATGGCTGTAATGTTTCAACTATTTTACGATTCAAATCTACCTAGTATTTCTGAGGAAATGAGGAGTAATATGCAAATGACAAATGATCCTGTTGCGGATTAGATTTTGTACAAATATTTTATAGTTACCAGGGGTTATGGATTCACAAAGGCACCTATCATGTTGCCTTGTTTGCTGGTTCAAATATTTTTTATTTGGAGTTTTTTAGGTAAAGGTTATTCATTGAGAAAGAGCATTTTTTCAAGCACATAAAGGGAGCCAATATAAAATTCAAATACACAGTTGAACCTTTGTTAGTTTTTGATTTTGTTGCTATTCCAATCATAGAGACAAATGTTAAAGGAATTAATTTCAGGGAAGCCTAGGAAGTCAGGTATGATCCCAGGGGAATTATTGATCAGAGAGAGTCAGAATATATGTGGTTCTTTTGAGAATGAATAAATGGTAGAGTTAATTCAATGGGATAATTCCAATACAATAAATGAAGACATATGTTTCGAACCACAGGTGCAGACTGATTCTTTTGTACAAATGCAGTTTAATCCTCTGATTGCAGATGTTAAGAATCCCATGATGAAATATATTCAGTACAAAGGTTGCATAAGGAAATATCAGAGTCAGAGGTTAGAGTCGAAA
This sequence comes from Pinus albicaulis, assembly GCA_034641835.2. Classification (NCBI taxonomy): domain Eukaryota; kingdom Viridiplantae; phylum Streptophyta; class Pinopsida; order Pinales; family Pinaceae; genus Pinus; species Pinus albicaulis. Next base: position 1,618,629,379 of record CM076584.1, on the reverse strand, counting down.
AATATATTAAGAAGCATATGGTTATTCCTGACCTGACATTGTGATGATTGATGATTAAGATCAATCAAGTTACCAAGAAAAGTGTACTATTGTAGAAGAAGAAAAAGGAATTGATTATTCCTCAGATAAGACTATGTCTCAGCCTAAATTTGAAGCCCAACAAGGAGGTGAATATTTGCAAGTGCAAATAGTCATATTTTCTCAAGAGTCAAACTCTTAGTTTCAATCCTATAAAGATGTTATTATAGATTATGCTGAAAAGAAAAAGATGTCCATTCAAGAAGGTATGAGAATGTCATCTCAGGTTAGGAAGGTTGATATTAAAGATTTTTTGTTATTTTCTGTGAAGGAAGCTGCTAGTAATGCCCTGAAAAGAAAGAATCAAAGAAATTGTTGGAGGATAAAGAAAATATTATCCAGGCTTTGAAGAAGCAACTGAATATTGCTGAGACTGATCATCCTCAGACTCAAGAGCTACTAGATTTGCAGAAATAAAAATATTATTTAAAGCAGGAAAAATTAAAATTGAAGGTTGATTTTTTGCAATTGAAAATAGCTAAAGAGAAAGTAGATCAATATGGAGCCAAATATTCTTTGATTTCAGATTTAAAGATGCTTTCAGTGTAGGATGAGAAGGTTAAAAAGTTGCAGTCTGATTTAGATAAAGCTAATCACGAGATTCAAGAGAAAGGTATTAGTGTCAGTCTATAAAGCATGTAACTAGTGATCAAATGGTCTCTTATTATGTCTTGTTAGGGTCTCATAGCCAATTTTTTGTCATTTCATTAGCTTTTAAAATAAAAATTTGGTCACTGGGTATTAGGTCTAGGAATATTTCCACTCCTTCCAAAATTTTCACATGTTGGTCCTTGTAATCACTCAGCTGAGTGTATCGTCATCTAGAGATTATCATCATCATTCCTGTCATCACCATCATGATTTCATTCAGTTCAGTGTCTCCATTAGGTCATTAGGGTTTTCAGGTCTCCAAAACTGTCATTTCATGCATAAAATCCGACAATTGGAGGAGTGGTAATAGGCAAGTTTATGCAATAGATTTTGATTTCAAATGTAATTTATGTTTCTCTTATGTAATAATTTCATGTTCTTAAAGTTGCAATTGAAGGTTCCAAAAAAGATATAAGTTTTCAAAAGGTTACAAAGTTCAATCAATGCAAGTTATTCTTGGAAAAGACATGTGGGGCCCATCTTCACTCAAAAGAAGTTACTTTAGCTTATAAACAGGCCAAAAAGATAAAAGGGAAACTCACTTGCACTCTTTTACCCTCCTATCATCGAGACCCTCTCTCATATTGGCACGAAAAGCCAATTTTCTACCTTTCACTGGAAAAATTGCAGGCACTGTGCATCCAGACACTATGTTGCGCATCTGAGGAAGGTGATATGCACGGGCGCTGCACACAGGAAAGATTCGTTGTGCACGGGGCATAGTTTTTCAGAAGTGGATTTTGGAAACCAAAATTGATTTTTCGAGGCTTCATTCCAGCCATTACACCCTCCATATTCTTCCAAAGGTAAGTTAAAGCCTTTCATACCCTCATTGGCACTGTTTACCAAAAGAATTTAATGAAAAACCTTTTCTCCTAGGGTTTTCTTAGAATTCATGGTTTTGATTTACAAATGATAAGTTGCTACACTAAACCATATTTTTATTGCTCCTACACCTCTATTTACAGTTGATACACCACTTCCATACACAACATAGCTTGATCCCTCATTCCTATCATTTTCCCTATAAACCCTAGCCCGATTTTGCCAATTTCGGTAGTTTTCCTAGCTAGGTATGTGTTTAAATTTCCTATCCCATTTACCTCACTCATTTCTCTCCATTTCACTCCCTAAACTTCCCTAAGACCCCTTCCCATCTCCCTAAATTTTCCTACTCCCATGTACTTTCCCTAACCCCTTCATTTTATCCCTTCACACCTTTCCCCCGTTTTTCCCTCCTATCACCTAGGGTTTGAACGTATGGAAGCAGATTCATCACCATCAGATAAAAGAAAATATAAAAAAGGGGGAAAAATTGAGGTTTGAGCCCTCCAATTGTAATGAAATCACTTCCTCTCCATTAATTAATAAGTGCTTTGAAGATGTCATTTTTTAGGGTTTTTTCAAAGCGTGCATGAAGTAGGTTTTCATGAGCAGCTCACAAATATTTTTGCCACCACTTTGAAAGGAGAAAAGGCTACCATTGCAGGGATTTTTTTTCATATTTTCAGTAGATGCTATATCTCATGCTACATGAATACCAAATCATGGTGCGAATTGGTTCAAGGGCATGAACCTAGACCTTGAGGAGTACAAGCCCTACTTGAAATCAGAGTACAAAGGAGCTCATTCACATGTTTTCCCATTTAGATATTTGATGGAGAGATATACACCATTAATGAATGTTTCCATGAAGTTATTTACATATGAGGGCATATTTTCAACAATGTATCAATACCATATAAAATTACTCATGGAATTCGCAGCTGTTAAGTCTCTCACATGTGAAATTTATTGTATAGGAGTGTGATTAAAATGTATGAAAAGGTGCAAGTGAAAGGCAAAGAGCATTATCCTAGCCTTTTTCATAATAGTTTGATAAAGGTCATGGTTCTCCATCAGTTGGAAGAAAAGAAAATGACATGGGTTTCCTTCATTGAGGTAGCCTTGCAAATGGCCACAATCACTACACCAAGCCAACAACAAAACATGTCACCTACCATGCAGGAGGTGGGTTCATCAAGCAAGGTGGAAACTCAATCACCCAAAGAATCAGTGACAAAGAGACCTAGGCCTGAGATCACTCATACATATCAAAGAGGCATAAGGCTTATGTTTTCTCCTCAGATTGAGGAAGGGGCCAAACCCACACCAATAGAGGAGGGAACATCATTACAACATGAGACATCCATGCATGAGGAAGAGCATGAGTTTGAACTAGTAGACTTGGAAGCTAGTGATGAGCATAAAAACCTAGAGAGGATTATCAACCTAGGATTTCCATTTCCATGCTACATGTGTTTGTTTTCTAAGATGATAAACATAATTCATTGATTTAATGCTCTGTTTTGGAGAAGATTTCACATTTTTGTCTATATTATTTTGATATAAACGACTTCATGAGATTCATGCTTGTTTTTAAACCCTATGAATCTACCCTATATAAAAATATACCTCTAAAGTGCTAAAGTATGTTCCTACCTTGCCCCATTACATCTCTGCAAATCTAATTTTTCAGAGCCCTGGCCTAGTCCTCCTAGACCTAAGCCACCATCACAAAACAATAAAATCAACCAAACCCTAATCCACATACCTAGCCTAATATCCTTTAAACTCCAGTTAGTTGACTGTGATCTCATTGAGAGACCCCTCACAACCTAGTAGGGCTAGCTACTAGGTCAAAGTGGTATGTGGTTACCTTTGCTGGTCTCCTTTTTAGCCTTCGAAGAACTGGTGGAGTGCTAACATCTTGGCGCTGTTGTCGGGGAATAAAGTGACATAAATTCCTTGGGTGTACTATTACTTTTCATCGAATTCTAGGCCTATGGGAGATAGGCCCTAGTGTTCGTGAAGGCTGATTAAAAAACTACAGAGAACTAAGTTTCAGAAACAAAGAACATTCTGGCTTCGAAAAGATACACAAGATCAATTCCTGATCCTCATCCAACTTCTCCAGTTGAAGATCCAAAGAAACTCATCAACAAGTAGGGATCCCAGCACTCAGAGATTCAGTCGGGTCCATCTTCGTTGGTAAGGTCTACATCATTGCCTGCAAAAGTATTATCCCTTGAAGATATTCCATTCGATTTGAAATTTGAATGATCTCTGTTTAGATCAAAGTCAAAAAATTCATTGTATGAAATAGTGTTTGATCCCTTGAGGTTGTATGAAGTTAAATCATTATCTGAAGCAGTATCTGATTCCCTAAAACTTGAGATAGTATATAATCCGTAGAATCCAAATTTGAGTTAGATTTTGATAGGAAATTCTAGAGTCAGTTTGATAGACTTAAAAAATTAGCGAATCAACTCCAATATACATATGAGAAAGCTATCATCCAGTATCAGAAAGATTTTTTTTTTTTTTATTCCCACCCCATCTCAATCAGTTTCTGCCTCTTCTTATATCCCTTCTACTTCCTTACCTTCTCATTCTACCCCTCCCATTGTTACTCCTGCACTACACTCAGCAGGGTTCATGGCGATATTTGCACCTCTAATTTTACCTAGTCAACTTTCACCCTTACCACAAGGTTATGGCCAAAGACTTCCTCTCTTTGACGAAAAATCAAATATTAGTGCCAGACAACACTTAATGAAAGTCATTTATTTCATTGATTTAGAAGAGATTGATGTCGATGATGCAAAAATGAGGATCATTGCCCAAAGCTTCTCCGAGGATATAAAAACATGGTTCTGTTCATTGAGTGCTAATTCCATAGGAAAATAAAAGAAATTAACTAATGCATTTATAACTAGATGTGAAGTGAAGAATAATCCACTTCAGATTATTTCCGAGTATGACAACTTAAAGAGAAATGCAAATGAGTTTGTTCAGGATTTTACTTCTCACTTTAACCATGTGTATAAATAAATCCCCAATGAGATCAAACCTCCTCCAGGTTTGGCTCTTTTTCACTATCTAGATGATTTTGATCCAGATATGTCATACCGGCTCTAAGAAAGAAGTCCTGCAACACTTGAGGAGGTGCAAAAAAATGAAGTTAGTGTCGAAGAAAATTTGACAATAAAAAAGTAAAAGACCAAAGGTGAAAGAAAGGTAACAATCAAGGAAGAATCATCCACATCCTCTTATGTCAAATTGGATACTTTGATCAGGATTGTGGAGAGAATGGTGGATAGAATGTCTATCACTGAAAGGAAACTAGAAACACAGGTTCAGAATCCTAATTTCCGAGGTCAATAGCAGCAACCTCAATTTAGGATTAAATAAAGGGAACAAAGAGCTCAAGAGTGACCAACATAACAACAGATCCACACTTATTTGCAGAAGAATGATGCTCAAGGGGTTTAAGAGGAAGAAGATATTACGGAAGAAAATAATTTCTTCACAGTAGATGGACAACCTATTTTCTTGACAGAGGATGAAGAATACATTGAGAATTTTTTTTTTTGAAAGATGAGGACTATATGCTAGCAAATGATGATGAGTTGGAGGTATAATCCGGTGATTATCATCGAGGTTATATTAATTCTATCAGCTCATAACAGAGGAAATATTCATTGAGAAACCAAGATGTTCCTGTCACTCCTATCTAGAAGAGGACATCCCAACAAAAAGATACTCAGCCCAAGCAAAATCCCCAAGCTAGTCAGAACAAGAGAAAGGAGCCTGCAACTGAAAATTAGATCAAGAACAATCAGGCATCTACAAGTACACCAAGCAAAGAAAAATAATGTCAAAGGAAGGAATCTTCAACAAAGGACCATCCCAATAAGAGGGACACTGCTGTAAAAGAGGTAGATAAACAATCCAATCTGTTTAGCTTAGAAAATAAAATCTATAAGTTGAAAGTGTCTATCCCCTTGACCGAGTTTGTGAAAAATAATCAATACAAATCTCATGTTGCTAAAATGCTGGAAGTAGAACCTATGTCAGATATGGTTAATGTTGAAGATGATCAATCCGAGTTCCTTTTTGGTCCAACCATAGCTGATCAACTAGAAGATAGTGAAGTTCCCCCGTTTTATCTCAGTTTGAGAATTCACCAGTGTATCCTCCACAATGCCATGCTTGAATCCAGAGCTTCTCATAACCTGATGCCAAAGGCCATAATGGAAAAATTGGGCTTGGATATAACTCGACCTTACCATGATCTTTACTCTTTTGATTCCGGTAGAGTACATTGTCTCGGTCTTATAAAAGACTTGGTAGTTTCACTTGAGAAAATTCCTGCTAAAAATGTCTTAATGGATGTGGTATTAGATGATATACCTTCGCGGTATGGTATGCTATTGTCAAGGTCACGGGGAGAAAATTTACGAGATACTTTTCAATTGGATTTCTTTTATGCCACCATTGCAGTTTTTGGGAAACTAGGGAAGTTGTACCGGGAGACAAAAATGAAGTATTTGATCACCAGTAAAGAGAAACCAAACAATCACCCTATCAATTCTGTACATGCTGATCTTGATTCCTTTATTTTGTTTAACGATAGTGGTTTAGATGATTTATATAGTCAGATTATTGAAGTTGAGGAAATCCTAGAAATTTCAAATAATGTCCGAGAAGTTTTGGATGAAGGTAAAGGAAATCAGCCTAGTACTTCAGAGCAGATATCAAAAAATTCAGAAAAAGGTGCTGAACAAGTCTAAAAAGTGTCCCAAAAGGAAGAAACAAATCAGACTGTAGAATTACAACTTCCTGATGATGAGAATGGTCTTTGGACCATGGATTTTTATGGTTCCATGGGAAATATGGGGCAGGCATTAGAATCTCGATCCATAGTCCAATTCATCAATCAAGTAAAATTCCAAAAAATGTGAGATTGTGTTCCTATAAGTTGGATTTATATTGTTCTAATAATGAAGTTGAGTACGAGGCATTGATCACCGACCCCAAAATTCTGAAAAATTTAGGTGCCAAAATAATTTATGCTTATGGTGACTACGAAGTTGTAATCAAACAGGTAAAAGGGGAGTACCATGATAAGCATTGAGGAATGAGAGCATATAGAATTCCCATACTAGATATTCTCAAATTGTTTCCTGAATATACATTCTCAAATGTAGCAAGAAGTCATAATATTATGGAAGATTCGCTTGCTACAACAGCAAGTAACTTTAAGATTCCCATATTTTCTAATAGGAAGTTTGAAATTCATGTCAAACACTGACTAACTTATCCTGAAAACTTGAGGTATTGGCAAGTGTTCTGGGATGAAAAACATGTGAATAATTTCTGCAGATGGAAGGTGAATTTGAAAATTCCTTTATTGATGAAGTATATGAAGTATATGATCAATTGATCAAGGCTACTCAGGTTGATGTGTTACAGCTAAAAGATAACAAAATTCCAAGGGGTCTTGTACATTTGGAAGAGTTGTTTGATCAAGATGATTTTTCCAGAAAGCCGACCATGGTTCTTATAGAGAAAGGTGTCGAAGATGTGAATATTGGAAGAACAAACAATCCCAAAATGGTTAAGTTGTCCAAGTCCCTATCTCCATAGGTTAAAGATAAATAAATAGCTTTATTGTTTGAAATTTTTGATGTATTTTCTTGGGACTATGTAGAACTGAAATTATATGACAAAAATATCATCCAGCCTACAATTTTGGTCAAGCTTGACCAAAACCCCTTTAGACAAAAGTCGAGAAGAATCAACCCAAGATTGCTGCCATCAATAGAAAAAGAGGTAAACATAATTTTTAAAGCTGGTATCTTTGGTTCCCATTATATTTTCTAAATGGATGTCAAATATTGTTCTGATGAGAAAGAAAATGGGAGAAATAAGTCTTTGTATTGATTTCAGAAACTTAAATAAGGTGTCTTTAAAAGATAATTATTCCCTTCCTAAGATGGACCATATCCTACAGAGAGTGGTTGGGTCCTATCGATTGTCACTTCTTGATGGATATTTGGGATATAATCAAATCTTAGAGCATAAGTATGGCCAAGAAAAAACTTCTTTCATGACACCTTGGGGCACATTCAAGTATGCTAAAATTCCATTTTGGCTCAAGAATGCAGAAGCCACTTTTTAGTGGACGATGGAAATTGCCTTCGTAAATGAAAATGAAGTTTTCCTAGTTGTATATCTTGATGATTTGATAGTTTTCTCTTATTTTTATGATGAGCATTTATATCATTTGACAATTGTATTTCAGAAGTGTAGGAAATTTAGGTTTTCACTCAATCCCAAAAAGAGTATTTTTTCCATGGCGGAGGGAAAAATTCTCGGCCATATCATCTCCAAAGATGGTATCTGTATTGATCCTTCACGCATCAAGGCTATTCAACAAATAAATTTTCCACACAATAAGAAGGAGATCCAAGCCTTTAATGGTAAGATGAATTTATTGCGAATATTTATTCCGAATCTTGCCGAGAATCTTTGAGAGATTACCAATATGATAAAAAAGGAAAGTGAGGTAAGGTGGTTAGAGGATGCTAAAAATTCCTTTAATTCAATAAATTTTTCCTTTACAAAAAATCCTATTTTGATCAGCCCTGACTATTCAATTTATTTTATCATATTTTAATTTTCCTCCAAACATACTTTGGCTATTGTTTTGATGCAAAAGAAGGATAATACTGATCATCCCATTGCATCCTTCATCCGTACCATTAGAGATTCTACCCTTAGATATGCAATCATTGAAAAGAAAGCCTTGACCCTGGTAAGAAAATTGAAGGAATTTCGAGTGTATATCCTTCATTCACACATTCTAGCCTATGTCTCTAATGCAACAATGAAGGATGTGCTAATGAAAAATAATCCGGAAGGGAGAAGAGGAAAGTGGATAGAAGCTATGTTAGAGTATGAACTCAGGATCAAGCCTACAAAGCTGATCAAAGGTCAGGGATTGGAAAAGATCATTGCCGAATCCAATTTACATGCACTCGATATCAATCTCATTTCAGTTTTGTCTGATGACGAAGATGATGGCTCACTCATGCAAGTATCAGATATTTTTCTCTCATCTCCTTGGTATGCATACCTCATTTATGTTCTTTAGCATCTTAATCCTCCTCCAAATATGTCTAAAAGTAAGGGTAGGTCATTAAAGTTGAAAGCTTCCAAATAATGCATTTTGGACAATGCACTATACTCGAAAGACCCTGGAGGTGTCTTACTGAACTATTTGGTAGAAAATCAAGCCAAGGAGGTAATGAATGATTCGCACAAGGGAGATTATGGAGGTCACTTTTTTTGTAAAAACATGGAAAATAAGGTGTTGAGAGCTGGTTATTATTGGCCTACTCTCTTTTCAGATTTATATAGAACCATGATGCACTGTCATGAATACCAGATATTTCAAGGTAAGAGGAAGCTTCTCCCACTTCCTTTGCAATCTATTTCTGTGCAAGCGCCATTTCAACAGTGGGGCCTTGATTTCATTGGAGAAATCCACCTTTCATCTTCTGCCCAACATAAGTGGATCTTGACAGCTAACGACTACTTCACCATATGGATCGAAGCAATCCCAACAAGGAAATCTACTGATTTAGTCATTATTCAGTTTTTGGAGACCAATATTTTGTATCATTTTGGTTTTCCCCACAAAATCATTACAGATAATGTGGCTGCATTCAAATCCAAGAAAATTGTTGAGTTTTGCGAGAAATACAACATCAAATTAGGTCACTCAACTGCATATTATCTGAAAGGTAATGGATTGGCGAAATCTTCTAACAAATATTTAGTCAACATGATAAAGAAGATGTTGGAGGCGAACAAGAAGAACTGGCATAAGAATCTTGTTAATGATTTGTGGGAGGACAATGTGAGTAGTAAGAAGTCAATAGGTATGTCTCCTTTTCAATTGGTATATGGAATCGACACAATTTTCCTTGCATCACTTGCAGTCCCAGTTATGAAATTTTTACAACAAGTGCGTAGTGAAGAGAATGATGTGCAACGCTAGATCAATCATATGATCCATCTTCATAAAACCAGGAATGAGGTCTTTCAAAACACCTCAAAGCTACATGAAAGGACAAAGAAGGTATATGACCACAAGAAAAAAGAAGATGATTTCAAAATTGGTGACGTGGTCCTCCGTTGGGATGCTAGAAACGAAGAGAAAGATAAACACGGTAAATTTCAGCCTCTTGGAGACATCATGCTTTTATATTGGAGGAAATTAATGGAGAATATTTCATAGGAGGACCGATCAATGGTAGGCTTCTTAAGCACTACCTTTTCCGAGTGGATTTTTGAAAGTTTCTTAATTCCATTGTACATATCAGTTTAATTTTTCTACAAAAGTGTGAAGTGAAGAATCATCGGAGCTTGGAGCCAAAAGTGAAGGCCACAAAGCTCCATTGATTTGCTATTGTTTTAAAATTTCAATAAGAGTCAATTCAGTCTAGTATTGAGGCAATTTAATTATTTAGTCTCGTCTTTTGATTTCTACTCCATGCCCAATGGTTAGGCTACTTGGTGTACAATGTTCTTGACACCTCCAAGGAGATCCAATCTCCAGTTGGAGCCAATGTTAGTGTTATTATATACAGCCTGTTACCAGTGATCAAATGGGATCTTATCATGTCTTGTTATGGTCTCATAGCCAAATTTTTGTCATTTAATTAGATTTTCAAATAAAAAATTTGGTCATTGGGTATTAGGTTTAGGACTATTTCCACTCCTTCCAAAATTTTCACATGCCGGTCCTTGTAATCACTCAGCTGAGTGTATCATCATTAAGATATTATCATCATCATTCCAATTATAACCATCATGATTTCATTCAGTTCAGTGTCTCCATTAGGTCATTAGGGTTTTAAGGTCACCAAAACTGTCATTTCATGCATAAAATCTGACAATTGGAGGAGTAGTAATAGGAAAGTTTATTCAATAAATTTTGATTTAAAATGTAATTTATGTTTCTATTATGTAATAATTTCGTGTTCTTAAAGAGGCAATTGAAGGTTACAAAAAAGATAAAAGGTTTCAAAAGGTTACAATTTCCAAAGGTGAAAATGTTCAATCAATGCAAGTTATGCTTGTAAAAGACATGTGGGGCCCATACTCACTCAAAATAAGTTAATTCAGCTTATAAAAAGGAAAAAAAGATAAAAGGGAAACTCATTATGCACTCTTTTACCTTCCTATTATCGAGCTCCTCTCTCATATTGGAACGAAAAACCGGTTTTCTACCTCTCACTAGAAAACATTTGCAGGCGCCCTTGTGCATACAGACACTATGCTGCACATTTGAGGAAGGCACTGTGCACAGGCACTGTGCATGGGTGCTACGCATGGGCGCTGTGCATAGGAAGCCTTCATTGTGCATGGGTGCCGCACACAAGAAGCCTTCGATGTGCACGAGGCAGAGTTTTGCAGAAGTGGATTTTGGAAACCAAAATTGATTTTTCAAGGCTTCACTCCAACCATTACACCCTCCATATTCTTTGAAAGGTAAGTTAAAGCCTTTCATACCCTCATTGGCACTATTTACCAAAATAATTTAATGAAAAACCTTTTCTCCTAGGGTTTGCTTATAATTCATGGTTTTTCTTTCCAAATGTAAGTTGCTACACTAAACCCTAGTTTTCTTTCTCCTCCACCTCTATTTGCAATTTATACACTACTTCCATACACTACATAGCTTCATCCCTTCATTCCTATCCTTTTCCCTATAAACCCTAGCCTAATTTTTCCAATTTGGGCAGTTTTCCTAGCTAGGACTGTGTTTTAATTTGCTAGCTCATTTACCTCACTCATTTTTCTCCATTTCAATCCCTAAAGCTCCCTAAGACCCATGCCCATATCTATAAATTTTCCTTCTCCCACCTCCTTTCCCTAACCCCTTAATTTTATCCCTTTACTCCTTTCCCCTATTTTTCCCTCTTATCACCTAGGGTTTGAAAGTATGGAAGCAGATTCATAACCATCATAGAAAAGAAAATATAACAAAGGGGGAAAATACTAAGATTTGATCCCTCCAATTTTAATGAAATCACTTCCTCTCCATTCATCAAGAAGTGCTTTGAAGATGTCAATTGTTTAGGGTTTTGTCAAAGGGTGCACAAAGTAGGTTTTCATAAGCAACTCACATACATGTTTGCCACCACTTTGAAAGGAGAAAAGGATACCATTGTAGGGTTTGATTTCATATTTTCAGTAGATGCTATATCACATGCTACAGGAATACCAAATCATGGTGAGAATCCGTTCAAAGGCATGAACTGTAATATTCCCAAATGGGAAAAGTAGAAATATAGTGCAAAATGATGGAACAATAATGAAGATCATCATATAAAAGAAACAGGATAATATGGAGACCTTTTAGATGTTATAACAACATAAAAATATCCATAATAAATGGTCCATAAGATACACAACAAGAAAGTACAAGCATCCAATGGACAAAATCCCTCAATATGAGGTGCTGCAATTATGTAGAAAAGCTGGAAGACCCTTACAACGTTATTTTATTAGCTCTGATATAGAAAATGACTATACATTAGATATAGGGATGATACGTGCCTAGAAATATAGATCTATATCAGATCTGAGCACTATACAAGCTCCTTTTAAGAACCCCTCAAGGGTTTTCAGCAAAACACTAAGTACAAGTTGTAGATATGAGATCTAAGACTGTAGATCTACTGCAAAATACAGATCTGGAAAGTGTGGCTGATATGATATGATCAATACAATAGCTTCCTCCAATAGATCCTCTAAGTGAAAGGAAGATCCCCTTCACTAGAAAATCAGCTCTCCAAATGGTGTGGCAAACCACCCTGCAACTCCTCTTACAGAAATAACACAGATCTGGAAGAAAACTGTGCTGTAGGGATGAATATATGGTTGCAATGATGCCAAGATCTAAAAACATGCTCAATATACTTCAATATTGTCCTCCCAATGGAAAGGAAGCCTCCTCCACTGAAAATGAGCACTGAAATGGCCTAGATCTAGAGATCTAGTCTCCACTTGTTGCAACCTAAAAAAAAACCAAAACCTCAATAGGATCTACGCTGTAAATGAAAGATGAAGCTTGGCCTTAAGCCTGATAGTGTAAAATGTAGTACAAGACTCTTCCAAAAGGCCTCTCAAGGAAAGAGGTGGGATTCCTGATCAGGAACACCCTGTGCTAAACAACACTCTATCTTAGCTAAACAACAAGAGAAAGATATATGTCTAAATAGACCATATATTCAGAAATATAATAAACCCAAACATAATAAATATGGCTTTCATCCTCTTCCTTAAATAGAATATGAGCTTGAAAACCCTAAGCCCCATCCAAAAATATCACTACATTCACAAAAAGCATCTCCATCTAAAACTACGTTGTCCCTCATTGATGACCACTCCTCCATGACAATGCTGTTGATTTGGTCAAGGATGACCCAGTCAAAATGATCCAGCCCCTTTCACACCAAGGGTGCTTTGATTAAGCTGCCAAGATTTGTCTCTTTCACATTTAGCATTGATTTATTCATTATTAAGGAGAATTATGGACCTCCTTTTCCCTCTTATTCTTTAAACAAAGCAATAAAACAAAATTGAATATTCCAACTAGCTCATGGCTAATTGGGAATATTACATGAACCTAGATCTTGAGGAGTATAGGCCCTATTTGAAATCATAATACAAAGGAGCTCATTCACATGTTTTCCCATTTAGATATTTGCTGGAGAGATATGCACCATTAATGAAGGTTGTAATGAATTTATTTACATGCGAGGGAATATTTTCAAAAATGTATCAATACCATATAATATTAATCACGCACTTCACAACTGTTAAGTCTCTCAATTCGTGCAATTTTTTGTATAAGAGTGTGATTAAAATGTCTGAAAAGGTGCAAGTGAAAGGCAGAGAGAATTCTCCTAGCCATTTTCATCATAATTTGATAAAGGTCATGGTTCTCCATCATTTTCTAGAAAATAACATGACATGGGATTCCTTCATTGAGGCAGCCTTGCAAATGGCCATTATCACTATACTAAGCCAACAACAAAACATGTCACCTACCATGCAGGAGGTGGGTTCATTAAGCATGGTGGAAAATCAATCACCCAAAGAATTAGTGACAAAGATACCTAGGCTTGAGATCAGTCATACATATCATAGAGGCATAAGGCTTGTTTTTTCTCCTCAGATTGAGGAAGGGCTCAAGCCCACACCAACAGATCAGGGAACATCATTATAGAATGAGACATTCATGCATGAGGAAGAGCATGAGTTTGACCTAGTAGACTTGGAGGCTAGTGATGAACATGAAAACCTAGAGAGGATTATCAAAGACAATTTTCTTAGATCAAAGAGCTCCAAGAAAACTTGGCAATGGAAAATTTCATCATTTCATTTCTAGAACAAGAAAACCATCAGCTGAAGGCAAAACAATTGTCCTTGGAGAAAATTTAGTTTCAGGCAAGAATGCATGATGTGAAAGGTAAATTAGTGGCTGACATAGAAGATTCTGATGAGCATGATGAGCATGAACAATAGGTGAGAAGGAAGAGGCCAAGGACCATGGGTCTCAAAGGAGAATTGCAGAAAGAAAGAGAACAAAACCCTACAGATGAAGAGTTAAGTTTTGAAGACGAAATTGCTAATGAAATAAATGAGAACATGGAGTTTTGGCTTCATAAAGTAAACATCCACTTGGGAAATGTCCTTAACAAGGAAAACATGGATAATTAGATACATAAGCACATGGCAGACCATCACTATGCAAGAAATCAAATTTGTAATGTCAAGGTCAAACAATTACAAGCCAAACTAAAGGAAACACTAATCAACCATGAGGAGAAGGATAAGTTGGAATTAACTTTTGATGCATCCATGCTAGCATAACACAACTTATTTGGCACTTCTAGACCAATTTTGAGGACATTCGGAGCAATTTTTGCATTTTGGTGAAATTGGGTGCATTTTTGCAAAATTCAAAATTTTCACTAGGTCTAGAAGTGCAACGAGCTCACAATGCACTTCTTCCCTAAGCCTCCAAATGGAAAAAGTTTGACATTTTTGGAAAGATGATGTCCTCCTCTCAAAACCCATTTTCTCAGTTTTCTAGTTCAGGGCCTATATTTTGAGAAAAATAAGAAAAGTGGTCAAAAATCGACATTTTGCCTCTCTTGTTGACTTTTGTTGTGCACCGAGAGAAACCTTGGGAAAATGGCCATATCTCAGCCCAAAATGGGTCATTTTTCATGCTAAAATAATCTAAAGAAATCTACACTCTCCCAGATTTCCATAAGAGGTCTTATATTTGTATTTGGACTTCAGAAACACAAATAAAAATGACCTCCAACAGCTCGCTACACATCTGCAATTTCTGATAAATTTCATGAAACATCAATGTGTAAATTTTGACAAATTTCAGTTTTAATTTTGTAAAATTCAAAAGGTAATAGTAAATTAAAGGTAAAGGGTCAAAGTAAATTTAAATGGGTAAAATAGGGTAACTTAGGTGTCTTATCCTCTGTTAGTGTCCCGTGATTTAGCAGATTGGTAGACCAAATGCACAGGGTAACATTAGACCAGTCTTTGGAGTCCTAGGACCTAGCCTTCCTGGACTCAGAGAGGGATCTCTCTATGTTGTGCGAAGGATGTAAACTTGTTCACTTTAGATGGTTGATTTTAGGCTAGTTGTTAAGTGTAGGGTTTGTTTGTTTGTTTGGTTGGGTGAGATGATTAAGTAGGATAGGTGGAAATGAGAGGTTATCAAACATTGGGCTATGGAGTCTATGAGGTCATGGATATCTCAATAGCGAATCGGGGTACATCACAGGGAAAATATAGTGTATTCAATGGATCTTTAAAGTTTATGGCTGAAGTGAGATGGACATTAAGTTGGAGAAAAAAGGTAGGGCAAAGGGCAGTTAAAAATCCTTTGTCAAATACCTATGAACAAGAAGGTCTTAAATACTGATAAGCAAATATACTAATCATGAGATAGGGCACACCATTTACTCAATGGCAATACTTAAACCAATAAACATTCAAGATACACAATTCTAATGAAATATAGAAGGCGAGAAACTCATTTAACTTCTAGTGATTCCACCTTCAAGCTTTAGAAAACATTTAAGATCACAAATAACTTTAATTAATGAAGAGGGAACTCCTAAACATCATAAATCAAGTTATAAATAAATTTGAGGTAAACTGATAAGCATGTGCAAAAGGAAAGATCAAAACAAGAACTCTTTGGCTTAACCCAACAATCAATATATCAAAGAGAGATTTCACGATAGAGTTTAGATAGCATCAAATAAGTAGGGCTTACCATGAATCATATTTGTAAACTACCATATAAATCCAATGATGAAATAAACAAGCTTAGGTGGTCCTAAGGAGCAACTAATAATTCCTTAAACTAACCCAGCAGAGGAAAACATAAAGACAATAGAAAACATGAGGACTGAGGTGCCTCAAAAAACATTTCTCAACCTATACTTTTTTGAGCTATTGCAACATAGAAAGATGGAAAAAATTATAAACAAGGAAACATGAAAAAATATAGAGATACATCACCATTAACTAAACTAAGGGATCTTGCAAGCAAGCCTTTAACATCATCAATCAAGGCATCCACAAGCTCCACAACACCAAATTGCTCTTCAACCTCAAAGAACCATGTATTTCTCTTAACACTCATCAAATTCCCACACTTACAATGAATCCTCATGCTCTATATAACAAGCAAGGAGGAGAAAAACCCAATAGAGTATCTATAAGTCCATTGGCTAATCAGAAGTATCTCTATTGTCCTTGAAGCCTTGCAAGGCCCAAGGCACAAAATATCTAAAATAAATATATTTTCGGAAATTTTTAGCAAAGAAAATGACCTTTAGGCTCTAAAAAGCCTCCTAAAAATTGAAAAAAGCACATTTTGACTTTTCAACCACTGGAGCGTAGCACTGTGTTTTAAAATGAAATTTTATGCCAGGAGCGTAGCATACGAACAAGAAAAATGGGTCTTCTTACAACAGTGTTTTAAAGGCCTTCTCGATGTCAGAAAGGCTCCTTGATGGCTCGTTGGAAAGCCCTTGAAGTCTAATTTCCAGATCTAACCTTGGTTCTCTTATATGACCTCCAAAACCTATTCAAAAAGTGAAAATTACAAGACTGGTAGGAGCGCAACACATGTCCTGAAAAGTAGGCAGAATAATGAAAAAGTGGGTGTTTTTGACCCTTTTGGAGGACAAAAACAACACCAATTGATCTATAACTTTGTGATCATGTTATATGAGTGACGAGGAACCAAAAAATGCAAGCCTTTCCTCCTGAATATGCTCTGATGAGGAACTAGGTGTGCTGCACTCCTAGCCTCAAAATTTGTAAAAAACAAAAACTTGTCAAAATTCTCCCAAATTTGGTGGAAGTATGCCTCATGGGTTTTGGGAGACCTGTAGAGAAGATTGAGCCAAAATACTAAGGTTAGCTTGGCTCTTTTCCTCTTTTAGTGCTTGGATCTCATTTTGGGCCTTTTTGAGTTTCGCCCTTGCAAATTGGTTTCGTTGGGAATAATGTTTGGTCATTCTTCTTTGTAAATCCAAGTCTTTGTTAGCCTTTTACAACTTGGCTTCAAGGTGTATGTTGGCCCTCTCAAGACATGATTCCCTATCATGTTCAATTTCTATTGTAAGGAGTTCATGGAGAGAAATTTGTTCTGCTTGGGCTGATTCTTCTTCCCTCTGCTTTGCCAATGCTTTCCTTAGACCCATAGTTCTAGGTCTCCCTCTATATTGACCTTCTTCATCCTCACTCTCTTCATAAGTGCCCATGAAATCGTTCAACTTCACTGGTGCACCTTGAGCTTATCTCCGGTACTTGAGGGGTCTAGCTTTATAGATTGCCAATTTTTCTCCCAGCTGTCTATTTTCCAAGTTGAGGACATCATTTATACTCTTGCCCCTACCTAAATGTGCTTGGAGGTCTTTGATTTGTGCATTTCTATCCTAGAGGAGCATGTTTGTAATTCTTGCCTCATTCAGTCTTCATCACTATCTACCTGGATGATTTCAAAATCCCTCTCCACCTCATGGTCTTCTACTTCAGCCTTTACCTTTTGCTTCCCTTTTTCCAGTGGCTGAGCTGAAGTAGATGGCAAGGTCCCTTGCCTTTTGGAGGCAACAAACACTTGCCTTGATCCTCTTTGATAAGTGAGAGTACAAGATTTAACATGTTTCATTTCATCTTTGGTGATCTAAAGACTGATTTTCTCCTCATTAATGACCCCTCCATGTGTGTCTTCTTCATTTTGTTCTTGACTGCTTTCTTGAGAGGCACTTTCATTTTCTCCCATGTTAGTATCACTACCCTGATCTTCATCATTGTCATCCTCTTCCATGTCTTCTGCATTGTCATCCTCTATGTTTGCAACATTATCATTTACATTGTCATTTTCTTTGTTGTCATGGTTAGAGGTGTCTTCATCACTGCTTGGTGCATTTTCATCCTCTTGGCGGCCCTTTGGGTTCATGGGATCATTGCTGTCACTATTTTTAAGGCTATTAGTCATTAGGATTTCTTCATTATGACTGTCATTAGCCGATTCACTGTTTGGCCCACTGTCTTCATTATTTGGCCCACTATATTCAGTTTCAAACTCTGCCTCTGTCTGAGTATCTTCATTGTTTTCATAATTTGACTCATTATCACTTCTTTCATCTGCCTTTTCTTCACTACTATCTTTACCTTCATAATCTGCCTCTGTTTTTCCATCATCTTCAATCTCTGTATCATTGCTTGTATTTTCTGTGGGGTCACTGTTAGAGGCATCTTCATTAATTTCTCCTTCATTTTGACTGTCATTTTATTCTTCATCATTAGGCTCATTGTTTTCATCTTTATAATCACTGTATTGTTCATCAAAATTTTCCTCTGTCCCTATACTTTCATTTGTTTCTTCTTCATCATTAGGCTCACTACCTTTGTTACTGCCCTCTTCCTTATCACTGTCTTCTTTGTCTTGACTGTGATTTTCTTCTTTGTCACTGCTTTCTTCCTCATCAACACTTTCTTCTTTGTCTTCTTACTCATCATAATCACTTTCTTCACTTTCATTTTCCTCTTCTTCATTACTTGTTTCTTCCTCTTGATTGTCATTTTCTTCTTGACTTCCATGTACCTCTTTGTCGTTGCTTTCTTCATGTTCTTCAACACTTTCTTCTTTTTCTAAGGCTTTAGGAGAAGGTGAACAAGGGAGGCTTGTTTGGGGAGAGGATTCATGTGAAGAGGATGAATCATGGTCAGTGGGGGGTGATGGAGGAGTGGAGGAAGGTGGATTGGATGATGAGGGTAAACGTTGCAGAGGAAGAGGCTGTGGATTTGTGAAAATACAATGGGTGATGAAAACTTCCCATGGGATACCTTGTTTCTCTAATTGATGCAACACAATCATATTGATGAGGGAATGGTGGAAAAGACTCTACATTTGCTGTGAAGGATGCCTCCTTTGCACAATGGATGACATTTTATCAATACTTTTATAAAGGTAGTATGGAAAACGTAGCAGTGTGGCCCTAGTGAAATGCATGACTAGTCTTATGTGGTAGGAATAGAGCCTAGAAAACCAACCCTCACAGGTGACGTACTTCATGATGAATTTCATTAGAGGGGAATATCTTTCCAAGAGATGGGGGAAAGGAAAAATGGTCTTGCAATCAGCTTGGTACCTTGGTTTCAAAAAAGGCTGCTAATGGCTTAAGTCCAAACTTACCTGTTTGAACCATTTTTCTCCCATGCAAGGTATCCCAATGGCCATGGCAATGGTATGGGGGGATAACTCAAAATTCACTCTATCTAGATGTACTTGGTGATCATGGAGGTTTAGGATGAAAATTCTGGTCAACTTGGGGTGACTTTTGACTCTTTGTACTTTTTCATAGAAGTCATAGCATCCTACCTCTTGGAAATATGAAACTATGGTAGGAGAAGCTGTCAACTCTTTGGTGCTTAAAGGTTCAAATATGTTTGCTCTCCCACCCTTCCTCTTTTTTTATCTAGGCCTTTGTCTTACCTCGCCCCTGTTAACACTGCCTTCTCTAGGCATTTTGTCCTTTACCCTTGCTTCTGAAAACAAACCTTGAAACTGCTTGTGAAATGATGTGAAGGATGTGAGTGAGATGGTGAGGAGACAACAGTGTCAAGCTTGGCAGTGTGAGGGCTAATTTTGCAAATGGAGAGGTCGTTTGGAAAAAGAGTTACTTCTTAGCATGGAAACTGAACATTTTCTTCAGCTAGGGTTTCTAGATTTCTTTTTAATTTTCACCCTTTAAAAATAGAATGAGAGGAGACAGAGTGTCTAAATACTTTTATAAAAGCTATGAGGATTCCTAGCAGAGAATTTGACAGGCTTTGACCAGTTTAGAGACTCGAAAAATCTTTGAAGAATATTCTGGTTGAAAGTGCAATACAGGAGCATAGCCCGGGTGAGACGAGTCAACTCTGCATGCAAGTGTCGAGCAGCCTCTGCACACCCAGGAGCGTAGCGCAGTGTAGCGTCAGGCAGCCTTTGCATGCAGGAGTTAGGAAGTCTCTGCACACAGGAGTCATGTTGGGCTTTAAAATGCCCTGTGCGTAGCGCGGTGGAGTGTCGGGTGGCCTTTGCACGAGGTGTCGGGAAACCTCTGCATGCCCGGGCACGTAGCGCAGTGGGGTGCTAGCTCTTCTGGGCAAAGTCTGCATGTACAGAAGTGCAGCGTCAGGCGGCCTTCTGTGCAGGCATGAATGGTCCTATGTGTAGCTGCTCTGGCATGGTTGGTCGGGCGGTCATGCACACGACAAATGTGTAGAGCGTCGCTACAGGAGTGCAATGCTTAGTAGAAAAATGCACTGGGAGAAGAAACAGGCGTGCAGCACGGTTCAATAGGAGAGTAGCGCAGGGCTTCTCTTGCCCAGAACTTCGCTAGAAACCCTAATCTCTTTGCTTGGAAGTTTTTTTCCTATTTCTTGCATATGAAAATCGGTTTTGAATGATAACCACAGTCTTTTTATACCCTTGGAAAAAATAATTAAGACCAAGAACCCACTTTACTAATGTTTTTCTTTTGGTCTTTTATCTCCTTTGCTGATATTTCCTTTTCCCATTACAGGTGGTGTTTTAAGCATGAAAATGGTCTTTTGTGGGTGATATTGAAAAAGTGATTTTATTCTCCCTTTGGCCACTTCTGCTTGCTGGTGGTGCCATAAAGCAGTTTTTTGATCTTCTTACACTTGTTTTAGAGTTTGGTACCTTAAACACTCAAAAGTAGAACTTATGATCCATTTGATATCCTTTTTGACCTTCAACCTCCTGCCTTCCTTCTTTCGATCATTTTGTAGACCTGTGATTGTACTTTGAAAGTTTAAGTAGCCTTCACACTGATACTCTTTACAATTTTTTCCACTTTGCTGTAGTGAAAACCCACTTTGTCATATTTTAACCATGGAAGTCTCCTTTCAGACACCCTTTGAACATCTTCTATCATTATAATGGAGTTTTAAGACCTTCATTTCACCTTTTTCCCACATTCCTAAACTTGTAGTTTTTTAGGGCCTTTCTCCTTTTCCCATTTATCATTTCTAGAGACTTTGGTTTCATGCTTGGTGGTGTTGATGTATCTCTGTCTTTTTGATATTTTGCATGGACATCTTGCTAGGAAACACCTTATAGTCAATTAGTCACAAAACAACTGATACTCTTTGTTTACTTAGGCATGTCATTTTTCTTCTGTTGTGAATGTCCTTCAGGAGTTTGGCTTCTCACCTAACCTCTCTTCTGCTGATGACCATGATGAACCATTCCCGTAGAAATGTTTAAAGATAGGGAACTGTCTCTTTGTAGACTTTATGATTTGATCAAGGAAGTTTTTTCTTAGAGGTTTTTATACCCTTTGGAAAATCATGAGCATAACCTTCCTTTTCATTTGATTTTATCTATGTGCATATGTAAAACAATGAGTCTAGAAAGTCAAAACAATGAATAGCCTAGGAGACCTTTCATGACCTTTTTGGAGGCCTTTTGGACTTGGTCTTTGGCTGAACACTTGAATCAGGGCTTGAAGGTTTAAAACATAGTTTTGACCAACCTTTATACATTTCAATCCTAGAAACTGATAACTTTGATTTATCTAAAGAGCCTAGAAAGGTAGTTTAAAATCACCACTGCTTGAGGCATTTGGTGAATAGGGGGAAAGGTTAGGTTACTTGGAAAGCCAAGGTGTATATAGAAAGGTTAGGCAAGTCAAAAAAGAGGGGTAAGGTCAGAGGTGGCAAACATAGTTGGAATAAGTGACATAAGTCCATGATTTGGTCTTCTGGGAGTGATAGATTGGCCATGCCTTGGTAGAACAATAGACAGTGAAAAATTTATCCTAAGGATAATGAAGGCAGTGAGATTTCTAGAACTCATGGGATTCTTGAATTTTGTTTCTAGAAATCTAGGATAAGCATTTAGTCATCTACAAAGGAAAAAAATACTGATGAATAAAAATGGCTCCACTTGGAGAGGGCAGCTCCTTTTCAGGAGATGTCTATAACTTTAGATATCTTGGTTTACGAAGACCAGTGCCTTATCCATTGGGCAAGATTTTCTTCTTTCATTTTCTTCTTCTTCTTTGAAGTTGTGATCTCAATAATCTGAAAACATGATTAGCCCAACTTCATATTTACATACCCAACCTACTGTCCTAACATTTTTTCTTCCTTAGTTGCACTTGAACTGGTAGACCCTTGACATCCTTTTCTTTTGAAAGAAAAAACAAACTATCTACTTCTACACTTATTTCTTCCAAGAGTTCGGATTATGCTAGTGAAATCTCCTTATTCTCTACCTAGACTACTTGACTGTCAAGATTAAGCAGTATGACAGACTTCATTCTCTAAGCTATTGACATGAAATTGAAAACATGAATTGAACTAGGATTAGACAATCTAATTCATCATGAGTTGTGGCATTGAGACAAGCTACACACAAACATTATTTTCACAAAAAAAAAACTAGAAGGCATTAAGGGTTTGGTTTCATCATTAGTTAATCATCCCTATCCTTCTCTTTGGTTCATATTTAAGCAAGTGGAACCAGTATCTTTCATTCCTAATCTATTTTCTTTTGACAGGTCAAGCTTAAATGATTTGGCCAACATTCTCTCACTAGCTTATCAACAATAAATTGAAAACATGTTCAACCATGATTAGGCTAGATGATTGAACAAGACCTTATTTTAGAACATGTAGTGGCATTTAGGCTTGCACACTTTCAATATCACTATTTTTTGGGTATGGGGTTGTACCTTCTTTTCAAATCTGCCCTCTTTTTCTATTTTTCTGTTTTTGTGTTTTTCTCTTTATGGCCTTTCATCAAACAATGGTATGTGCAATGAGTGAAGGCCTAAAACTAAGGATTTTTATAGTAATGGTATTTGAGCATCCTGTCTTCAAAAGGACCTCCTAACATTATTTGTCCGTTCAGATTTTGTAAACAGAAATCATAGTTACCTCCATTTGAAATCATGGTACAATGATTTCTACAAAAAATTTCAAACAACTCATGCTTTCCTTGATATTTCCACTCTGAGCTTTGCTTCCTAAAATTATTTCTATCAAAGATCCTTCTTAGGTAGAAAAGGTATTCTTTATCATCTTTAAAACAAATGATGATGTCATCAATGTACACCATAGTGAAGAAATTGAAAACAGGGGCAATGGCTCTTTGGAAGGTGTCTTCAACACTCCTTAGCCCAGGAAGCATTTGGTCAAATATGTAGTTGCTCCAAGGAATTTGGAAAATGTCTTCATGATGATTGATCTGAAGTGGTATCACTCGATGGTTATTTGAAACACTACCAAGTGAATATATCTTGTTAGAAATTCCTACCCTTTGTAAATTATGATTTATCTTGGAAAAAGGGTATTTGTTTTTTAGGGAGGGTTGATCTAGGTACCTAAAATCTATACACAGCGTATGTCATTTTGCCTTCTTTCTAAGTGACACAAAATTTTCAAGGTTCTCATGGTATTTCTTGAAAGGACGGTTTCTTAGAATAATGTCTGTGTCATAAGGTTTTAAGCTTGCATCCTCACATACACAAGCGTCCTGGAACTTTTTGCATTGTCTTGTATTTTTCTGTTTTGTGTGTAGTGACAGAATTCTAGATAATTCAATCATTTTGGGTTTTTCAAGACTACCCATACTATACTCCTCTATATCAGCTTTAGCAGAGACTTATTTGGGATCCATAGCAATATTTGTGGGAGTTAACAACTCTTCTGAAGGGACAAAACTCTTGGATGATGAAGTATCTATGTAAGGCAAAAACATAAGACTATTTTGATCTAGATTCCCAAAGATATTTGTTTTGTGAGGGTATTTTAGTATTTCTGGATTGGAAAAAGGAGAAAGTTGTGTTTTTGGGGTTTTTACTTCACCTGAACAACCTGTTTCATATACTAAACTGATTTTTGTTTTTGAAATCTCAATTTTAGTTTACAGAAAGTCAAGTTTAGTTTTATCATGATGTTGTGTTTCCGGGTTGTCACAGTTTCGGTTGTTAAGTTCTTCATTCAAATATTGGTTTGGCTGTTGTAATATGTCTAAATGTGTTACAACTTCATTTAATTGCTCATCAAAGTCTCCTTCGGTATGTAGAATAAAAGAATCAAGATATGCATGTATGGAATAAAGTGGTGTATTGTTTGGCCTTTCTTGACTGCTAACCATATACTTCATGTGTGACTCTCAGTATAATCTCATTGTCTGGTTAAAAACAGGGATGGTGGCATAGGATATGTCTAGTTGAAGGTTCCCTTGAAGCTTGGCTCCCCATGATCTGGAAAAAAACATGCCATACTTGGGGGGAATATCTGCCAGTACTATGTCCATAACTAGGTTTTTAGTCGGTACTTGTGCCAGATTTACACAAAGGTCCTTGATTAGGCCCAAAAACTTGACTCTACTCGAATAGAAAGAGTATAAGTCTTTGTAAGGTTTAGTTATTTCTAGGCCTAATCTCTCCATCACAACTTTTGGTAGAATATTGTGAGAGGCACCGGAGTCTGGCATGGCATTATGTAAGATTTTTTCATGTATGTTTAGGCTGATATAGAAAGGGGGAATGGATCTTCTTGATATTTTCCTTCTATTTTGGGTCCAAACAATAGTTCAGGTGTTTCATCAGCCAAGTGTAAAGTATCAGTATCATTCCCTATGTTTATAACTTTCAAAACTTGAGATTTGTATGTGCCTTGGGTAATCAGTTCAGTGAGAGGCTTGGTTATCTTGATTTTAGCAATCTCTCCTTCAAAGCTAAAAGGAATTTGTGTTTTAGACATATTTACATCAGTTTTATCAGCCATAAATTTTTCTACATTTTTAATTTTCTGATTTTGATTTGGGGCTTTAGACAATAATTTTTTTTCGGTGCCACTAGTAGAGGTACTAGGGAAGCTGGTGTCACCACTTGGTTGGCTAGTTATGTCTTTGTTAGGATCATTTTTCTTAGCCATGGTGTTGGTATGGTATGTTTTTCTCTTAGGAGTGTTTTCAGGGGTTTTCCTAACAACAATGTCTAAGTTGTTCTTCTTGGAGTTATCTTGGTTTTTCTTACTCCTAAGATCATATTTCCTATGGACTTCCATTATAACGTTTTTCAATCCCAACCCATAGTCTTCAGAGTCTTCATAGCTTGTTTCATTTAGATCTGAGGAGAATAAACCTTATTCTTCTTCTGTGAGAAAAACATCACCCTCATTATCAGAGCCTATTAAGTTTAGGTGATTTCATCTGGTTGTTTAGTATCTATTTCCCCTTCATCTACATAGTTATCTTTGAAGGGTGGCCTGATTTGTTGATCATTTTCCCTTTGTCTCATTTGGGGTGGGTCTCTTCTGAAGTTCTGATTCCAGTTTCTATTTTGGGGATTTGGTTGGTTCTCCCTAGGATGTGCTCTTTCATTTATGTTTATTCTCTCCATCATTCTCTCCATGGTTCTAAGTAGGTTGTTGATCTTGGAATCAGATGATGAGGTTGAGGGCATGGTTTCATCTTTGTAGGTTACCCTATTTTCTGATCTCAGCCTAGCTCTCTTCTCATTTAAGTTGGCCTCTACACTTATAGCTCCCTTTTACATGTCTTCTAAAGTTATGGGATCTCTTTCTCTTAGCTGATATGCCATGTCTGGGTCAAAACCCTCTGGAAATTTAGTGGGGGTTTCATGTGAGGTGGGTCAAGGCCTAGTGGGGGTTTCATGTGAGGTGGGAGGGTGTTGTAGACACTGTTAAACCTGGTGCAATAATCTTGGACACTCTCCCCCGAATTCCTCTTAAGATTGTTATATTCATAAAGGATTTGGAGGGCGTTCTTCTTGATTTCCCACTTGTTTAGGAAAGTTTGGTAAAGGTAAGGGAGATCATGTATGCTGTTGGGAGTCAAGTTCTTAAAACATTTTTTAGCTTCTCCTCCTAGGATTTGGGAAAACATCGTCATCTTCATGGTTTCCTCTTCCAATTCCATGTAGTCAAAAGCATCATTTATTCTATATACATGATGTTGGGAAGTGGTAGATTCAGCCTCGGTAAAGTGAGGGATCTTAGACTGGTAGTCATTTGGCAAAGGTACCAAAGGTTGCGGTAAAACCAGGGGGGCATACCAAGCTGCCATGATAGGAGCAAATGGTGGATTTAAAAGTGGATGATTTGTGAGGGGAGGTGTAGGATAAAGCAGGGTGGTTTGCACAACGGTGATACAAATGGGTGTGGTGGAAGTACTTGGACCAGTAGAATGATTCTGAGCAGATTTGGTATGTAAAGAGCTGAAGTGGTGGAGAAGCTGAAAATCAGGTGGGGTGGAAGGAGAGGCTTCTCTACTAGAACTCAGTTGAAAATCTATGGGCTCGAGGTTAGTATAGTCAATCTCACTGTGTGACTTGGTTCTGAAAAGGTTTCTCGTATGGTGCAAGTCAAACTGAGAATCTTGCAAGGCTGTGAGCTTTTCAGGGACAGAGCTTGCTTTATGAATTGTTCCAATAGTAGTTAAGTTTCCAGTTTCAGAATTTTTCAAAAAAATCCTTTTTGGATCATCAACTATAGTAGGAGGGTTTGGGTCTAGGTGAGATCTGGTACTGATTCTTCGCGAAGCCAGATTTCAAACTCAAAATTTAGAGAGGCTGAAAGTTTTTTGAAATTTTTTGAAAAGTTTATCTTTCTTAGTTTTTTCTAAATTCACACAATGTGTGACTAGATCTCTAAACTTATGGGGGTTGATTTGACACAATCCTAAGGGAGTTTATGGATACTAGTGAAGTGAGAAGGCCTACTGGAGGCGAGTGGAGTCTCCAGGTGGATATTTTTGTTTTTTTTGAGGATGTATGTCTATGGTCCACCACTAATAACTGACAAAAACGAATCTAGGAATATTTTGGGGTTTTCTGAGTTCTCTTAAGTAACTCTAAGATTTCTATGAGTGTACTATAGCTGGGTCATCATTTTGCTAGGATGGTGAGACAACTAGGTTCTACTCTATGGCTAAAAACTTTAGTTCTCTATGATTTGACAAGGGTTTCTGAAGTCCTAAGGGATACTTAGATTGTAATTTATTTAGAGTTTCCATCATGATCACCATTATGTTGGTGATAGTGACAAGGTGCTTACAAATCACAAGATTTTAAAGTTTAACTGAGGGTTAAATGAGTCTATAAGAGTTTCTTAGGCTGCTATGTACTCAGTCCCACCATGATCACCATTATGTTAGTGTCCCGTGATTTAGCATATTGGTAGACCAAATGCACAGGGTAACATCAGACCAATATTTGGAGTCCTAGGACCTAGCCTTCCTGGACTCAGAGAGGGCTCTCTCTATGTTGTGCGAAGGATGTAAACTTGTTCTCTTTAGATGGTTGATTTTAGGCTAGTTGTTAAGTGTAGGGTTTGTGTTTTTTTTGTTTGGTTGGGTAAGATGATTAAGTAGGATAGGTGGAAATGAGAGGTTATCAAAAACTTGGCTATGGAGTTTATGAAGTCATTTATATCTCAATAGTGAATTGGGTACATCATAGGAAAAATCTAGTGTAGTCAATGGATCTTTAAAGTTTATGGGTGAAGTGAGATGGACATTAAGTTGGAGAAACAAGGTAGGGCAAAGGGCAGTTAAGAATCCTTTGTCAAATACCTATGAACAAGAAGGTCTTAAATACAGATAAGCAAAGATATTAATCATGAGATAGGGCACACCATTTACTCAATGACAATACTTAAACCAATAAACATTCAAGATACACAATTCTAATGAAATATAGAAGGCGAGAAACTCATTTAACTTCTAGTGATTCCACCTTCAAGCTTTAGAAAACATTTAAGATCACAAATAACTTTAATTCATGAAGAGGGAACTCCTAAACATCATAAATTAAGTTATAAATAACTTTGAGGTAAAATGATAAGCATGTAAAAAGGGCAAGATCGAAACAAGACCTCTTTGGCATAACCTAACAATCAATACATCAAAGAAAGATTTCAAGACAGAGTTCGATAGCATCAAATAAGCAGGGATTACTATGAATCATATTTGTAAGCTAGCATATAAATCCAATGATGAAATAAACAAGCTTAGGTGGGCCTAAGGAGCAACTAAGGATTCCTTAAACTAACATAGCAGAGGAAAACATAAAGACAATAGCAAACAGGGGGACTGAGGTGCCTCAAACATCATTTCTCAACCTATACTTTTCTGAGCTATTGCAACATAGAAAGATGGACAAAATGATAAACAAGTAAATATGAACAAATCTATAGATACATCACCATTAAATAAACTCAGGGATCCTGCAAGCAAGCCTTCATCATCATCAATCAAGGCAAATCATCCACAAGCTCCACAACACCAAATTGCTCTTCAACCTTAAAGAACCCTGTATTGCTCTTAAAACTCATCAAATGCCCACACTTACAATGAATCCTCATGCTCTATATAACAAGCAAGGAGGAGAAAAACCCAATAGAGTATCTATAAGTCCATCGGCTAATCAGAAGTATCTCTATTGTCCTTGAGGCCTTGCAAGGCCCAAGGCATAAAATATCTAAAATAAATATCTTTTCGGCCATTTTTAGCAAAGAAATTGACCTTTAGGATCTGACAAGCTTCCTAAAACTTTCGAAATGCACATTTTGACTTTTCAATTTCAACCACAGGAGCATAGCACTGTGTTTTAAAATGAAATTTCATGCCAGGAGCGTAGGACAGGAACATGAAAAATGGGTCTTCTTACAACAGTGTTTTGAAGGCCTTACCAATGTCAGAAAAGGCTCCGTGATGGCTCGTTGGAAATACCATGAATTATACTTTCCATATATACCATTTCTTCTCTGATATGACTTGTGAAACCTATTAAAACCGAGAAAATTCCAAGACTGGTAGGAGAATGATGAAAAAGTGGGTGTTTTTTACCCTTTTGGAGGACCAAAAAAACTCCAATTGATCTGAAACTTTGTGAGCATGTTATATGAGGGATGAGGAACACAAAAATGCAAGCCTTTCCTCCTGAAAATGCTCTAAAAAATAGCATAGCACCAGGTGTGCTGCGCTCCTAGCCTCAAAATTTGCAAATAACAAACAATTGTCAAAATTCTCCCAAATTTGGTGGAAGTATGCCTTATGGGTTTTGGGAGACCTGTAGAGAAGCTTGAGCCAAAATATTAAGGTTAGCTTGGCTATTTTCCTCTTTTAGTGCATGGATCTCATTTTGGGCCTTTTTGAATTTCAACCTTGCAAATTGGTTTCTTTGGGCATAATGGTTGGTCATTCTTCTTTGTAAATCCAAGTCTTTGTTAGACTTTTCCAACTTGGCTTCAAGGTGTATGTTGGCCCTCTCAAGCCACGATTCACTATCATGTTCAATTTCTATTGCAAGGAGTTTATGGAGAGAAAGTTCTTCTGCTTGGGCTGATTCTTCTTCCCTCTGCTTTGCTAATGCTTTCCTTAGACCCATAGTTCTAGGTCTCCTTCTAGTTTGACCTTCTTCATCCTCACTCTCTTCATAAGTGCCCATGAACTCTTTCAACTTCACTTGTGCACCTTGAGCTTCTCTCCAGTACTTGAGGGCTCTAGCTTCATATATTTCGAATTGTGCTCCTAGCTGCCTATTTTCCAAGTCGAGGACATCATTTATACTCTTGGCCCTACCTAAATGTGCTTGGAGGTTTTTGATTTTATAATTTTTCTGTCTGAAAGGAATGTTTTAACAATTCTTCTTCCAAAATCCTTCTCCACCTCATGGTCTTCTACTTCATCCCTTACCTTTTGCTTCCCTTTGTCCAATGGCTGAGCTGAAGTATATGGCAAGGTCCCTTGCCTTTTGGAGGTAGCAAACACTTGCCTTGATCCTCTTTGATAAGTGAGAGTACAAGATTTAACATGTTTCATTTCATCTTTGGTGATATCGAGATTGCTTTTCTCCTCATTAATGACCCCTGCATGTGTGTCTTCTTCATTTTGTTCTTGACTGCTTTCTTGAAAGGAACTTTCATTTTCTCCCATGCTAGTATCATTGCCCTGATCTTCATCATTGTCATCTTCTTCCATGTCTTCTGCATTTTCATCCTATATGTTTGCAACATTATCATTTACATTGTCATTTTCTTTGTTGTCATGGTTAGAGGTGTCTTCATCACTACTTGGTGCATTTTCATCCTCTTGGTTTCCCTTTGAGTTCATGGGATCACTTTTGTCACTATTGTTAAGGCTATTAGTCATCAGGTTTTCTTCATTATGACTGTCATTAGCCCCTTCATTTCTTGGCCCACTGTCTTCATTATTTGGTCCACTGTCTTCACTTTCAAACTCTACCTCTGTCTCTACATCTTCATTGTTTTCATAATTTGACTCCTCATTATCACTTCTTTCATCTGCCTTTTCTTCACTACTATCTTTACCTTCATAGTCATCTTCAATCTTTGTATCATTTATTTCATTTTCTATGGGGTCACTGTTAGAGGCATCTTCATTAGTTTCTCCTTCATTTTGAATGTCATTTTTTCCTTCATAATTAGGCTCACTGTTTTCATCTTTATAATCACTGTTTTTTTCATCAAAATCTGCCTCTGTCCCTAGACTGTCATTTGTTTCTTCTTCATCATTAGGCTCACTAATTTTTCTACTGGCCTCTTCCTTATCACTGTCTTCTTTGTCTTGACTGTGATTTTCCTCTGTCACTGCTTTCATCCTCATCAACACTTTCTTCTTTGTCTTATTCCTCATCATAATCAATTTCTTCACTTTCATTTTCCTCTTCTTCATTACTTTTTTCTTCTTCTTGACTGTCATTTTCTTCTTGACTTCCATGTACCTCTTTGTCACTGCTTTCTTCATGTTCTTCAACACTTTCTTCTTGTTCTGAGGCTTTAGGAGAAGGTGAAAGAGGGAGGCCTTTTTGGGGAGAGGATTCATGTGAAGAGGATGAATCATGGTCAGTGGGGGGTGATGGAGGAGTGGAGGAAGGTGGATGGGATGATGAGGGCAAAATTTGCAGAGGAAGAGGTTGTGGATTTGTGAAAACACAATGGGCGATGAAAAATTCCCGTGGGATACCTTGTTGCTCTAATTGATGCAACACAATCATTTTGATGAGGGAATGGTGGAAAAAACTTTGCATTTACTGTGAAGGATGCCTCCTTTGCACAATGGATGCCATTTTATCAATATTTTTATAAAGGTAGTAGGGAAAATATAGCATCTTGGCCCTAGTGAAATGCATGAGTAGTCTTATGTGGTAGGAATAGAGCCTAGAAAACCTACCCTCACAAGTGAAGTACTTCATGATGACTTTCATTAGAGGGGAATATCTTTACAAGATATGGGAGAAAGGTAAAATGGTCTTGCAATCAGCTTGGTACCTTGGTTTCAAAAAAGGCTAGTAATGGCTTAAGTCCAAACTCACCTGTTTGAACCATTTTTCTCCCATGCAAGGTATCCTAGTGGCCATGGCAATGGTATTTGGGGATAACTCAAACTTCACTCTAGCTAGATGTACTTGGTGATAATGGAGGTTTAGGATGAAAAGTATAGTCAACTCAGGGTGACTTTTGACTCTTTGTACTTTTTCACAGAAGTCATAGCATCCTACCTCTTGGAAATATGCAACTATGGTAGGAGAGCCTGTCAAATATTTTGTGCTTAAAGGATCAAATCTATTTTCTTTCCCACCCTTCCTCTTTTGTTCTCTAGGCCATTGGCTTCCCTCACCCCTGTCAACACTGCCTTCTCTAGGAATTTTTTCCTTTACCCTTTCTTCTGAAAACAAACCTTAAAACTCTTGTGAAATGATGTGAAGGAGGTGAGTGAGATGGTGAGGAGACAATAGTGACAAGATTGGCCATGTGAGGGCTAATTTTGCAAATGGAGAGGTCGTTTGGGAAAATAATTACTTCTTAGCACGGAAACTGAACATATTCTTCCTCTAGGGTTTCTAGATTTCTTTTTATTTTTCACCCTTTAAAAATAGCATGAGAGGAGATAGAGTGTATAAATACCTTTTATAAAAGCTATGAGGATGCCTAGCAGAGAATTTGACAGGCTTTGAGAAATTTAGAGGCTCCAAAAATATTTGAAGAATCTTCTGGCTGAAAGCGCAGCACAGGAGCGTAGCGCGAGTGAGTCGGGTCGACTCTGCATGCAAGTGTCGGGCAGCCTCTGCACGCCCACGAGTGTAGCATAGTGTAGTTCCGGGCGGCCTCTGCACACGACAAACGTGTAGCGCACCACTACAGGAGCGCAACGCTCAGTAGAAAAATTCACTGTGAGAAGAAATAGGCGTGTAGTGCGGTTCAACAGGAGCATAACGTAGGGCTTCTCCTGCCGAGAACTTTGACAGAAGCCCTGATCTCTTTTCTTGGAATTTTTTTTTCTCTTTCTTGCATATGACAAACGGTTTTGAATGATAACCATAGTATTTTTATACCCTTGGAAAAAATAATTAAGACCAAGAACCCACTTTACTAATGTTTTTATTTTGGTCTTTTATCTCCTTTGCTGATATTTCCTTTTCCGATTGCAGGTGGTGTTTTAAGCATGAAAATGGTCTTTTGTGGGTGATCTTGAAAAAGTGATTTTATTTTCCCTTTGGCCACTTCTACTTGCTGGTGGTGCCATAAAGTAGTGTTTTGATCTTCTTACACTTCTTTTAGAGTTTGGTACCTTAAAAACTCAAAAGTAGAACTTATGATCCATTTGATATCCTTTTTGACCTTCAACCTCCTGCCTTCCTTATTTTGATCATTTTGTAGACCTGTGATTGTACTTTGAAAGTTTAAGTAGCCTTCACATTGATACTCTTTACAATTTTTTCCACTTTGCTGTAGTGAAAACCCCCTTTGTCATATTTTAACGATGGAGGTCTCCTTTCAGACACCCTTTGAACATCTTCTATCATTATAATGGAGTTTTAAGTCCTTCATTTCACCTTTTTCCCACCTTCCTAAACTTCTATTTTTTTAGGGAATTTTTCCTTTTCCCATTTATCACTTCTAGAGACTTTGGTTTCATGCTTGGTGGTGCTGATGTATCTTTGTATTTTTGATCTTTTGCATGGAAATCTTGCTAGGAAACACCTTATAGTCAATTAGTCACAAAACCGCTGATACTCTTTGTTTACTTAGGCATGTCGTTTCTCTTCTGTTGTGAATTTCCTTCAGGATTTTGGCTTCTCACTTAACCTCTCTTCTACTAATGACCATCATAAACCATTCTCGCAGAAATGTTTTAAGATAGGAAACTGTCTCTTTGTAGACTTTATGCTTTGATCAAGGAGGGTTTTTCTTGGAGGTTTTTATACCCTTTGGAAAATCATGAGCATAACCTTCCTTTTCATTTGATTTTATCTCTGTGCATATGTAAATAGTGAGTCTATAAAGCCAAAAGAATGAATATGCTGGGTGACCTTTCATGACCTTTTTGGAGGCTTTTTGGACTTGGTCTTTAGCTGAACACCTGAATCAGGGCTTGAAGGTGTAAAAAAGAGTTTTGACCAACCTTTATGCATTGAAATCATAAAAATTGATAACTTTGATTTATCTAAAGAGCCTAGAAAGGTACTTTAAAATCACCACTGCTTGAGGCATTTGGTAAATAGGGGGAAAGGTTAGGTTACTTGGCAATCCAAGGTGTAAATAGAAAGGTTAGGCAAGTCAAAACAGAGTGGTAAGGTCAGAGGTGGAAAATATAGTGGGAATAAGTGAAATAAGTCCATGATTTAGTCTTCTAAGAATGATAGATTGGTCGTGCCTTGGTAAAGAAGTAGACAATGAAAAATTTATCCTAAGGATAACGAAGGCAGTGAGATTTCTAGAACTCATGGGATTCTTGAATTTTGTTTCTAGAAATCTAGGATAAGCATTTAGTCATCTATAAAGGAAAAAATTACTGATGACTAACATCCTCCATTTAATGATTTGAGGAAATGCCTCATGATGGTTAGGAAAAGGAGGATTTGGTTGAGTAACCTCCCTTGTGTGTAGTACACTTTGGATAGGTGCATGTATTTGGTTTTTTTTGTTGGAAATTCGACCTCCAAGGGAATATTTCGACATCAGTGACTATATGATGAACTTTGTAATCAATTTTAAAGGTTGGATGTCGTGGAATTGAACCTTGGATACTAGTGTACTTTGTGAATTTGGCAGGAAGTAATAGACATAATTTGCAACTATTGTAGTGGGATTCATATGGTATGTGATTTAGCAGTGTTTTTACTTTTGTGATCATATGTTTTAATGTATTTTACCTTCAATTTCCAATTCCATGTTACATGCATTTGTTTTCTAATATGATAAACATAATTCATTGATTTAATGCTCTATTTTGGAGAAGATTTCACATTTTTGTCCATATTCTTCTGATATAAACGAATTCATGAGATTCATGCTTATTTTGAAACCCTATCAATCTAACCTATTCACAAAGATACCTCTAAAGTGATAAAGTATTTTCCTACCTTGCCCCATTACATCTCTGCAAATCTGATTTTCAGAGCCCTAACCTAGTCCATCTAGACCTAAACCACCATCTAACACAAAACCATCAAATCAAACATACCCTAATCCACATACCTAGCCTAATATCCTTTACACTCTAGTTAATTGATTGTGATATCATTGAGAGAGCCCTCTCAGCCTAGTAGGGCTAGATACTAGGTCAAAGTGCTCTGTGGTTACCTTTGCTTGTGTTCTTTTCAGCCTTCAGAGAACTGGTGGAGTGATAATAAAAGGTAAAGCTTTGGAGAAAAGTATAAGTAAGAACTATTTTCTACAACAAAAATTTAAATTAACAAAGCAAAGTTTTATAGAAGAAAAATATTTGATCTGGGATCCTATCATTTCAGAAATTAAAAAGATTAAATATTATTTGTACAAGTGGAGGATGAAAGAGAGTTAGCTTCTACTGTTTCAGCCAATATTGTTAATTTTCAACAGATGTTGGGAGATAGACCATCAAAGGCTCAAATTTCTATCAATTATTTAAATTCAAGTACAAAAGCCCAATTGAATTTCGCAGGGATAGATGACAAAGAAGAAATGATATCCCAAACAAGAAAGTATATCATCAAATATCAGATGATGAAGCATCTTTCATTGAAAAAATATTTCGTGAAAGCAAGAATATTAGGTTTTAAAATATTCTTCAGAGAGATGTTTCTGCTGGGTTTGACAAGGTTTTGGAATTCAGAGGGTTTTTTGATTCTATACAGTGAATATCATATGATGTTTCTAGCTAAAAAAATGTGTAATATTCCTATATTAGCATGTAGCTAATTGGAATATTACTTTTTATCTTTACATGTAGTTAGATGAATAAATGGGTAGGGAGGCCCATAAATATTTTTAGTAGGCATAAAATCCCTCTTAATGTGAAAAGGGACCATATTCATAGCTAGATAAAGCACCCTCATGTGTGAACAGGGGCTAATGCATGTGGACAAGGTCAAAGTTTGACCAAGTCAACATAGCTGGAATGGAGGGAGTGAATCATCAATAGAGACAACCCAATATGAATGTGGATTAGTTTAGATAGTTATATAAAAGTTGGATTGAAGTCCCTTAGGTGTGAAAAGGGGCTGGAGAAGGTTGAAGGGGTAAACTTTGACCAAATCAAACAACATTGTTATGGAGGAGTGGCATAAATGATGGAACAACACAGTTTTGGAGGGAGATTGATTGTGTGATGGTGGAAACCCTAATGAGTGGGACCCAAGGTGAGAAGGCTCACATTGTTTATAAGGAAGAGGATGGCATCCATATGGGGTTAGATTATGATTATTATTTTGATACGTCTATTTAGACTTTTTCTTTCTTAAGTTGTTTAGTTGAGATTGATGTGCTGTTTAGCACCGGGTGTTCTCGAGTGGGAATCCCACCTCTTCCCATTGAGTAGCTTTTGGGAGAGTCCTGATATATCATTCTACATATCCAGAATTCTGGACAAGCTTCAGTCTTTAGCTGCAATGCAGTTTCTATAGAATATTGTGTTGTGTTGAAAGGTGTTGCAGTGGAGGGTTGATAAACCCACTTTTTGAGCTAGTTTTTTATAGGAGGAAGGATTCCTTCTATTGGGAGATCAGTGTGGAGGGTTCTTGAGCACACTTTAGATATTTGGCATCAGGCCAACTTATACCCATAATTTACAATGAATTTTGAGCTGGAAATTGCGTTATTTTGGAGGGCAGTTTCAATAGAGGATCTATTGGCTCTTTTAGAGTGTTTTCTTGTAGGTGAAGGGTTCAACCTTTCATTGGAGGAGACCCTTGAGGAGATATACATTAGGTCCATATTATTTCAGCCTTCTATTTTCATGAGCTTCAGTTTGCAGTGAATCTTCAACCCTAGGGCTGTAGAACACCATTTGTATTTGGGTGCATTTCCGGAAACCCTTCTCGGGTTCTGTTGGAAAGGTGTCTAGGAGGCTAGATCTTCACTCCTAACATTATTTGAGCTATATAACAATAGATATACATTGATCCATCATTATGCATTAGTTTATGCCCTAAAAATACGTTGTCACAACTCTTGGCATTTGTATGGTAGCTATTTCTCATGTATTGACATATTTTTCTTGTGGAGGCTTGTTTTGTATTGCTTGAGTGACTAGATCCTCAAAATATTATGCCTATTATTTGCTGATATTTTAAATAAGATGGTTGTACATTTGTCTCATATCATGGTGTGTTGATTTATTCAATGTTCTCTCTATTATTGTGTTCATGTATTGATGCTACCTCATTTGGGAATATTGTAGTGGTATCAGAGCATAATCTTGGCTCAGCATGTGAGTTTAAGCCAATATGCTATAAGAAGAAGAAAAAAAGGAGAAGAGATCTAAAATGATGGAAGGAGTGAGCTTTGTCTCATCACTTTTTAGATCTATGAAGAACCTCTCCAAGGAGGTTAAGCAAATGAAAGAAGAGAGATACAATGAGACCTCTACAGGGTTTCAAGAAGAGGAAGGTCCATGTACTTCCTATTATCAGAAGATGTAATATCCCAAAATAGGGAAATTATACAACAATGAGAATATCTTAAGATATTATAATGTTGGAGATCTAGAAATACTTGAAAAACATAATGCAATATGTGTCAATTTACTTATTAGATCAGATTAGGAGCATATCAGGAAAACTATATCTCCATATGTTATCATCCAAGTGGGGAAAAGCAGTGATATAGGCCATAAAAAAATTATTTCCAAAAAATAACACTATAACTATGAGAAATGGGACTTGGATCCCTTAGTTCATGCAATATAAATCTCACATATAGAATGGGAGTTGAAACAAATCATTCTAGCTAAGTTAAACAGATCTCCCGGTTCTTATATGGCTTAAAAACACTGAAAACCTATAGCTTAACCCATACAAAAAAATATGAAGCAGGAAAAACATAATTACAAGAGGTTTTATATAGAAATATGTTATAGACAACAGATCTAGAGTTTATTTAGCCAAAGCACATAGAAAAACAGAGATCTAGCCTCTTTTATACAATGTAAAGATAACCCGGCAAGGGTTTCTTGGAAGCTCAAGTACAAAAGGAATAGATCTGGATATTCAGCTGAAAAATAACATAGTTCCCTAAAAAATTACATGAACATAGATGAAATAAGTACAATAGGGATAATAATCCCTTTTTCTAGCTTTCCGGGGGAAGGGTTGGCCCTTGCCCTAGGAAACTAGCCCAAAATCAAGGTATTAAACTTTGCTGCAGCTGATCTCTGAAAAATGACACATTTCCTGCAAAGGAATACACTATATAAGTGAAGAAATGCTTTTTCCAAGTGATAATATGTGAAAATATGCCTGGGAGTCCTTCTTACTGATCCTCCAATAGATAGTCAAGCTTTCCACTGAAAAACAAGCCCAGAAATGACTCAAAGAGATCCTCCTTTGCTGCACCCTACAACTCAACCCAACTCTAAAAAGAACTGCACTATAGCTGAAGGAGGTAGCTTGGAAAAAATGTCTAGATGAGGAAATTTAGCTCAAAGAACCTCTCCTTCCCTGAGGATGAGG
The DNA here is from genome assembly GCA_034641835.2 of Pinus albicaulis. Taxonomy (NCBI): domain Eukaryota; kingdom Viridiplantae; phylum Streptophyta; class Pinopsida; order Pinales; family Pinaceae; genus Pinus; species Pinus albicaulis. The sequence goes on along the minus strand of CM076584.1, from coordinate 1,618,591,190 downwards.
TAGGGATTCCCGACCGGGAACACCCTTGTGCTAAACAACACTGCAACCCTGCTAAATGGCAAGAGGAAGCAAATTCTAAACAGACCAAAGAAAATAATAATCCAAGCATGCCTAAAATGGCTCTCCTCCTTTCCATATATAGCAAGTTCTCCTCTCCACAATGGGTCCCATCCATATGTGACACCTAGCCCATGCAAGTTTTCCTCCATTAAAACTGTGCAATCCATCATGGAGATACAATGTATCTAGACAGTGCATGTAGACTTGGTCAAATATGACTGAATCAACAGGATCCAATCCTGTTCACACTTGTAGGTGCTTAATCCAGCTGCTTATTCTTCCCTTTTTCACATGAGGAATGTTATTTTTCCTTTTAAAGAGGTTAATGGGCCTCCCTACCCATTTTATTCATCTAATGCTAACTATAATGTTCCTTTTAGCTTGAGGCTAAAATTTGGGAACATTACAGTACTCCCCTCCAAAATGTTGCTTGTCCTCAAGAAAATGTATAGAGAGAGAAAAATTCTCCCCTTTCCCCTCTTGTGGCCTCCTCATAAATAGTCCCCACCACTACTCAAGATAATCTGCAACAAATCTGCCCTCCAATGTCTCCTTCCAAAGATGCATGACCAAATGGCTCACATCATGAAAAGGTGGAAGGTGTAAGTGGAAACCTTCTTGCTGTCTCATGGCCCCCTCAAGGTAGGAGTGATGATACACATGGGAAATATCATTTCCAATGAGTGACCCATTTACCCATGATATCATCCAAATGAAATGAGCCATTCTAGGTAGCTCATCAAAGAAATATGTAACCCCGGGTTTATGCAATGCGTTGGGGCTGAATGGAGAGTTTATATTTTACCATCCAAGTAGTTTCTCTCTCCATTTATGGTATGTATGGGGGGGTTGTTGATATTGGGCTACAATGTCATGGCCTTCAAAAATGGCCCAAGCTACCCCACAAGATAAGCCAACCATGAAGTGCCTCCTCCAAGAATGCAAGTTCTCCCAATGGCTCCTCCTACATGAAGGAAAGAGGTGTGTTGTGGCAATCATGGTGTGCCCATTGTTTCTCCTAAAACATACAACATGTAGAATAGGGAGAATCATACTCCCAATGGGAATCTCCATCTCAAATCCCACTCTCCAACAAAGCTTCCCATGAGTATAAGCATATCAACAATATTTTGAAGAAAAATACTATGAAAACAAGCTACCAAATGACAACCGGAGAGTGAATCATAGTTCCACACAAGGAACCAGCATAGTGCATTCCATGCCTACCTCAAAACAAAAAATAACAAGTGCTTCACCAGTCACTTGTTTTCTGCCACAGTCATCTCATAAGATGGAAACATGAAGATACAATGTGGTGTCAATGGTGCACACCAAGAATCATGTGGCTTCCCCCAAAAACCACCAATAAGGTAGCCAAAATCAATGCTACAAGTAGCTACAAGTACATCATCATACAATATGCAAGAAGGGATAATTCTTCTTGATACATCATGCTGCTCAAACAAGGAAAAGAAGTACAATACAAAATGTGAAATTATACCTCCTCCATCATGTACTTGAGATCTTGAGCTGAAATGGCTCAACTGGAATTTTCCCCTCACCTCCAATGTGTAGGGAATTGGCTGTGACCTCCTCTCTATCACCATCCGGGCTATTAATCTCTCCATATGCTATAATATGTCATGCTGGATGCCCTCCCAAGTGAACTCCTTTGTCAAAGAGAGATATGCATCATAATGCATGGAAAGGAAGTCCTCATGTGCTGCATGTAACAGCTTCTCCTTGAGACTAGAAGCTCTAGTCAGGAAGACTCTACCATAAGAATCAATGGCCATGTCATCCACCATATATCTGTCATCCCCATCTGAGTCATCAAGAATCATGCAAGCACCAATATACTTAGAGTACTCTACCAAGAGTTGAGACATCCAATATGGATCAATCCTCCTAAGAGACAACAATGATGATCTGGCATGTGAAGCTCTCCTCATGCTACTGCCTGCTACTTTGACATCCCCCATGCCAAATTCTTCCTCCAAACTCTTCACCTCTCCAAAACCCAAGAGTGGTGAACCCAAAGACAAGATGAATCTCATCAAATCTAGATCTGGTGGCCTCCCAAGTGGAATGCCTCCATGTAGTGAGACATCAAAATCTGAAGTGGATTGTATATATGAGTGGATTGAGTTGTCCCTCTCTTCACTGCACAGTGCAATCCCCTCCTTATGTGCAGAAACCTCCCGAAATAGATAAGGGTGAATGTTCATCATCCCTTGGTGCTAATCCTTCTCCTCTTCTCCCATATATGAGAATTCCTCATCCTCAAAGAGATACCCTTGATCTTGGTCATCTATTGAAGGAGAAGACTCCATGTCTTCACAATTAGAAGAGGGCTCTTCAAGAAGTGGGGATATTGCCCTTGGAAAAATATCATACTTGCTTTTATCCCCTTTAAAAATATGGAGTGGAGTTGGTTCAATAGGTCTCTCCAACTCATGCAAAGTGTTTGAGTTTTTGTTTTCAACAAATGATGGTTCACAATGTTTTCTATCAAATCTTTTCACCAATTCCTTAGTGAATCCAACATAATTTTTTACATTTGCATGAAAAAATGAAGTAGAATCATCAAACCACCAATCATGGGCCATACCTTTGAGGTGCAGCGCTGCTACTCTGATGGCATCCTTCTCTGAAACTTGGTGTAACTGAAAATTGGAATCTAGCTCTCCTACCCAAGCTCTGGCTATGCACTCTGTTGATCCATCAAAGTGAGATATGAAGCTTCTACCTCTCTTGCTTCTTTTGTGGCTGCTGGATCTTGCCTCCTTGAGTTTACAAAACCTTTGGAAGTCTAAGTGCTCTTTGAATCTCCATGATTGAGCCTCATACTCCTAAAGATATTCACTCAAGGTCTCCTCCCTTGGTGCATCTCCTCCCTCCATCATTCTTGCAATAGATGTGGACAGTAGACTGCACTGTGGATTTGCATGTATGGCTGAATGCTCACACCCATCATAAGAATAGCTAGGGCTTGCTTCAAACCCTCTTAGAAATATTATACACTCCTCCCCTTTCATCTCCTTGAGATCTTCCTTGATGTTCTTCATAGCTTGGAAAAGAAGCAGGGAGACCCTCTCTTCCTTCATTCCTCCAAATAATGGAGTCATGCTTTTGTTTCTTCTGCACAACTTCTCTCTTCTATGAGAAGCTTCTCCTCCTAATGGCATAATGTCTTGGATGCACAGGCTGAGCCAAGATTATGCTCCAATACCACTTTAATATCCCAAAATAGGGAAATTATACAAGAATGAGAATATCTTAAGATATTATAATGTTGGAGATCCAACAATACTTTAACACCATAATGAAATTTGTTTCAATTTACTTATTATATCAGATTAGGAGCATATTAGCAAAAATATATCTCCATATGTTATCATCCAAGTGGGGAAAAGCAATGATCTGGGCCATAAAAACGCTATTTCCAAAAAATAACGTTGTAACGGTGATAAATGGGACTTATATCCCTTATTTCATGCAATATAAATCTCACATATAGAATGGGAGATGAAAAAAATCATTCTAGCTAAGTTAAACAGATCTCCTGGTTCTTATATGGCTTAAAAACAGTGAAAACCCATAGCTTAACCCATACAGAAAACTCTGAAGCAGGAACAACATAATTACAAGATAATTTCTGTAGAAATATGTTGTAGACAATAGATCTGGATTTTATTTATCCAAAGCATAGATAAAAACAGAGATCTAGCCTCTTTTATACAATGTAAAGATAACTTGACAAGGGTTTCTTAGAAGCTCAAGTACAAAAGGAATAGATCTGGATATTTAGCTGAAAAATAACGCAGTTCCCTGCAACATTTCATGAACATAGCTGAAATAAGTACAATAGGGATAAGAATCCATTTTTCTAGCTTTTTGGGGGAAGGGTTGGCCCTTGCCCTAGGAAACTAGCCCAAAATCAAGGTATTAAACCTTGCTGCAGCTGCTCTCTGAAAAATGACGTAGTTCCTGCAAGGGACTGTGCTGTAGAAGTGCATAGATGCTTTAGCCAAGTGCCAAGATGTGAAAATATGCCTAGGATTCCTTCTTACTGATCCTCTAATGGATAGTCAAGCTCTCCACTAAAAAACAAGCCCAGAAATGACTCAAAGAGATCCTCCTTTGTTGCACCCTACAACACAACCTAGCTCTAAACAGAAATTGCGCTATAGCTGAAGGAGGTAGCTTGGCCAAAATTCTGGAATGAGGAAATTTAGCTCAAAGAACCTCTCCTTCCCTGAGGATGAGGTAGGGATTCCCGACCGGGAACACCCTTGTGCTAAACAACACTGCAACCCTACTAAACAACAAGAGGAAGAAAAGTCTAAATAGACCAAAGCAAATAATAATCCAAGCATGCCTACAATGGCTGTCCTCCTCTCCATATATAGAAAGTGCTCCTCTACACAATGGGTCCCATCCATATGTGCCACCTAGCCCATGAAAGTTGTCCTCCATTAAAACTGCGCAGTCCATCATGGAGATACAATGTATCTAGACAGTGCATGTGGACTTGGTCAAATATGACTGAATCAACATGATCCAATCCTGTTCACACTTGTAGGTGCTCAATCCAGCTACTTATTCTTCCCCTTTTCACACGAGGAATGTTATTTTTCCTTCTAAAGAGGTTAATGGGCCTCCCTACCCATTTTATTCATCTAATGCTAACTATAATGTTCCTTTTAGTTTGAGGCTAAAATTTGGGAACATTACAGAAGAAAGAACCGGTGTTGTAGAGAGCTCTAAAGAAATACACTATGCCCTTTCCTTTTGAGGGAGAAGACAAGAGGCATGGAGATGGAGGGCACTTGGAACATGAGATCCTGAGTGCATACCTGGAAGAATATAAGTCTCAACTTAGAGCTTTCAAGGAGACTCTAACTCTCCCACAGTTCATTCATCTTGAAGAATAAAGGAGACCTTGTAGCTATAGGAGAATAAAGGGCAATAGATTTCTATTATCTACTTTTGATGGGTCATCCACATGTACAACAAGGGCTTGGGGAATGAAGCTATATGCATTATTCCTACTACATCCAGTGGTAGAAAGAGAGGCTGTTGAGATTGCAGCACTGCACCTTGAGGGTGAAGCAAACATTTGGTGGTTCAGCCATTTGAGTCATGCAAGAGTGACTGCATTTGCAGATTTTACTCAAAGGTTGATCAAGAAATTTGAAAAGAAGAAATCAGAGGAGGATAAGACTTCACCACCACTTGAGGAGACTTGTACCAGCACTGATACAACTATGGAAGAACAACCATCATCATCAGCAGTTAGGGGAGCCATCACACTGGAAGGAGGAACCCTTGTAGTAGTACAATATGTTCCCAATATTTACCAAGGTATGCACATGTTTCCATTTTATGTTACTTCAACACATCATATAGAGGATTGTGGGAATATGCCATTGCATGACCAAGGGTCAAAGCATATTGCTGATTTGGAGTAGCAGACTTTCACTATGTTGTGCAGCCTTGAGTTGTTCAAGGAGAGGATAAACAATCCTCCTGACTATTCATTATTGAGATGCACAGAACTCCTACATTCGGGAATGGATTTCTGGAGGATAGGATGAGCATTGTCCTAAACAATCCAATGGAGAACTATATGTTCCGCATTTAGCATGAGCATGAGGCAAAAAAAACACCATTATGGAGATCAACAGCATTGTCATTGAGCAACAATGATGAGTTGGGGGCCCCACTATTATTAGAGTATTCTGATGACTATTACACTTGTGTGACATTGGATGAGCAGATGATTGATGAAAGACATCTTATCTTTTAGCATTGTGATTGATCTTTCTAGATGAGCATTGTACAACTTTATGAGGAGATATTGCCTTCAGCATACTTGGATCCTTATGGATTCAATATGGTCATTGATGAGGGGTCTTCACTTGGAGATATCCAAGAGGTTGCATTTCAACATCCCATGAAATGCAAGGGTAGAAATCTGATGTGGAAGCAGTGTTCTCCATTGGAGGAATACCAAGATGGAGCATGGTAGGATACACCCACATTTGGATGAAAGGGTGTGGATGGTAAGCAAGAGGTTGGTGAGTCATCTACATATCTATGACACAGGGCAGCATGAGGCATGACTGCATTGGCTACTCTTGAAAGAGTTTGACCATCATGTGATATATCCTTCTTCAAAGGGTATGTTGGTGGAGGAAACTTGGCAGGACACTTGCATCATATGGCGGCAAGGAGTTTGGGTGCATTGTGTTGATATGTCATTCTTCATGTCAATCATCATATCTTCACCTCATGATTTGTATGATGGAGGTGTGAGGGGGCAGCAAGAGTTATTGTTGCTTTGGCTACTCTTAGGAGAGTATGGGAAGATTTTCTCCCATACTTGGCATGATATTTCAGGAGAAAGGGATGGCACAATCAAAGTGCAAAGAGGCTACCCTTCAACATTGGAGGATCAGGAGGTGCTAACACATAGGAAGGATAATCCAACACATAGTAGCATGATGGTGGATGAATTTGGCATATGGCATGTCGAAGAATGGAGTCATGGAGTGGCAAGAGCCTTATCACTAAGGCCAACAACGCTGTCACCAGGGAGTATGTATCTATTGATGGAGTGTTCCAAGGGGAGTATGCATCCCTTCATTTTTTAGATCCTTATGAGAAGATTCTCATGGGAGGGCTCATCTATGGACCTCACTTTCAGCCTACTCAGCTTGTATGGTACAAAATGTATTTCTGTACTTATTGGTCATTTCTTAAATTATTTTCATCTTCTCACCATCTATGTACAGTGCATTGCTCCACAAGAGGGAAAGATTATTTTTGGGTTTCATGGTCATTCTAGGACCAAAATCTGTGATGGAAATAACCCTTCTTTGCATGACCTTGGGAAAGTGTGGTGTTATTTTTATTATGCTCAGCTGATATAAAATTCCATTTACTACCTCATAGTAGATGAGAAAACATGCACAACTAGTAACTTGTTGGAGGAAAAATTGCCACATGATGTTCTGAAACAACAGTTGGTAAAACTGCGTTGTATCCATTGGAGGAACCATTGGTATCATCCAAACTTGCACATAACCTTCAAAATTTTTCTTATTTGGATACCATATGGTGATGATGTACCATTCAATTCATATGGGATGGTTTTGGCCAGCATGATTCATGACTCTAGAGAGAGGATCATTGAAGATCTAGTCTTCTTCTTGCCTCTTGATGACAACATTATTGTAGCCCAAAATTAGCAGCTACTCTACACTTATCATAAGTGGAGAAAGAGACATCGTGGGATAGGCTATTTTTTCTACCATGATGATTTATGCAACCCACCTACATTGCAGGAGCCAAAGGTGGAGGAGATTTTTCATGAGTTACCGTTTTGGAGGGTGGCTCATTTTGTATGGATGATAGCTTGGGGATGGGAGATTCACATGGGGATGATATTTTCCAACATATCTAAAATTCCATGCCTCAAGAAGGCCTCTAGACAACACATTGTTTCCTCCATGGGTGTTTTACTTCTCCATGATGATAGCTATTTGGGATGGTCACCAAAAGCTAACTTGCATACTTGGGAGGGGCAAATTGAAGGTCTATTGATGAGACAACATCTTGTTCCTTGGAGGAGTTTATCATATGAGGATGCTACAGGAGGAGGAGAGGAGGCTCTTTGGTTCTATCCTTGCATTTTCTTGAGGACAAGCAACGTTTGTGAGGGGAGGACTGTAATATTCCTAAATTAGAATGTAGCTAATTGGAATATTAATTTTGCTCTTGACATGTAGTGAGATGAATAAATGGGTAGGGAGGCCCATAAATATTTTTAGTAGGAATTAAATACATCTTAATGTGAAAAGGGATCATATTCATAGCTGGATAAATCACCCTCATGTGTGAACAGGGGCTAATGCATGTGGACAAGGTCAAGTTTGAACAAGTCAATAAAGCTGGAATGGAGGGAGTGAATCATCAATAGAGACAACCCAGTATGAATGTGGATTAGTTTAGATAGTTATATAAAAGTTATAAGACCTTTAGGTGTGAAAAGGGGCTGGAGCAGGTTGAATAGGTAAACTTTGACCAAATAAAACACCACTGTTATGGAGTGGCATTAATGATGGGACATCGCAGTTTTGGAGGGAGATTGATTGTGTGATGGTTAAAACCCTAATGAGTGGGATCTAAGGTGAGAAGGCTCAAATTTTTTATAAGGAAGAGGATGGTAGCTACATGGGGTTAGCTTATGATTATTATTTTGATATGTCTGTTTAGTATTTTTCTTTCTTCAGCTGTTTAGTTGAGATTGATGTGCTGTTTAGAACTGGGTGTTCCCAAGTGGGAATCCCACCTCTTCCCATTGAGTAGATCTTGGGAGAGTCTTGATATATCATTCGACATATCCGACATTCTGGCCAAGCTTCAGTCTTTAGCTACAACGTAGTTTCTGGAGAATATTGTGTTGTAGGGTGTTGCAGTGGAGGGTTGATAAACCCACTTTCTGGGCTAGTTTTTCATAGGAGGAAGGATTCCTTATCTTGGGAGATCAGTTTGGAGGGTTCTTAAGCACATTTCAGATCTTTTTCATTAGGCCATCTTATCCCATCATTTACAGTGTAATTTGAGCTGGGAATTGCGTTATTTTGGATGGCAGTTTCAATAAAGGATCTATTAGCTCTTTTAGAGTGTTTTCCTGTAGGTGAAGGGTTCAGGCTTTCATTGGAGGAGACCCTTGAGGATATCTACATCAGATCCATATTATTTCAGCCTTATATTTTCATGAGCTTCAGTTTGCAGTGACTCTTCATCCCTAGGGTTGTAGATCACCTTTTGGATTTGGGTGCATTTCTGGAAACCCTTCCAGGGTTCTCTTGGAAAGGTGTCTAGGAGGCTATATCTTCACTCCTAGCATTATTTGAGATATATAATAGCAGATATACATTGATCCCTCTTTATGTAGCAGTTTATTTCGTAAAAATATGCTTTCATAGCTCTGGGCATTTGTATGGCAACTATTTCTCATGTATTGACATATTTTGCTTATCGAGGCTTGTTTTGTATTGCTTGAGTGACTAGATCCTCAAGATCTTGTGCCTATTATTTGCTGATATGTTTAATAAGATGGCTGTACATTTGTCTCATATCATGGTGTGTTGATTTATTCACTTCTCTTTCCATTATTGTGTTCATGTATTGCTGCTACCCCATTTGGGAATATTACAAAATGATATATCAGCCATAAATCAAATTAGTACAAATATGAAGGGAGAGGAAATAATTAAAATATAGAAAGAAGCTATTTTCCTACTTTATGAAGTGATAAAGGTGATTGATGGTTTACCACTAGTTACATATATTTTCAATTCAGAATTAGATGCAATTAACATATAAATGTTGTAAGTATCTTTTCATTCATCTCTATCTAGTAAACAATTTCCATATTTGCGTATAAGTGGAATGTTTTAGATTCGTCTCTTGCAACAAGTTCTCGAGGGTGAATTTTTTGGCATGTGAGCATAAAATAACTACCTATCAGGGATTTTAGGCATAATCATGGGAAATATATTGGCCGGAGATTTGGATGTGACCTTTCACGTGTTATAGGCGAATAAAAGCAGGCACACATGTCGCACTTTCTATGGGATAGAGAGGTTATCATTGAAGTTCTTTTCATTTATGATTGCAGATAAAATTGGTGGTTGAGAGTCTATATTTTTGGCTTATATTTTTATTTTGATTCATTCTGTTTACGGAGTAAAGATTAAATTCACAAGTAATTTGTCGAAAATGGAAGGAGTTGGTGTTATCAAGATAAATCCCCTCTGCAGACAGAGGCAATCTCTCTAGCCCTAGAGTGGGTCTAGCAACATGAGATTCTTTCTAACATAAGATTTCTTAACATAAGTACCTTTTTCCAATCGCTATCCTTGGATCTGTTGATGATGACCTCAATCCATGATCCTTGTAGGCTCGCTTCCTGCTACTGATGGTGCACAAATACCTATGGATGATCAGGAGACAACAAAAAACGTGATACAATATATACTAAACATAAACACTAGCTATCTAGTAGATCAAGGAGACCAGAATATTTGCCTATTCATGAAGACAAATATAGAAAGAAAACATTAGATGTTATTATTGATAAATTATGAAAGGAGAGCTTACAATCAGGACTTGATGTTGGATGCATCCTCAGGTGAAAATCTAAGTCCTTCACCCATCTCAAAATCATTCCTTCTCCCATGCACGTAGGCTTAATCATGATGCTAGCATGAAAAAGGATGAGAGTTCAGATGATTCTGACAATGATCAACCAAGCTCTAAAATTGGGGGAATGAGGGATGTGAATTTATAGCAAGTGTTAGGGTCCTATAATAATAGGATTCATAATTTTGAATTGGCTCTGTTAAAATCTTGAAATATTGTACATACCTTTGCTTTCTGCAAATGTATTCCTAAATTAAAAATGAAAAGAGGGTATGTCCTAAAAGAACAATAAAAGGACAAAAAAGAAACAAAGTTAAAAAAAGAATATTAAATATGAACCCCATCAAAAATAGATCATGAAAGTGTTGCAAATCCAAATGCCACTACTATTTAATTTTTCTGCAGAATAAAGATTATGTGCATCTTGTTTAAAATTCCCTAATCCATGATAAGTCAAACAGTTTAATCTTGAATTCTCATGCTTTAAATTTAATGTTGATAGATAGAGAATAAAGATCTAGCCAAACCGTTTAACCTTGGTAGATCAATAGTTAAAATAGAGAATAATAAGGATCTCAACAGTTTAATTTGAGCCCTTGGATGAAATTAGGTTAGAATTGGATAGTTTCTTTTTTAAAAGAAAAATGAATAAGGGTTTTCAAGCTGAAATGCACCCATGTAAATAAAGAAAAAATGTTAGGGTAGAAGATGGGTAGGTACAAGAAGTTTCACAAGGCATGGATAAACATCATTTGGAATATTACTAATTTCCCTCCCCACAATGTGTTCCAGTACTAAATCCTTCAGTCATAAAGGCTCAAAGCATTTCTTTGACTTTTTTCGGACTGGACCCATGACTTAATGATTGATTGGCACTAAGGTATTGGAATTCCCCTCATAAAAACCCTTCTCCTTCATAAAAAGCCCTTTTCCTCATTACATCATTCATTTTCATTTGCAAAATCCCTTTTTCCTAAGTTTAAAGCATATTTTACCTAGGAAAAGTAAACCCCCTTGACCAATTCCCTTTTTCATACAAAAATACCCAAAAACCCACAAAAATGTTGTTATCCTAAGTATATGTGTGAAATGTTAAATATGGGGCCACCACTATGAAAATCCCGCCCAAAGACATAAGTTGCACTTTACTTAGTGTATTTTTTTTCTGTTCTGAAAATTCATTTCATATTAACTCCTAACCTAATGTATTAGCTCCATTATATACCCCTTAGCCCGTATTATATTAATTCCACTTTTATTTTAATTCCCAACCCAAATTTTAATTATAACCTATAGTTCTATTCCGCACATATGATAAATACTGGTCCCACTATCCCGGATAGTTTATATTACATACACCCACCCCCATTGATTAAAACATTAACCTTTAGCCTATAATTATACACCCGACTATGTATTAAACCTTAACTTAATACATAATAAAACCTTGAGCACCATTAAAAAAAAATCGGGCCCCATGCCTTTGGACTGTGCAACTCTATTGCACAACCCGCACCATCGATCTCCATGACCCCGATCTAATGACGGATAATGAATTTCACACATCCAAAAGCACGATCCTTAATCAACCCCTACCCTTGATAAATAGGAAGTTTTCAGAGTTTCTCTGTCCGCGATGTGTCTAATTCTCATTTTATCGCATCCTCATATCCAATTCCGCATACCACCTTTCGACAATGCAAAAAATGCTTGGTGGTATTTCCTTCCCCCGCGCCCAAACCACTTATCCTATGTGATGTAACCGCCATTCAATGCATTAAATGTTTAATAAAAATGCATACAAACCGCCCATTTGCACCGTTTTCACTCTTTTCTGTTACCATTTGTACAAAAAGAGAATTTTGACCAAAAAGAATGCTACCGACTCTATTTTAAAGCTTAAACCAAACACAATTTGCCCAATTCAACTGCTACAAAAATTGCCGAAGACATCGCTTCTGAAAGCTTTCTACAACCCTAGAAACCCCACTGTAGTTCAAACCATTTTTTACAGTCTTTTCCCATCATCAAAGCCATAATCCCTCCTTGAAAACCTCCGTCTCATTAATTAATGTTTTTTTTTTTTAGGTTAGTAGCAAAAGGATAATTGGGATAAACAGTTTAATACTAGTTAAAACTGTTTACTCCTTAAAAACTTACAAGGAAATGAATTTTAAATGATATTCCATAACAAAAGATTCTAGGAAGCAGAACATAAAGAAGTCATTTACGTAGAGAGACATAAATTTGCACAGTGAATGGTAAAAGTGAAATAAGAATTCACAATGACAGTGAAAACATAACAGTCAAAGAGCATCAGAGTTAAAGTGGATCAGATAAAAGTCAGAGTGAAAGTCAAATCAGAAAAAACAATGCAGTCAAGGTAAAATAGTAAAGGTAAACACGGAGGAAGTAATGGTTCAACAGTGATGAAAACAATTTAACCAGAAACAATGAAGTTTATCTGAAGTAAAAGTCAAAACAGTTAAAAGATGAAAACAGAGCAAGAAGGGACAATTTCTAGAAATTTCCTGTTTAAGTCATAGTTTTTCAGAAACTATTATGGCCAATCCAATATGAATTTTGAAAAACTGGAGGAGGTTTATGAATTCCAAGCTACAAAAACCTATCTCACTTTATGCATACGTATTACATAATGAGAGATAAATGCACATCTTCATAGCCTATTTTTCAGACTGTTCAAAGTTCTGTTTTACACATCTTTTTGCAGAGCCTATTGTGAATAGTTGGAATTGAATTTGGGGAAACTGAGAGAGGTTTATCTCAATAACATATTTATCTACAATAATTTCTTTCACTTTTTACATATCTATTTCGGATTGAGATATACAAAGGTATCACTGGACCCCAATTTTTCAGAATTTCTGGAGCAAAATGCACAAAGGAAGGAGATAGTTAGTGACTTGGAAGCCTCATCATCAACTAAGAGTTGCTATCAAATTCGAATAGTTGTATTGAAGTCGAACACCAGTAGAATCATTCGATCAAAGGCCAATTATGTGAACTTGTCATCAAACACCAAGAACTTGCCATTGAGGCATGCACGCTACAAGGTACTGAAGGAAGTATCTAAACCACTTTCCTGGATAATGAGCTGAAGTCGATAGGAATTGATTCATCAAAGGAGCACCATAATGATTCCCACAACATCGACACGAAGCAAAATATATCTTAAGATGATAGGAGTTATTCGGGATTGTAATAGAGGATGTCAGATATGTAGAAGGTGTTTGACAAAAAAGACTTCTCTTTAACATATTGGCGACAAGACTCCGGAGTGTGGCAACATTTGACTCAAATAGGATCATAGGTCATGTTGACGAAATTGGTAATTAGATGAGAGACAAACGGATTTCCCAAACCCATGGAGGTAAAGTGAAGAATGTATTACATCCCCAGCTTGACACGAATTGCAGATGAGTGTCAAGTTCAAGAGCGCCAAGCTACCCAAAATAAACATAGGATGTTCACTTTGAATTTTCCCCTGTTATTGCTAAAAATTACTTCTCTATTTTTTATGGCCAGTGTGAAGAGGATAGCATATGTTGAGCATGTAAGTTCATTCTTGAAATGAATCCATCCTAGTAAGTTTAACGAGCCCTAGGAAGGAGGAACTTAGTCTCATCATGGTGACAAGTCTTTTGTCGTTTAATATTTAATGAGTCCAACAGAAGGTAAACTTGATAACTTTTCATGTTTAGGGAGTTTGAAAGGAAATAAAAAGAAAACTCCATCATGTCCCTTTTCATAATCCATCTCTCAAATCCGAAAAGGAGAAAAATATGTTCAAGAGAAACTCTTGACCATGTTTGATCAAGGTATTAACTTTTCATAAATAGTAACCTTAGCCTGAAAAAGGGGTAAACGTATACTGAGATCACATCAATTCATTAAATTTAACAAGATTCAAAATTACAATTACAGGCAAAATTTTCATTTTTTGAGAGTTAGAAAGAGCTGAAAGTTGACTCCAGGGGGGTTCCTTTTTCATAAATGTTTAATGAGCCCTAAAAGAGATAAAATTCAACTTGTTTGCATTGGAAACGATCATCAGTAATGTGAATGTACTGTACTGTACATAAACAAAGAACATCACAGATATCGAGGAAAAATAATAAAATATTGGTGAATTTTTTTCAAAAATATATAAATAGACCCAAAAACAAATTCATTTTAACCTTTCCATTTTGAGAAGAGCATTTTTTTTCAATTTCCCTCCAAATTTAAAATCAACGGTGCGACCGATCCGAAACACCATTCGTCGATCTGTTAGTGCTACGTAAGAGCTCTGAATCTCCTTTTCATTTTAATTCTATTAATTTGGCATTTATTTTTCATAATTAGGGAGTTTAGAGGAGATATTACACAACTTAAAATCTCCTACGACCAACGTGATTTTGAGCTATAGGGGTTGCATTGGTCACACTCAGCCTGTCAGGGTAGCACGCCACCAACGTAGAATCATTTAGGATAGATTAAATGGCCACGAGAAAGATTTTAAATTGATAAAATCTCCCAAATCCATCGTTAAATTCTAAAAATTCCTCCATGAATTCTCCTAATAGATCAATTGGACATGTTTTTTTAGGTGATTTATGTGAAGATGTCGGTCTAATTGAAAGAACGAGGCCATGATGTGGAAGACCACCAAGCCTTGCAGGACCAAGATTCGATTAATCCTTTGCATAATTGCAGATTGTTGAAATTATTTTAAACATCCAGCCTAAGAGATTTGTTGGCTTGAGGGGTCCTGACCCAGGTTCACAGTTTATGGATAAACCAACAAACCCTCCAACTACTGGCCCTTTTGGCAATGATCTGCTTACGCAGAACAAAGTATCACTCGAAACTGTATGGGGTTGTGTTGGAACTAGGTTTCCACACCCTTAGAGAGAATTTAATGAAGTGGTCCTTAGAAAAACGCTAAGTGATTTTATACCGATGCGCACAACAGTTTATAATAGAATCACAGATCATGCACAATTATCAATAGAACAATACAAAAATATTGTCTTGCTTAGTGAAAATAACAAATCAAAACCAGATCTTGATCTTAATTAATGTATCACTTAAAAAATATCAAATACTCATGCATAATCATATTAATAGCTTTGCGCATTCATCAATAAGTAAATATATATTGCGATCTACTCAGAACATAAACATTACACATAAAGGCATAATATAGAGAGCTTTCCAAAAAATTTCTTTCTATTATCTTCCAAGTCTGTCAATACATCAACTTTTATTTCAAATACCCTTTCAAAACCCTAGCAACCCTTACAAACCCTTCCATGTACACAACCAATGAAGTCCGCACACATCCAGGGCTAGGTCTCCGTGCACACAACCATCATGATCCTTTCACCCAACCCGAAAACCCTAACAGACGCAAATACTATTAGAATATCAATATCTCATAACATTAATTGACTTATAAATAACTTAGACAAACTCTATCTATATATAATATGCCTAGTGCACAGATACTATGGTCTCAAACCATGGTTTGAGGCCCATAGTTTACATTTAAGATTAATTCCATAAAAAAATGGGGCAAAAAGCCCTTTGAATTCATTTGTGCAGCGCACAAATACAAACATACAAAAAAAATCTTTGGAACTTGTGCCTCAGAGGATCTCGCTCCAACAGGCCTCCAACACAAACATGTGACTCGTCTCGAGTCACTGAGGTGCTTTCTCCTTGCTTTTAGCCTTGACAGTTTTGATAGAAGCTTGGAGAGGGAACACTAACTCGATGCTCTGTGCTGCTGCACCCTACGATTTTTGAACCATTTTTTCTATCTTAGGCCCTTCATTGGCCATCTGCACGCTACACTGAGTCTGATGAATAATATTTAAGGTATAGTCCAACGTTTGAGATAGTTGCAATGCTTCCTCTGCCCACGGTTGTAGTTTCTCTTTGAGCACCTGTTCCTTGTGGCGCACGTTGCAATCTCTGCTTCTATTATGCAACCTTATTGCAAACATGAAAGTCTATGTGTGAGGACCAATTTAGGTGCTACTATGTATATCTCTTCAAACTGCTGCTCCTTTGTATTGAGTGCGTCGCATATTTACTGCACGACCGGATCGTTTCGGACAGAGGCCCAAATTTCCATGGCCTCATTCAAAGATGCATCACACTGGGTGGTCGCGGCAAAAATGTTGTCTTGTGCCTATTTTACTTTTGTTTCCCTCTTCATACGCACTTGTGGCGGGGTCTCTGGTTGCAACTTGGTTTAGAGGTCCATGATTTGATGCTCATACTCCATCTCAATTGTCTGAACCTCCTCGCATGCTAGTTTGACTGCAACATCCAATCCCTCTAACTTCTCAGTAGACGTAGCTATGGCTAAGACAGTTGGAATGTTGTGGAACACTTGATTAATATTTTCTTCCAGTGCAACGTGCTAGGCCTCTGCTTCTCTGCATAATGCTTCGACCTATTTCTGTTACTGATCTGCTTATGCAGCCTGCTGATGTGCATATCTAGTCTTGGTTTGTGTAGTTGATTATTGAAATTGGAGCTCATATGAAATCACTAAATGTATAAAATGGAGTTTACCTGTAGGAAACACTGAATGGTTAACATTAATATCACCTGTACCCATAAACTGAACGAGTTGATTAGTGTCCATTTGGATTGCTGGCAGGGGGATGTGAACAAATTGAGCATCCCCTAATGGTGGTAAGGCAACCTCCAATGGTTGCGCACTAGTAACCTGCGCATTGGTCTGACTTGCCTGGATCACGCTCTCCTGGATCTAGTTCCCTTGCACTTTTAACTCCTGCAACCCCACTTGAACAATTTCTAGCGCAAATTTATATTGGACCTGCATGTCTATCCATCGATATTCATGCGCAGATGTAATGGTATTCACGATCTCATTGAGATCATCATCTATGAGTGTCAGGACCTCCTGTCCTATCTTGGATCCCTTATACTTTTTGTGCGATCCACCCATGGCCTAAGCACCACGATTTGTGCCTTTTGATGTTGCTGCTTCTCTAGTCTCCTTAAGCACAAAGCCATTTTTCTCTGGCACTGTGGTTGTATGATCTCAGTAGTTGTAGTTGGGGTTAGTTCCTTCTCAACAGGTTTCTTTGTGACCATCGCTGGCACCGTTTTTGCAGGCTTTTAAGTAGCTTGCTCTGTGGATTTGCTCGGTTTGGTTGGTGGAGTCAACCAAGACGACGACCATTCTACTATTACTCTGATAAGGTCATCCTCAGTTACCAAATAAGGAAAATCATACCAAACGCCCTTGATAGTGCCCTTTGTGCAAATGTGGATGTTGTGAAACATAGCCTTAAAGTCGGCTACCATAGTGTATTGATCATAAAGAGTAGGGGATAGTTGCGGCTTCGAATGTATGACTTTTTATAAGGTCACATCATACAAAATCCAAAATATTTTGTTCTCTTTTGCACACACTCAGTCAGATGAGTTCCACAAAGTGGCATAGCGCGCTGCTTCGCACGTCTTCTCTTCAAGCTCCAGGAACTATGTGTCTTTGGGAGTTCTCCATCCAATAAGTGCAATAAATAACAAGAGCCAAGCATATTGGAAGTGCTTTCCCTCCTCCTAGACCTCGTACACGTTTTCAAGAAATTCCTTGTAGAGATACCTGCACTAGTTGTATATAAATCCTTTCTCACATCTTCCAGCCAATGCAATCACATGCATAGGCACTTCCTTGGGCCTACACTTGTGCATGATCTTGCAAGCCAAGATGAGCGTGCCAGAATGGGAAATGAGGTCATTAATATCCTCCACAACTAATCTTCGGGATTTGCACATGACATCATTTTTTTATTTATCTAATCTGCCAGAGCTTTCTCCTGCGATTTTCCTCCAAAATCTGCCATAGGGTCAGCCCCCTTGTTCGGCAGACTTGTGATTTAGTGAATTAAATCTGCATATGTTGGGATGCATTCTCCCAACTAGAGTGCATCATCATGGACTAACGCTAATAATTTCTTGACATAGATATCATTAATGGGACTTCACCAAAAATGAGGTATCTATAATAGATTGAGCATGCTTGCCTTGTGCAGACCTAGCATTACCCTCTTTGGCTCGAGGCACACCACGCATCCTTCATAGGTTAGTTGGTCTAGATAGATCTTTGGCGTGAGGTCGGGGAATTTTTTTACATCTACAATGTCCCTGTCATCAAACCACAGCTGAAGGATTTTCGCAAGCATGTCCCCCTCCATTGGGAAATTTTCTAGGATCAACGAGAAATGGATGCTTGCGTGCACCTTGTCCAATATTTGGGCACCTTTACAGTAGGTTTTTGTGGTGTAATGTAACCTGGAAGCCGTGAGAATGGTGCTACTTCAACAACTTCATCGTCTTATTCTGCAATAGTCTCTGGAACATCCAACATAGGCCTCTTCATTTTCTCTCCTATAAAATGGCACAATATTGGGGTCTTTTCTTTGGGAAACCTGCACGTTCTAGAGGTTTGGCCCTTATTTTCTTTTGATGGTGCAGGTGTTTCTACAATGGGTACTTCCGGCGTAGTATGATCATCACCCTATCTTGTGGATGTAATTTCTCTAGGAATTACATACCCTAGCCCTGATCTTGCAATGCGTCCTCAAACCCTGGATCTAGACCAGACAGATATGTAGCAAATACAATGGTAAACAAAGAGCTCAGAGCATAAAAATCAATTAAAACACAAAGGGAACTATTGCAACCCCATAGGTCATATTTGTACTTGTGGTGCATCTATAACGGCTCCTTGTGCATTAATGAGGTTCCATTACTGACAAAACGATCCCAAATATGGAATAATCCCTTCATTAAATGCATCTTGGATGCTCCTAATGATCATAACTGGATCAAGGACCTAAGGATTAGCTCAAAATTAAAAGTTATAGGATTGGGTTGAAACTAATATGGTTGCATAGGTCTCGTCTTCCTGATTGTGGTGCCATAAACGGTTCGAAAAACAAACACCGTATGAAGAAGTTATTGCACTTTGAATGTCGAGTGGGTTCGGCGGAGCACAGAGGGGCCAACCCTCTTCCCATGGAACCTCGTCATATGACCAGTGTGGGAGCTTAATGTTAAGAGTGCTTAAGGAGCCTAATCTCAAGTTTAATATTTAATTAAGCTTTAGTTAACTAGAGTTTAATATGGCGAAGATCCTGGAGGTGCTCCGAAATTTAGGCAGACTTCCACTTTTAGTGGAGTTAACTGGCAGTTGCTCCACATTTAGTGGAGGAAATTGGGGCAAAGTTATTTTGGTCATAACTCTCTCATTATTGAACAAAATTGGATGAAATTTTAGTCAATTTTGGGTCTCTTTGACCTTATGAACACTTTGGGACAGTTGCAGGTCGAATGGAGGTGATCTTTAGAGGCTTTTTCTTCATGGAAGATGAAGGAGCCATCAGGGCCACCATGAGACAAATTCAGTTTGAGGCCTAACCAGGGGAGTTAGAGTCCTTTCCAGATTTACAATAGTCTAAATTGGATAATTTAGATGTTATGAATATGATGAAATGGTTTTCAGAGTCTGTAGATAACATTTGAAGGCCGAAAAGCTTCAGCAAAGTTCCAGGGGTCATTAGTGCCAGCTTTTTCCAGCAGCAGTGCAAGGCTTAGAAAGAGCTGTTTGAAATAATTTACAGTGAACCAATGGTCATTCTTGACTGAAAAAATCATTTTGAATCTAATGAAAGAGGTTTCAGAGAGTGTTGAAGACTTGTAGAGGTAGAAAAATCAGTAGAGAATTTTTCCTTGACCCTAGTGCCAGGGGGTGACGATAGGTGATTGAGGCGAAACCGGAGCATCCAGAGGCTATTTTTGATGGAAAAAAAACTCTTTCTTGACTATTTCAGTAATTTTTGAACCAATGGAAGTGGTTTCAAAATATTTTGAGAACTTATAGAGCTCAAAAAGTGGATGTGAAGTTTTGGGCAGCCCTGGGAAAACCGTGGAGGATAACCTATTTTGTGGATGCAGTGCTCAATTTGAGAAATTTATCAGTTGTTATTTGATGTATGATGTATATTGGATACAGAAGGAATGGTTTCAATGTAGAGAAATAGATTTCTGAGGGATTTTGTGCCATTTAGAAGATCATAGTAGCTTAGTGCATCGATAGAAGGATTCGTGTCAACAAGAGCCTAAAGCTGTTTACAAAGTTTGGACAGCCAATTGAGGGATATTTATGGTATTTTCAGTCCTTTGGATCATTGTTGTATTCATTAGAATTAAGTATTTACTTGTAAAAAAAACTTACCATAATACCAAAGAGTTGAGTCATGATGAGCAAGCTCAAAGGAGACGTAGCCCACGAGATTTCGGGTGAACTCCTAGATTAAAATTGTTGTTGTGTTTGAATGATTATTTGTTGCATTATGTTGCTGTCATACATGTTAAATTACAGCAATAAAAAATGAATTTAAGACACATAAACAATAAAAATTCATACACCACTTTCAAGTAAATAATTCCGCAAAATTGTCAAGTGCAAGCTAGATCATGTTAATTAAAACTGAGTGGTAGGTTCTTGAAATACACAAAAGTTATCCAGACCATTTTCAGATCACCTAAAAATGGTAATAAATCTCTCTTACCCAGGTTTTACTGTTCCAACGGCTAGTTTTTAACACTTCTACACACTAGTCAATCTCTTGGCTCAGATACCGTGCGCGTGCCATACCGTACTATGCATATAGTCCACAACTAAGGATAACCATCTACAGACCGTCCCCCCCAACATAGGCTTGTTGACCAGGTAATTCAAAGCATATCAAGTAGTATCCATTATATACTTAATAATTGCAAACTTCTCTGACATTCACCATCCCATTGGAATGTCGCACCTCTTCTGAGTAATCTGGTCATGGGTGTAGTTATCAATTCATACCGGGAATGTGCTTTTTGTAATATCCCATAAGGCTCATCAGGGAGCGCACTTGTCTGATATTCGAGGGGATCGAGGTGCCTTTGAGTGTGCGTGGCTCCCTAAATTTTACTAGTGACAATTTTCTTCAATGCACAGTCTCCCTTATTAGTGCATTAATGATGTATGGGATTAAAGCTTAACCAACTGTATCAAACCCACTTTCAATGCTGAAGGAAAGAATACAAATATCTACCAGCGCAGACCACTCACTAGTGCCTCTGTGCAACACTGTTTCCAAGTACCACTTAGTTGGCACCTTTCCCAATGTATGAATAAACATATGAACCCATTCAAGTCTTGGTTCTACACCCCATACCTAACTCCACTTGGCTAGGTGGATGCGCAGATCTACTTTGCCATAATATAAATGCTCCTCTTTAATTACTGGGCATTCAAATTGTAGCCTCATCATTTTCACACATTCCTCCCAATACCCCATATTCTCCTTATGTGTTTCCCACCATCTTTCTTGAGTAGCACGCAAGCCAAGATCTAAAGCATGGAATCTTTGTTCTATAGGCAAGGACCTTTCCAGTTCTCCTAGGAACATGTTTACATCAATTGTGCCATCATAATGTGGGAAATCATGTACCTCGGATGTTATACAATGCAGAGCGCAGGTCACACAATTACAACGCAGTGTAGACACCTCATGCAGTCGGTTCTGCCAATTCTCTAGTTCTTCATCAAATTCTGAAAAATAAGAAATATATTTCTCCCATTTAAGATTCCCATCTGCTGTTGGATTATTCCATTATTCCCTGTGCAGAGTTAATTTATATATTTGATCAATCTCATCCTCAGTGTGTACTAGTTCAGTATACCTTTCACCTCCTGTAGGATCTAGATGAATGATTACCCTAACTCCATTGATCTCAAATTCCATTCTCCTTTTCTTCAGATTTATAACACCATCCATGTCAATGGCATTATCCAATCCTAGCAGTGCAGGACATGGATCAGTATCATATACAATCTGTATGACTTCGAAGTCTGCCAACACCTTAACACCTTCTATATTGACCACAACTTTTGAAAATATTCCCAAATGAATGATTTTCTGCTGATTAGCCATGCGCAGTTGGATGGTAGACCATTCCATATTTGGCTCTCAAATGCGCTGCCATGTTTTCTTAGGTAGAACATTAGCATCTGATCCCAAATCTAAGATGACTTGGTCCATCTCATAAGCATGAATATGCACAATCATACACATCTCTCTACCCTTTCTCTTCTTGTTCTTATAGATTTTGTTAACTACTCGCCGTTCTACCATGTGTTGTTCTTTCTTTGTGAAATTATCTATTAATGCCTGCAAATTTTCAACAAATTTATTGTTGTGCAACAAATTTATGCATGCTTGTAAAAATGACTTAATCTCTTCTTCTTCGACTTCCTTCAGTGTTCTACCACTTGTTGAAGTATCTCCTTTTGAAAATTCTTTCCTTGCTTCAGTAAAGGTCTCTTTGGCATGCTGACGATTGAAGCCTTCTTTGTTTTCATGTTCTTTATGGATCCTTACATCAGTGGTAGGTTGATTTCCCTTATCCTCATTGGTAACTACACCACTCCAGATAACTACATTCACATAAGGATCTTCTTCCCAATTTTCTGCGTGAACCATCAGAAGATTATGCGTTGGAGACTTCTTTTCCTGCATTTTAGCAATTAATACAGGACAATATTCTCTAACATGATCAAATTGTCTACAGTACCTGTAGGACTACCATGCTGGATTCAGACATTCGTGCACATAATGACCAACATCACCACAATTATATCAAATCACTTTTCCTCTTCGTCGACCAACTAATCCACCTCCCTAGCCTCTTCCTCTGTCTTGGAATCCTCTACGCCCAGAAGGGGATGCTGGTGATGTAGGTTCAGCCTAAATTCTATAGATCTATGCTTTATCCAATATCATATCATAAGTCTGAAAATGCTAATCATCATGCCCTAATGAGGAATAGAACTTGAAAAATAATTGCTTTAAGTCAGGCTGAAATTTTCCAATCCTGGGGTAAGAATCTGTGTCATGTAGTCCCACAATTTGACATATAGTGCACCATACAGGGTTCTTCAATGGACTAGGACCTCCAACATTCAGATAGTTGTTGAAAAAAATACACTGGTCTTTATGATTCCCAGAATCTTTACATTTGATACATCACACCTCTGCGCAGACCTCCTTGACTTTTTCCTTGCATAGATTTTGAATTTCCAGATGCATTGCTTCTAGCTGACTTTGAATTCGTTGAGTTCCCATCGAAATAGGTGTTGGTGTGGCCTCCAGTTTCATGGAAACCTCTACAACCTCTACCTATGTAGCAATATTTTGTTGACCTAATGGCTAGTGCAGATGCAGGAGCAACATAGCAATGAACCATTCCTTATGCTGAGTATCATCAATCACAAATCCACCATCTCTGATGGTGCGCTTTAACCTTTGATCAACCTCTCATACATATTCGTTAGGTTCTTGACATATATCCTTCATTTTATTCACCAGCTGTGTGTATGACTTAGGTTTATTAAATTTCTCTTTTAGGGTTGCTTCAATTTCTTCCAGGGTATCATTAGGGTTTGGTTGCACATCCCTAATGTACCGATCTAGTGCGCGATCTTGGAATGCAGTAGCCAGCTATGATTTTCTGACATCAATATTATTTACTTGCCAAGTTTTCCATACGGCCTCAGTTACAAACCAGAAGTGATCAATGTCCTCATTTCCAATTCCTTTGAAATTGGGTAACTTCATGGATAAAACCATATCTACTTCAGGGGGAGGTGGAGGTGGAGGTGGAGATGGAATATGCGGTGGGGTAGGTGTTCTGTGATGTGAGATTAAAAGTGGAGTGGATGGAGTGGGAAACAAATTCAAGGGTTTCTTATATGACAAGATTTCTTCTTCAGAGTCAGTTTCTAGTTCAGGTTCACTATCAGATCTAGGTTTCAAGGGGCTATAAAGGACTTTTTCAGAGTCTTCTCAGTAAATTCTTCCATTTCGCGTAACTAAAACTCTTTGATGCATTAAAGAAGTATGTTTGCACAAACAATCCCATTCACACAATAACATTTTCAGTAATAATTTCAATAAGCGCAGGAAGTTACTACTAGGGCCTTTGCAAAACCTTCTTTCTGCTACATTATATGACACAAATTCGTCAACATCAAATTTAATCAAAAATACACCCACAAGGTGATCAATCCAATGATCTATTGCGCGAGTGATCATATTATCAAATTTCTCAACTTGCTGGATTAATTTAGGAGTCCACTCAGTGACAACGTCGTCTTTATGTAGTGATGGAATTCAACTAAGAACAACAACCACTCCTGTAGTTCGTGCACAAAGGAAAAAAATAAAATTTCGTGCACTTCTGTATAAATATACTCCTATACCCACTGTTTGTCAGACAATTTAGTGCTTCTATTCTCTTGCAATAAAAATTCAATGATATTTCTGTCCAACCAATCTTGTAATTCATTGCGCGATGGATGCCACAACATCAAATCTCCCTCAAAATGATGATCCCATTCTTAGTAATGGAACCATTTATTGGCTTGAGGGGTCCTGACCCAGGTTCAGAGTTTATGGATAAACCAGCAAACCCTCCAACTACTAGACCTTTTGGCAATGATATTCTTACGCAGACCAAAGTCTCACCTAAAGGAGTATGGGGGGTGCTGGAACCAAGTTTCTGCACCCTGAGATAGAATTTAATGAAGTGGTCCTCAGCAAACCCTAAGTGATTTTCTATAGATGCGCGCAATAGTTTATAACATAATCACAGAGCATGTGCAATTTTCAATAAAAAAATAGAAAAATACTATCTTTCTTAGTGCAGATAACAAAATAGAACCAGATCTTGATCTTAATCAATGTAACACTTAACATATATCAAATACTCATGCATAATCGTATCAAATATATTTTCTCATTCATCAATAAGTAAACAAATATTGTGATCTACTCAGAACATAAACAATACACATAAATGCATAACACAGAGAGCTTTTCCAAACTTGTTCTTTCTATTATCTTCCAGGTCTGTCAATACATCAACTGTTCTTTCAAATACCCTTTCAAAACCTTGAAAACCCTTACAAACCCTTTCGTGCACATAGCCAGCGGATTCCGCACACAAACAGGACTAGGTCTTCGCGCACACACCCAACAGGAGCCTTTCACCCAACCCAAAAACCCTTACAAACACCAATAATATCAAAATATCAATATTTAATAACATTCATGGAATTATAAATAACTTAGACAGACTATCTCTATTTATAATATGCCTAGCACCCAGATACTATGGTCTCAAACCATGATTTTAGGTCCATAGTTTACATTTAAGCTTAATTACTTCCAAAATTGGGGCAAAAATCCCTTTGACTTCATTTGTGCAATGCATACAAACATACGAAAAATATCTTTGGAAATTGCACCTCAAGGGACCCCTCTCTAACAAGCTCAACTAGCACTTATATAGTACCTAATCAACATCTGGGATGTGGGTCAACAACTGTTCATCATCGGGGACCAAGAAATTGAGCTAGATGTCATGGAAATCTATTTTATGACCGAAATATCTAGGCGAGGGGAGAGAATACAACTCTCTGGAGCTTGCCCAGGGGGTGAGAACACGAGCATGCTCATCCAGAGACACTGTCCCAAGGCATGGAAGATAGAGAGTGGGAAGGTAGAAATATCTTCCATCAGAGTGCTTCCCCTCCACACGATACTACATTGCATCACTAGAGTTGCAGGAGCCCATGTGTTTTATGGGGCAACAAAATCACAGTTATAGTATGCGGTGGATTTATTGGCACCAAAGATGTTCAACTAGTGTGATTGGTTGCTTGCTAACATGAAGAGCCAACTAACCAAGTGCAAGACATGGATACTAAAACAGTTTGGGTACAAGTCAATTATGGTGACCTTCTTTCTCGAGAGAGTACCCCTATTCTAGTATCAGTGGTTAGAGATCCATGATCTAGCCCTGAGGGATCTGAGGATGATGTGATGGTGCGACATAATGCCCCGACAGGGAGGGGGAAATAGATGCATTTTCCCATAGCATTCTTCAGTTGGTTGCAACATCAACTGATTGTAGTTGAGGACTACACCTATGTCTGTATTCACTTCAGAGGAGATCAAGATCTTCTAATCCCACCAGGAAAACAGTGGATCGATGAAGGTAAAAATTAATTTTTAAACATTTTTTACTTTTTTAGATGTTTTTGTTATATGTTATGACACGTAAACATATGATTTGTTTATAGATATGGGTCCTTAGAGACTTCTCGGCATGTCACCTATTGCACGGTGGGTAGCATGTCCAGCAGAGGATGCTCCTTATGAGGAGGGAGTAGACACATTAGCTAAGTTGGAGCAGAACCTGGTTAGCCACACCCGAGGCATCCCAGAGTATCCCACATTTGATGAGATCCCACTGCGTTGTCAGAGACACACTGTCGGAGTTCTGGGAAGACTGTGTCAATTAGTTTGGTGAGTAATTCGAGCAGTCACCTCCTACCATGAGCACTATGTGGGCGGATATCAACCCTATTTACATTTTGTACTGATGTAGGCTTGAAGAGCCATTTTTGTAACATAACACAGATTTTTTGAGATTTTTAATGTAACACACTTACAGACCAATATATATATATATATATATATATATATATATGCATGTTTCTACGACTACTTGTGTATCATAATGATGTCTTGATTTACAAATTACACAAATGTCTCTCTAATACATGGTTTGCCAATGAATTTGTTAATGTATTTAAATGCCTTGGAATGTGTTGATATGTGATAAAATCAAAATTCCTTTCCAATAATATAACATGTAAATACATACACAAAATTTAAGGATTGCGCACAAAATAACACCCATTCAATTGTAACACAATTATATGTGATTCCAACTTAACAACCAAATCCATAATCCCAAGGTAAATGGAATCCGATAATAGTTTGATCATCACACTATAGTCGGAAATATTGTTAGTTTTTTGACCCAAACAAATGCCTTGTAAATTAATCAACTCGCCATCAAGAGCAAAGAGTGCCCATGCTATGAAAGACAAGCTTCATGTGCTATGACAAGCGCCATAAGAAAAACCAATGTATTGATCTGAAGACATATGCAAACCAAATGGAACAGAAGGTAAGGAGAGGAAACATGTCTACAAGGAAAAAAATCACACAAAAAATAAACTCAAAGAACACTAATGAATAACACACTAATGTACAAATTATCACACTTAAGATTAAGCGTAATATTTCTTCATATAGAGCCCATTTCGAGGCTCAACCAAAGGATTTCCTTCATAATCAACTAGCTCATGGGCTCCACATTTGAAAACACACTGAATTATATAGGGCCCATGCAATATTGGCTCGAGCTTTCCAACTCCCAACTTATCATGGTCTTGGCATAAAGCAGGACCAAGTCACCTTTAGAGAAAATGCGAGGTGTGACAAATTTTCCATATTGTTGAAAATGGCAACAAGCTTGATGAAGGATGCCTCATTTGAAACATCTTTCCTAATCTAATTTGGAGATTGATCACCTAAACTAGGTGGGGACCACACGGGTGATTTTTGATAAAGGTATTTTTAGACATATGGAGCATGGTCTAGGAGTTGCGGGATGCTATTCTTGGATGATTGGTCAAGTTGGTAAAAATAGATGGAAATCTATTTTTAGACATACAGGTCGAAGTCTATTTTTAGACTGCCTGTCTAAAAATAGAACAGTCAAATATTATTAGCCCTTAATAATATTTGGACTATAAAAATTATCTTATCCTCTTGGAGCACTTCAGTTTGATGCTTGGATGTGGCACATGCAGCTGACAGAAGGAAATACGCTTTTCCTAAGGGTTAGTTGAGCTATTGCATGGTTGACTTCAGTTAGAACTCATGTGGCAGAGTTTGGTGGAGTTGATGAGACAGTTGGTGGAGTTGTGTTCGGTTTAGCTTAGTTGAACTAGTTGTATTTAGTCTAACTGAAAAATACACTAGTGATGAGTGGTGTGAATTAATTATTAATTAATTCACTAATTATTAACTCATAAATCAACTAAAGAACACATCGGTTAACTGCAATGCATGGACAGTTCAGTGGAGACCAGTGTTAGAGGTGGGTGAAAGGGTGGAGTCTACTATCAGTTGTGACTATAGTGTGCATGAGATTTGCACAATAATTGGAGGAGATTGCCAATGATGATTGCACAGTTAAATCCAAGGGAATTTGAATTCATTCTATCCATTCTCTCATCTTGGATTGCGCAGTAGAGGCAGGCAAACAGTGGAGGAGTTTTGAACCCGTGACTTGTTCAAAACTGAGCTAGTTTGTGTGTAACTTTTGGAGACAGTACTGAGTACTTGTGAGGAGTATTTTACTGAGATTGTTACATGATTCTTCTTCATTATAATATATAGAAAGTAGGGGGTTTTCAGCTGTAATCTTTCCCCGGTATACATACTGTGTTATATGTGTTGAATTTCTATGTGCGCATGTGAATGTTTTCAATACTGCTTGTTGTTTTTATTTCCGCATGTGATGATTAATGCATAGAAGAGATTATGTGTTATGTATGAAGCTCAAATAGTATGTGACCAGGACAATCTCGGTGAATAATTCAACAAATTATTCAAATTTCTACATGGTATCAGAGCAAAGAATTGATCATCGGGATCTATTACAGTGATTACAATTATTTCGGTAGACAGAGTCTGTAACGGGCCAGGTAGCCTCTGGATCCATCCTTTCTCTGAAAGGTGATATATCCAGTAAATGCCCCTACAGTCGATCTTTGTGCTAGAAATAATTTGTTCTCAAGTGTAGATCGGAAGCGGTTGAGTTTTAAGCTGTTGGAATTCGAATTTTGCAGCAGTGTTTTCTTGGTGTTGAAGTCAAAATGTCTTATCAAGGATTGCGATTGGAGTATGCTCTTGAAGGCAGCTTGAATTATATTGCATGGAGAGATAGGATGGAGGTGGTGTTAGATGATAACGGGCTGAAGGATTTCATAGATGCTGAAGTCCCAAAGCCTACTGATGCTGCTCAAGTTGAGGCTTGGCAAAAGAAGATGGCAAGGTGTCGAAGGATTCTGTTGGAGGGCGTGAAGGATCACATTGTATCCAGCCTGCATGGAAAAGATTCTCCATACTTGATGTGGAAAGCGATGAAAGAATTGCTCCAGAGCAAGAGCGACCAGAGGAAGTTGGCGCTCAAGGATAAACTCAGGAAAATTAAGATGGAGAAGAATGACACTATTCCGGTATACTTGACAAAGTTTGTCCACTGCAGGGATGAGCTTGGGAGTGTAGGAGTTAGTGTGGATGATGAGGAATTGGTGAGATTGGCTCTCCTTGGGCTTCCGAAGAGTTGGCATTCCTATCAGGACTCTGTCAATGGTCACGAAAAATTTCCAGGATGGGAGTGACTTTGGTCGGATCTTGTGCAAGAGGAGATAAGGCGGAGTACCAGGGATGGATCTTCATCAAAGGCATCTGATGAAGAAGATTGCGCTTTGGCTACCAAAGCAAGGAAGGGGAAGGGCAAGAAGAATGCTTCTCAATCCGATGCGGATGGTAAAGAGCATGACATGTCCAAAGTGAAGTGTTTTCACTGTCACGATCATGGACATTACGCCACGAATTGTCCACAGAAGAAGAAGAACAAGCAGGCTGCTGGAGCTGCAGCTAGTGAGGCTCTTGCCTCGCAATTTGAGCTGGACTTCTCATTGATCGCATGCATGGTGTCTAGTGCATTGGGATCGGGGTGGTATTTTGATAGTGGCGCTTCCTTTCACATGATGGGAGATGTGAATCTTTTCAGTGACTTGGTGGAGAAAAATCTCCAGATGCCTGTTGAGTTGGGCGACAATGGACGGTACAATTCGACCGGCATTGGTACCATAACCTTTCAGAGGGAGTCAGGTAAACTCATTCTTTTACAAAATGTATTGCATGTACCAGGTTTAACAAAGAATTTGATCTCAGTCGCAATGTTAGAGGATAAAGGGTATGAAGTTGTCTTTAGAGAAGGGAAAGTTTTCCTTCGGCACAAGGCAACGGGACAAGTCAAGAAGGTTGGGATTCAGGCAAAGAATCTCTACAGACTTGAAGTAGATGGGATGTCTACGGAGCTTCCTACTGTTGGGAAGCGGGAGAAAGACATGCAACTGAAGCTTGAGAGGGAGCAAGTTTTGCATGCAGGTGAAAGTGAACCTCGGGGTGTGGAGCAGCTACAAGAGGATCATGGAGTGGGAGAGACCACTCATGCAGAGAAACTTCGTGCCAGATGGGCAGAGGGAGTGCATGCAGCTATACCACCAGGTGAGAGGTGGGGCGACATGCATGAGTAATCCCAGGTGGAGATTTCTGCGCAGGATTCATGGAGATGGTGTGGATCTCATGAATTGAACCTGGCTACGAGGTGCCCACAGCGCAGCAGTAGCATATCAGTTGGATTGATGCAGGCAGATCAAAGTGTCAGTGTCGGATATTGGAGCGCGAATCAGAGTTGAGAGCAAGTGCAAGAGTGCATGGGTGCAAGAGTTCAACATCGCAGTGGTTCCTGATGACATGTGCAGTAGCTAAGCAGAGGTCAAAGACTTTGATGATAGATGCATCAGACTGATTGAGTTGTTTGGAGCCTATTCAGTTTCGGAGATGTTGCATGCAAAGGGTGCATGGTGCATGCATGGAGTTGCATGGTGCATGCATGAGTTTGCATGGCACATGCAAAGGGTGCATGGCGAATGCATGGAGTTGCATGTCGCATGCATGGAGTTGCATGGCGCTTGTGAAGGTTGCAGGGTGAATGCATGGAGTTGCATGTCGCATGCAAAGACATTCCTTTCTTGTTGAGAAGGAGTGTTGAAAATGGCAACAAGAAATAGTGAAGGAGGCCTCCTGAAACATCTTTCCTGATCCTAGTTGGAGATTGATCACCTAAACTAGGTGGGGACCACACATGTGATTTTTGTCGAAAAGTCTATTTTTAGACTATGTCTATTTTTAGACATATGGAGCATAGTCTAGGAGTTGCGGGATGCTATTCTTGGATGATTGGTCAAGTTGGTAAAAATAGATGGACATCTATTTTTAGACATACAGGTCGAAGTCTATTTTTAGACTGCCTGTCTAAAAATAGATCAGTCGAATATTATTAGCTCTTAATAATATTTGGACTATAAACATTATCTTATCCTCTTAGAGCACTTCAGTTCGAGCTACGGATGTGGCACATGCAGCTGACAGAAGGAATTACACTATTCCTAGGGTTTAGTTGAGCTATTGCATGGTTGACTTCAGTTAGAACTCATGTGGCAGAGTTTGGTGGAGTTGATGGATCAGTTGATGGAGTTGTGTTCGGTTTAACTTAGTTGAACTAGTTGTATTTAGTTTAACTGGCTAATACACTAGTGATGAGTGGTGTGAATTAATTATTAATTAATTCACTAATTATTAACTCATTATTCAACTAAAGAACACATCAGTTAACAACAGTGCATGGACAGTTCAGTGGAGACCAGTGTTAGAGGTGGGTGAAAGGGTGGAGTCTACTATTAGTTGTGACTATAGTGTGCATGAGATTTGCACAATCATTGGAGGAGATTGCCAATGAGGATTGCGCAGTTAAAGCCAAGGGAATTTGAATTCATTCCATTCTATTCTCTCATCTTGGATTGCGCAGTAGAGGCAGGCAAACAGTGGAGGAGTTTTGAACCCTTGACTTGTTCAAAACTGAGCTAGTTTGTGTGTAACTTTTGGAGACAGTACTGAGTACTTGTGAGGAGTATTGTACTGAGATTGTTACATGATTCTTCTTCATTATAATATATAGACAGTAGGGGGTTTTCAGCTGTAAGCTTTCCCCGGTATACATATTGTGTTATATGTGTTGAATTTCTATGTGCGCATGTGAATGTTTTCAATACCGCTTGTTGTTTTTATTTCCACATGTGATGATTAATGCGTAGAAGAGATTATGTGTTATGTATGAAGCTCAAATAGTATGTGAATAGGATAATCTCGGTGAATAATTCGTACAACAGATATTAAATTTCTACATATATTGCACCTTAACTTGTCGTTTATGCACTTCAAGAACTAAAGCAACAATACTTCTGGTCTCATCGATATGCTTGAGGTACAACAGATGTTCCTCTTCTGGTGAAGTACCTGGAAGGAGTTCAATAGCAAGATTCAGGGAAGGAATATCACACTCGATCGGGAGTGTGGCCTCCAGACCGTACATGAATTGGAATGGTGTAAATCCAGTGGAAGTCTTAGCAGAGGTTTGGTATGCCCACAGAGCGGAGAAAATAATGAGGTGCCAGTCTCACTTGTGCTTCCTAATGGTGCATTTAAGCCTGGTCACCAAGACTTTCTTGACAGATTCAATATGTCCATTGGCTTGTGGATAATAAGGGGTGGAGGTATCATGACGTAACCCTAACTGATCAAAGAGCTCTGTCATAATATGATTATGAAAATGAGTGCCATGATCAGCGACAATCACTTTCGGGACACCAAACTGAGCTATGACATGATTGAATAAGAATCGCACCACAATGAGACCTTCATTATTGTATGTAGGCATCGCTTGTAATATTCCCAATTTTTCACATGATATTTGGAATATTAGAGTTCTTGATTTTCTTAATTAATTAAGTAAATAAAAGGGTGGAGAGACCCATAATCTTCAAAGATGAATAAGATCCACTTTTGATGTGTGAATGTGGATTATTTAGACATAGATCTAAATAATGGAGTTGTGGAGCAACCACTAATGTGAATGGAGTCGAGATCATGTCGCATTAATGAGATAGATCATGGAGGGAATCTAATGTAAGATAATAGAGAATTCATGATGAAGTGATGGAGGAAGTAGTGCAATTAATGCACACATGAAGGAGAGGGTTCACATTGAATGTAGACATGATGGAGGGCTTGGATAGACAACGCAGTCAAACATGGATGAGTATGTCCACATGCAAAGTGCAGTTTAGAGGTTGGCCAAGGCATGCGAAGGCTCATAAACTATATAAAGGAGATGAAGGAAAAATTGGAGGCATGCTTTGATTATTCTTTTGGATATCCGTTTAGATCTGGAATTTTCATTTGAAATTCCATGCATTCTTATGCTGTTTAGCTAAGTCTGCAAGTCTGTTTAGCACAAGGTGTACCCGAGAGGGAATCCCACCTTTTTCCTTGAGTGATCTCTAAGGAAGATGGTTGTGCTTAATTCATCATTAGGCATTGGTGCCACACCATTTCCACTCTCTGCAAAACACATACCTTCAGGAATTACGCAATTTCTGAAGATCGGTTTGGGGAGGAGGTGGTTGTCTTTAGTATTTTAGCTGGAGAATCGGTGAAGGATTATTCCTATCGACTTCGGCTTCAAGGTCAGTGATATGAAAATGAAAGTATTTGTAATGCTGTGCAAATTATCCATTTTCATTTAATTAAGTGTGCAAAGTGTTTATCATGTCTTGCAAATTAAACAAAGTGTTTTTGGTAACTGTTTTTGAGTTTATGTGTGAGGGAATGTTAATTAAATTTACTATTTAACACCTTAAATCAGAAATGCAAAACAACATAACTTCACCATAACAACACAGCAACATGATGAGGTTGTTCACCCCTCCTGGGCTACATCTTCTGGGTCCAAGGCTCCCAATGGGCATTTCCTTGCTCTATTAAGTTTCTCAAATTGGTATTACAGTGTGAAAAAGGCCTAAACATGCAAAACCATCTATGAAATTGAATTAAGAAGACATAAATAAGCTAAATATGGCTTTTATTTCACCTCAAACAGTGAAGTGTAGCCCAATGCAGCTCCATTTCCCTCATAGCCCTGATGGCCCTCCAAGCTTCCCTGAAGAAAAAATGGCTAAAAAACACCTCTGTTGGCTCTGCAACCTGTCCCAATGGCTCTAGAATGCTTAGAATACCCAAAATTGACAAAAATTTCATCCAAAATTGGTCCAATATTGGAGAAGTTATGAAAACAAGATTTCTTCCCAATGTCAATTGAAAAACCCCTCCAAAACTGGAGGAACTCCAGTTAACCCTGCCATTTTGGTAATTCCGCCGGAATCGGAGGGTCCGCTAACCTTAATGGTTAGAATAACTACAGTTGTAATAAATTTTAGGCTGGGTGGCATGTGACCACCCCCACACTAACCGCCGTTTAAACCGCTTGCCATAATAGTTAACAAACCACAAGCATTTAATGCGTGAATGCGTTGGCCACATATCGTGGCTTGGATGGGCGGTTAAGCCTTAAACATTTGGTCTGCGGGTTTTGGGGCCTTAAGGCCAAGGTTCTTGACCTCAGATTCATATGTATAGGGGGCTGGCCCTTAGGGGCTTGCCCCCTTTTTCTACCACCCGAACTTTATTTAACACATAAATACAACCTTAAACAGTCATATGTCAAGAACTAAAGATGTGGTATGACGGTTGGGCGTGGCGCTTATAGCGGTGAGGTCCTAGGTTTGAACTTGTGGACTCAAATTTTTTTTAAGACGCCAATTATTTCCATGGCCCAGGGGCCACGTGGTGGCCTCCGGACCTGCCACATGGCAGCCCATGATTGGCCCGCCTAATAAAAGTCAAACCAATGATGAATAAACATATGCTACTTGTCAAAATGTGATATGCCCGAAAAAAATATTTCGAGGAATATTCCAAGGAATATTCCCAAAATATTCTGAGGAATATTCCTAGAATATTCTTTTTTTAATATTTCCAAAGTCAAGGTCAACCTTGGTCAAACTGGATTTTTGAAGCATACTGAAAACTTCAAACCTGCATAACTTTCACATACGACGTCGGATTTGAGTGTCGTTCACGGTGCTAGAATCGCAACAACAAGACCTATCAGGTCGTTCAGGCTACAACCAATTCTGAGAATTTCCATTTTGAACATTTTTTCCACTTAGAACATGATCGCCTGATCACACCTCCCAAATGGGAAGCTTTTGGACCCCAAAAGCCCTTTGATTTACAGAAATTGAAGATGAGGAGACTGATTCTCCACTCTTCTGACCTTGAACCACTGAAATCTTCCTGACTTCAACAAATTGAGCTTCTCATAAAAAGATAAATTCTTCCTTGAATCCACTGACCGACTATTGCTAACCTTGACTAAGTCATGATGCAAATTTTTGAAATTTGTTGAACAACAACTATAATTTGTAGAAATCATATTTTTTCTACAATGGTCTAACTTCAAAGGAAACTGAAATTGAGATTCACCATGCCAACTGTCCTTATGGCGAATTTTTGCCAAATGAGCCATGTACTTGTGTCGATTCCCGACCCAGTTTTCTTGCCATACCACCCTTCCATTCTGAAACTAGTAATGACCCATGCTAAAATTTGTGTCCTCTTTGCTTGCATGCTTTACCCTCTCTTGGATTCTTGCACCACCTTGCACCAACACTTTTTTCTCTACACCGATCGAAACCCAAGGCACTTTCTGCAACATCTTGTCATCTTCTTCCAAAGATGACCTACTTTCAGACTAAAACATATCATCATTTACATCAGAAATAACATGAAAATATTTATGTACAAAATATTTTTTCTTAACCCTCAAAAAAGTCAAATTTTGACTTGCATTGACAACCCTTTTCAATTGCCCTGCATTCACTAAAGATGATTCTAGCTTCTTCCGATGTGCTCTCATAATAAACTCCTTACCATCCTTGAACAAATGGTACTTGTTCTCATGGCGATGGAATATCGATTTTCTGTCATATAAATACGAACTACCCAACACAACACCTGTAATGTCATGTAGTGTACCTATGGGGGGATAATATAGGGTACAGAGAGAGGTACCCAAGGGAATAATATGATGTATTAATATAAGAATGATAAATAAATGGGCCATAGTTAATAAATAAAGTGGTTAACCCACATTTAAGGGACCACATGTAGAGAGGGAATAAAGTGAGAAGCCCATTGTATTGGATGTATGGTATTGAGAGACCCATGGTAACTACTCATGGTATTACATGTATGAAACCTATATAGAGGTTAGAGACTCTCCATTGAGAGATGTCAAGGATTATTGTATGGACAAGCATATGGCTTGTGGAGTGATATCCTTCCTTAAGGAGTGAATGTATGGTGTTGCCCTACCTTAAGGGTTTTGATATTAATGAAGATCTGAAGTTTTCTCTTCTATGGTGTTATTTCTTGGGCATATTTTCCATTTCTAGATATTTTCTTATCAGATCTATTACAAGTGGTATCGGAGCACTTTCTTGGGCAGAGTTTGGAGATTTGTTTTTTCATTTTTTGCAGGAAATTTTTGGGCGGCGAGTTTGTAGAGCAGATCTGGAAAATTTGGTGAAAAATTTTCAAAAATAAATATCAGATCTGGATTCCTTATCGAAAAATACCCAATTTCAAAAAAAAAATCAGTCGAATCGGAGTCCGGATGAGGGTGATATCGCTGATTTAAATTCAGCTATGTTGCAGAAATGTTTCTGACGGCAATTTCTGTACGGTGGCTCTCCTGACGTTTTAGTAGATTCTGGTGAAAAATTTCAGACAACCAATTACAGATCTGAGCTCCCCTTGAAAAATCACCCGATTTCAAAAAAAAAATCAGTCGAATCGGAGTCCGGATGAGGGAGTTATCACTGATTTAAAATCAGCCATTTTTTCAGAAATTTTGTGACGCCGGGGCAGTTGCAGCGCAAATCTGTGTTTCCAGAGTGCCTAGATCAGGATTTCAGCAATATGGTTAGATGCAGAATGGCTATTCCATTTTCGAAAACAGATTATATTAAGGATTCTGAGTTATATTGACCGAGTAATGTCCATTTTAAATTTTTGCCAAAGTAAGTGATTTTCTTCAAAACCCTTACTTTATTTTATGGCTTCTCGCAAGATGAAGTTTACAGGAAAAGATGATGGTCCTACTATTGAAGATTTTTTACAATATCACAAGGATCGCTACCGACAATTTTGGATAGGCTCCATAGGGCTTGATATGAAAGATGAGGCAGAGAAATGGTGGACCTCACTTGATAGCTCAGTGAGGAAACTTCCCGAGAAAAAACTTGAAAAAGTCCTTTTGGACAAGTGGTCACAAGCCGGAAAGAAGGATAGTAAGAGCCATAAAGACTTATTTTCTACTAATATTTCCATATTACAGGTTCATGGACGTATTCAGAAAGAGAACATCATTGTGTCTATCATTCCTAGTTGCAAGCATAATTGTATCAATGTGAATTTGGCAAAAAAATTGCAAGTTCCAGCAAAGCATATTGAAAACACACAAGTTGATAATGAAGATTTTCAAATTTATAAAGATTTGAAGATTTCTATGGAAAAGTATGTGTTGCATTCTGATTTTTATGCTTCAGATATGGATGATGTGGACGTTGTTTTGGGACACCCTTGGATGGAATCCGTTGGTACTGTCAATTTTAATGTGCAAAAGAAATTCATGAAACTCTGGTATAAAAAGAAGAAAATTACATTGCACGATATTTGCATTAAGAACCATGCAGACACCGGGGAGGCAGAAGCACAAATATCTAATGAGACAGACACATTAGATGATGAGCCTTTGATGGTAGACAGCCAAACACAGATATCAAAGCAAGTACCAACAAAAGAACCTGACACCACTCCATCACCAATAATGGAGGAATTAATGAAAGATGTTCCATCAGTTAAAGCTTCAACATATCACCACCCGCATCACCCAGCAAGACAACAACCAGCAAGGTGGCAACGGATTAGCAACAAGGAAAACAACCCCTGGATGACACATAGAGAGGTGTGACGATCCACCCACAACACATCAACACAGAAGAACCACCAGAACCTGCTTCCATCGCAAGCGAGCGAGGCACCAACTAGATCGAGTGTTCACATTTCTCTTGGATGGCTGGATGCACGTGAATGGTATCAATGGAATACTCTTTTGAGTAGATCTTATTATTTGTGTTCTTCTCATGTTTCGGGGATGAAACATGTTTAAGGGGGGTGTAATGTAGTGTACCTATGGGGGATAATATAGGGTACAGAGGGAGGTACCCAAGGGAATAATATGATGTATTAATATAAGAATGATAAATAAATGGGCCAGAGTTAATAAATAAAGTGGTTAACCCACATTATGTAAGGGACCACATGTAGAGAGGGAATAAAGTGATAAGCCCATTGTATTGGATGTATGGTATTGAGAGACCCATGGTAACTACTCATGGTATTACATGTATGAAACCTATATAGAGGTTAGAGACTCTCCATTGAGGGATGTCAAGGGATTATGGTATTGGCAAGAATATGGCTTGTGGAGTGATCTCCTTCCTTAAGGAGTGAATGTATGGTGTTGCCCTACCTTAAGGGTTTTGATATTAATGAAGATCTGAAGTTTTGTCTTCTATGGTGTTATTTCTTGTGGGCATATTTTCCATTTCTATACATTTTATTATCAGATCTATTACATTTCAAGTGGCACTACATCTAGTTCAACCCGCAGTGGCTTCAAATATACCTGAGGTTGAGGAAGGTAGAGTCTAGGGTAACATCAAACCATGCTTAACCTGGTAGCTAGCCCTAGCAGATCGGGAGAGGGCTCTCTCCTGGTCAATCTCAGAAAAAATAATCAGTGAGGCTTGAGATGACTTGAATAAAGGCTGATTTTAGGCTAGGTATATATGTAAGAGAGTTTGATTTGATTTTGAGGGTGTTTGTTGGATCAAAGGGAAAGGCAGAATTTGGGTCTAGGGAATGAGGCCTAGTTTTTGTAGGGGTCTGAATGGGGCAAGGAAGGAAATTGTTTTGATGCTTCAATTTTGAATGAAATGGATAGCTCAGACTCGTGAGGAGTAGAAGAGGGAAAGAAAATTTCAGGAATCCTCTTCAAACAGTTGAAAATATAGAAAACTAAACAAACCCTAGGTAGAGCACCGCAAATCTAATGACTTCCACCTTTATCCTTGTTTGTTTAACTTAAGAAGAAATAAGAGGGAAGATGATACACATAAAGCACCAGTAAACTTACATTAACAAAGAGAAACACATCATCAAAACAAAGAGCCACATGAATCCCAAGGAGTGCTGCAAACCCTGGTCTATTCCTTTGCCAAACTGCAGAGATGAATGTACAATGATGCTCAAAGCAATCCCAAGTGTCCAACCTATGCCAATGACTGAAAAATTACAAGATATAAGCAACCAACAACTCATCCCCAGCCTCTAGGGGTCGAGTTCATAATTTTAGGAGTTGTTTCAACAAGATCTAAACTGAGAACTGGAAAATAGGCAGTGGAACAACTTGCCTCTATAAGATAGGAAACTGATTCATTCAGTTGCAATTCACCTTTTGATGGATGAATCTACCTCCATGAGTAAAAATTTAACAAAATTACATCAAGATCCATCAAAGTACATCAAATTACATCATGAATTTAACATTTGGAAGCAAGAAAGTCAAAATGTCAAAAACTAGGCGAAAAACAGAGTTACTGAGTCCAAAATGAGCAAAAATCCCCAATGCGCCGCGCCTGATTTCTCTATGCGTCGTGCCAGTTTGGAGCTGATTTTGAAGGCCTTCCCAGTGTCCAAATTAGCTCCAAGTGGGATTTTTGGAAATTTCTGCCTGTCTACTTTCCAAAACAAGTGGAATTTCTGAATTCGGCTTCCATTTGCCCCTCCAAAAATGAGTTATCCCAACACTGCTTCCTGTGTGTCCAAAAAGGGGCAGAAAGGTCATTTTTAGGGTGTTTTTGACCCTTCTGGAAGCCCAAAACCTGTAAAAATATCTTGGCCATAGGTAGGAATGAATAATTTTCCATGAAAAATCCAAAAATTTAAAGTTTGCACCAAGAGGAGTCCCCCATCAAAAGCACGCGCCAAGTGGCGCGGCGCATAGAGCTGAAAAATCTGTTTTTAGGCCAAAAATTCAAAATTTGCAAAAAGTGTCCCAAATTTCTTGAAATTTGGGCTGAGTGTCCTCCATTATGTACTATGCTGGGCCAAGGAAGCCTCATCCAAAATCTGAAGTCTATCTTACCTTTTCCAACGCTTTGAGGCCTTCTTCAACTTAGCCTTCAGGATCTTGATTTGTGCCTTGCAAACATGATTTCTCGCCCAATAATGATTGACCACGTGCCTGAACATATTTTATCTTTATTGGCCTTCACTAGCAATTAAAGGAGTCTTAACTCACTTGCACACCACAAATTTGAGCAAATTTGGAAGTTTTGGGGAAGTTTATGGTGAAATTGGGCTTGCAGCTCTATGTGCTGCGCCACAAGCCCAACGTGCCATGCCTGCTCAATGCGCCATGCCAGTGTATTTTTTACACTGTGAAGGCCGGATCTATGCGCCGTGCCACTTTTATGCACCGCGCCACTCAGCCAATGCGCCGCGCTAGTGAACTTTGCCCATTTTTCATTCAAACTTGCTCCTTGTCTCCAACACGCCTTTCTCTTTTGAATGAAAATGAGCTCTGTAATGAGGATCAATGAGTTTATATAAAAGAGCTTTTGATCAACTCTATTTTTGGGCAGTTTACTCTATTTGTGCCTCTAATTAACTGAATGACTTGATTTTTGTTTTCCTTGCAGGGGATGAAGCTGCTGAAGCCTAGCAAGGTGACCAGGGTTGCCATAGAAATCATTTACATATGAGAGAACTGAAATGTCATGAAATTTATACATAAAAACCTAAAATACTCTGCTTTTTCTCAAAACAGGGTTTTTAGGAAAAATACATTTTTGAGCATGCACTTATGAAATTTATTGGTACTGGAACTTTATTCAACCTCCTCATGCGTCTGCTGACCATTATTGGACATTTTGAAGACCTTAATGATGAAACCCTAGAACTAATGACACTAAAACCCTAAAAATGACTCTTTGCAAACTATGAGACAAAAGGTGACTGCAAATGATATTAATGAAAATAAATGGGCCAGTAGGTAAAGGACATGAGGGAAATGAGCAACAATCTACTACCGTCAGATGATCCATGCTCCTAATGGAATGAAGCTGACGAGCGAGACACCTAATATGCAATGCAACAAGAGAATTTTGATCACTGACGGAGGGATGAAGATACCGAAACGAACACAACCAAATCAACATAATGAGCTGTTATGGCGAAGCACAACATGCACTTTCTTGAGACTTGTAAATTGGCATCCTTGCAAATCCATCAAAGTGGATATGGCTTTGGATGAGGTATGGTCTCAAGTTTCAGCTTCTTGACTAAGTCTTCTGAGATGGGATTTTCTTGAGACCCACTATCAAATAGTGTGTCTATCTTTGTGTGTTTGGCTATTATCCTCACATGAAACAACTCTATCCTCTTCTCTTCATTTTGAGCTTCTATGTGATAGTTTAACATGCTAGAACTGGGATTTGTTTCCTTTACAATCTCTTTTCCCCTTTATGTTCTTTAGTATCATGGCTATGCTTTTAGTTTCATCATCTGATTCAGACCCTAAGTCTTGTTCAATAGTTGCAACAGTTTTACCCTTTTCTTTGGCCTTATCTTTGTTTTTAAATTTATCTGGTTTCAACTCCGGATGAAGTTTCCAGCAATGGTCTTCATCATGGCTTGTTTTGGAACAGTTTTTACAAAATAAATTTCCTTTTTCTTTCCTAGAATTCGCATTTCCTTTCCTCCCTTTGCCTTTAAATTCACTATCCATATTCTCATCAAAAGATTGTTTCCCTCTAGCCTCTAAATGCGTAGCTTGCGCACAAACTTCATCTAGAATAGTAGGATTGAACATAAGGATAGTATGTATAAGGTAATTGTGTAAACCACCTATATATTTCAGCAAGGTATCTTGACTATGCAAATCAATTCCAAGTAGTAAAGCCCTTCTTCTAAACTCTTGAGTGTAATCTTGAACACTTTGTCCTTTAAGTTGTCTAAAAATTTGCCAATTCATGATAGCCTTTTGTAAATGAGCTAATGGATAAAATTGCTGCTTAATTGCGGAAATAAATTCAGCCCATGATAAAGTGATCTTACCATGTTTTTTAATTTCATCCTTGGTCTTGGCTTCCCACCATACCAATGCTGCTCCTTCCATTCTTAAAGAGGCTAACTGAATCTTGGTGTCGTCTTCATGAAGGTTTTGTATCCTCAAGTAAACTTCCAACTGTCTTATCCAATTGTCAAGTTTCTCTGCATTGACCTCACCATTGAACATAGGAAACTCAAATTTAACATCAAGCTTCAAAAATGGACTTTTACCAGTGGTTTTAGACTTGTGAGATTGATTCACCGAAGTTGAGGATGACCATGTAGAGGAAGAGGATGAAGATGGGGATGGTGGATCACCATTTCCTCCGTGTCCTTTCTTTGAATTGTCATCACTTTTATTTCCTTCTGAAGAACTCGTTAGGAATCTGTAATTTTAGCACATTGGTAAGACTAAAACTGCAGAAGCAACATTATTTCAACCACTTTGGGATTCTAGGATCTAGCCCTCCTGAATCCGGAGAGGGATCTCTCCAATAAGTGCAAAGATGGATTTGTCTTTGAAGTTTGGGGTAATGATATTAGGCTAGTTATGAAGGCCAAGGGTTTGTTTGTTTTTTGGATGGTTGAGCATGATTACTGTTTGAGGTGGAAAGTCCCAAATGCAAAGAGTTTCAAAGGTGAGAAGTTGCAAGAAATCAGAGTAAGCTTCGGCCAAAAAGATAGATAATTGCAGGTTTTAGTCCATTGGGCTATGGAGTCATAATAGGGTTTAATTGGAACAGCAAGAGGCAAGAGTGGTCCATGGGGCAAGTCATCTATGTCTAAGGATCTCTTTGAAGATTGATTTATGGAATGAAATGATACTACAATAAGAAGGAGAAATTGACAGATGCAGAAACAAGAGCAGCCCAGGATCTGATAAGTACTTTTAAACTAGTCAGCCTTTGACATAGACTCAAGAAGAACATAAAAGCAAACTAGGATCTGGTGAGTACTTTTAAACTAGCCAGCCTTTGATACACTTTCAATAGAAAACACTTTAAAACAAAGGGAAACTTGAAGGCAACTTTTTGAGTAGAAACTAGCGGGTCGGGCTCACCACAAATCCTCTCCTAGCTCTTCTTTACTTGGTTACTTTCAAGAAAAACACAAAGATAACACAATATGGCCTAAGATCTGGTAAGTACTTTGAAACTAGCCAGCTTTTAACAGATTCCAAAGGGAAACATCCAGATAGTTGTGGGGACAAAACTAGGACCAGGGCTCACCATATCTTCCTCAGTTCATCTTCACAAAACATATACTGAAAATAACATTTAAGAATAACATTCAGCTAAGACAATAAGACGAGGGAACGCCAGCATTCCTATGCTCGAACTGAATTAAATTATTCCTAGATAACACAGTTTAGAAGAAAAAATTCAGATAAAGATTTTCAGTCAGAGAAGGTTACTGATATACAGTAGGTCCTAACTCTATGCATGCTGTTCTTTATAAGAGAAAATGAAACACAGTGAAAACATAAAAAAAATAACAAGTTACAATTAGAGAAACATCACCATCAACATAGACCAGGATCCCATAAATCAGCTTATATTGATGCTCCAAACCAGTTACAGCTTTAAGTCTAGTGCTTTAGGTTAGCAACCATCTATACATCTCAGCCTAACCTATCTATCACCAGCAAAGCTCCAAGAGCCAGTGAATACTATGTACAATCAGAAGTTTAAGCTCAAGTGTATATCAAAGTTCTACAACCCAACACCTCACTCATCTTCTGTTGTAGTATATATAGAAGAATGAGGAGGTGAGATCTAATAAAAGATCTCAATTACAATTAATACAAAGTTAATGTCTTCTTGGCCCTTGGGGGGCTTAATGAAGAAACTTACATAACTATCCTCTATATTATATGTTTTACATAATGATAAAGCTCAGTGGGAGATTTGTTGACCTTTGTGGCTCTGTATGGTGTCGAAGTAACTCTGCAAACGTTCTTTGCATTAATTTCCTTGGCAGGATTTCCTCTTTGGCTGCGTTGAGGCAAAATATCTGATCCAGACCAATAAATTCGGCCTCTGATTGAGTACCTTTGTGGCACAGGTGGCTTTGTGGTAGCCGAGAGGAATCAATTTGCCTCAGACTGTGGTGGTGGAGGAATTCCTACTTGATAAAACACTTTAGGTTTTCTATAAACTGTGTTTTATTTGGGGATTAGGCTTTTGATAAGAAATTTAGATGTAATCCCTGCAATAGTTGTCTTCAATCTTCTATCCTGGTATATTTCTAGTTTTCTGCACTGATACTCTTTCACTGTGTTAAATCCATGGTTTTTGCTGATATGCAGGGTCGCGCAGGGTCATCTGGCATCAGTGCTTTGATAAACATTGATGAAAACGTGAAATTAGGCACCTGTGAATGATTTTCCCTCGATGAATGGAAAGCGGGAAGGTTGTCACCCTCTGCTTTTGAATTTCTTCAATTTATAGCGGAACATCACTTAAAACCCTGCAAAATACAAAAAATGTTATAAAATCCTGCGTAAATAGGTTAACTGCTTTAAAGGATGAGTGGAGGAAGTGTGGTCGTTGGATGGTATCATCCAACGGTCGGGATTGATCAGGAGAGATCATGGAACGAGCAGAAGAAGATTGAATCTAAGCCGTCGATCACTCAG
Organism: Pinus albicaulis; assembly: GCA_034641835.2. NCBI lineage: Eukaryota > Viridiplantae > Streptophyta > Pinopsida > Pinales > Pinaceae > Pinus > Pinus albicaulis. Next base: position 1,618,546,262 of record CM076584.1, on the reverse strand, counting down.
AGATCGACAGCCGGGAGCGGAGGTTGAAATTCAAACGGAGGAATCGGGCGATGGAATATGGACTGTCGATCTGCAGATCAGATCAACGGTGGAGATTGATTTTCCGCCGCGCCATAGCCCGGTTATCGCGTGGGCACCTTCGTTAATTGTCGGGCATCTTCGGTGAGCGATCACCGTTGGATGGCCCACCCCAGATCGGACGGTGGACAGTAATATTGCTGGGCATCCTGGTCCGAACGTTAATGCGCAATGGACGGCGGTTTTGCAAATATTACACGGGACGCGTGGCGGCAAGTGTATGGAATCGCTAGCCATCGGGGGAAAACAACCTTTTGCCCGAAGGCGGTGCGATGGATATCGCCGGTTTTGGGCAACCAGTTTTCGGGCGGTGGGGAACATGGAAAGACGCACTCCACACCGTCCGATATACAAATCAGATCATCGGTGCGGAATGGTTCAAAAATGAAACCGGTGGAATAAATGAAAAATAAATTAAAAACCCAAGATTTTCAAAAATATATCAGGTTTTAATGTTTTTTGGGGGCGGGATAAATATAAATACGATTAGGCGCCCGACTGAGTCAGCGCTTGGTTCTGGCGCTAGGGTGCATGGATGGAAAGGGGTTAGAGACTTAGCCCGAGGGGGCTTAAGTCCAATACATAGAAAATACGCATTTTAATGGTTTTTTAAGGATTTTTAAAGGAAATGAAGGTTTCAATAAGGCTAAGAAGGGGTCTTAGAACCTTATCAAGGGTTTTTATGACGTGGAAGGGGGAGAAACATGCAAAGGAGGGATTTTCATGGGAAATGAAGGGGTAGAAAATGAGGTTAGCTTTTGAAGAGAGGGAAAGGGAAAAAGAAGCTTGCAGCATGATTTGGCCTTGGAAATCCGCAGGATTTCAGGGTCTTTTGGGAAGTAAACAACAGTGAAGGCTTGGACAAAGGCATGAGGCCTTCAAAAAGTCTTCAAGAGCCAACAATTTTTAGTGAGAAAATTGTTCCTTGAAGGCATTTAGCCACATTATTGGATAATCAAATTTTACAGGTGGCTAACAGAACCTCTCCTTCTTTCTATTTCTTAGACCCTTCTCCAACAAGCCTATCATTCCTTTCTTGGTAGAGTATCGTCACCATCTCCATCATATCCAAGAAAGCCTTTCGGAACACTCGTTCCTCTTCTTTGGGATCCATATCTTCAGGAGCTTCTCCCTCTCTTGAAGACATGATTGAAGCTACTTCTATGGATCTTGGAGGTGGCTCTCTAACCCTTCTTGGTTGTGGATTACTTTGTACACTAACCAAATTTCCTTCACCTCTCTTGATTTTAAGCCTAGTAAGCATCAAAACTTGCAAACAATCAACTATATCTTTGCACAAAACAAATGTTGAGTAAAACTCTAGCTCCTAAGGCTCAAATCCTTAAGCTCTTAATCCTCAAAACCTGAGCTCTGATGCCATCTGATCTGAAAATTAAATTATTTGTAATGCTGTGCAAAGTATCCATTTCCCTTAAATTAAGTGTGCAAAGTGTTTTTCATGTCTTGCAAATTAAACAAAGTGTTTTTGATAACTGTTTTTGAGTTTATGTGTGAGGGAAGTTTAATTAAAATTGCTGTTTAACATCTTAAATCAGAAATACAGAACAACATAACTTCACCATAACAACACAACAACATGATGAGGAAGTTCACCCCTCCTGGGCTACATCTACCGGGTCCAAGGCTCCCAATGGGCATGTCCTTGCTCTATTAAGTTGCTCAAATTGGTATTACAGTGAGAAAAATACATAAGCAGGAAAAAAAGGCTATGAAATTGAATTCAGAAGATAGAAATAAGCTAATAATGGCTTTTATTTCACCTCAAACAGTGAAGTGTATCCCAATGCAGCTCCATTTCCCTCATGGCCCTGATGGCTCTCCAAGCTTCCCTGAAGAAAAAATGGCTGAAAAACACCTCTGTTGGCTCTGCAACCTATCCCAATGGCTCCATAATGCTCAAAATATGCAAAATTGACCAAAATTTCATCCAAATTGATCCAATATTGGAGACATTATGATGAAAACAAGATTTCTACCCAATGTCAGCCAACTCCTCCAAACTCCGGAGGAACTCAGCTTAACCCCGCCATTTTTTTTAATTCTCGCTGTAATTGAGGGTCCGCTTAACCTTAATCTACTGACTAATCAGCTTGTAATAATCTTAGGGCGGGTGGCATGTGACCACCCCCGCACTCACCTGGCCGTTTAAACCGTCTCCATAACAGTTAGCAAACCAAAAAAGCGTTTAATGTGTGAATGCACCGGCCACACATCATGGCTTAGATAGGCTGTTAAGCTCTAACCATTTGTTCCATAGGTTTGGGGCCTTAAGGCCAAGCTTCTTGACCCCAAACAGTCATATGTATAGTGGGCTGGCCCCAGGGCCCCCTTTCGCGCCACCCGAAATTTATTTAACACATAAATACAACCTTAAACATTCATATGTTAAGAACTAAAGATGTGGTATGATGGTCGTGCGATGTTATGTTGAGTCCAGGTGGTTCGAACTGGCACTCACAAAAATTTTTAACACGTCAATTCTTTCATATAACTCGGGGGCGTGAGTTCTCCGGCCTCGCTTACTGGCGCTCATGATCGTTCGCCTAATAAAAGTCAAACCAATGATGATAAACATATGCCACTTGTCAAAATATGATAGTTCGTAGGAATATTTCGAGAATATTCTGAAGGAATATTCCCAAATGTTTCGAGGAATATTCCTAGAATATTATTTTTTAATATTTTTCAAAGTCAAAGTCAACCCTGGTCAAACTGGATTTTTGAAGGTTACTGAAAACTTCAAACCTACATAACTTTCACGTACGATGTCAGATTTGAGTTTCGTTCATGACGCTAGAATCACAGCAACGAGGCCTATCTAGTCGTTCAAGTTTCAACCAATTTTGAGCAATTCCATTTTTCAGCATTTTTTTCCACTTAGGACATGATCACCTGATCAATTGGGAAATCCCTGTGGCCTCATTTCATATCTCGGCATCAGGCCAAAATTTATTGACCTCCTATTAGTAGTAGTCCCATCAAGGATTACACAGTCCATCATTGCATATCTAGAGGAGGAAGGAAGTTGCTAGCATTTCAGTTAGTAATCCTGTGAGGGACCATGCCCTCAACTTTCCATCACTGTTTCCATCAGCCTGGATCTTATTAAAGCATATTTCAGCAGACATAGTCTCTCCCTCTTGTACGACGCAATTTCTGTAGCAGCTCCATATTTAGTTGCAGCAACTTGAAGGAGGAGGAAGAAGAGACAAGATCTCAAGCTTCTAGCTTGGAGATCTAAAGGAGAATCGGCCCTCAAAAGATCGGATATGTTTGTAGGGATCTTTTCAGCCATATTTGGATCAAATCTAGCTTGAGATACATACTTTGGAAACAGTCAAAGGATCCAAACATCATGAGGATGATTTTCCAAACTCATAGATTTGGAAAATCCTTTCTTGGTTATCTTGGGTTCCCATCATTGGGCCACATAGTAATCTTGGCATCACCGAAACCATGTTTCACTAGATCTGCATTTCCTTTATTAGAATATATATATGTACATCAACAAAAAAAGGCACGGCGTAGTATTGCTTCCTATGGTAACCGATTCACGCGATTGCTAGTTTTCATGTTTGCGGGGTCATTCTAGGCCATTTCTTGGGCTTCTCTTTACCTCTTTTGCTTTGTTATGTGTAATCCTCTCCAAATAATAAAAAAGGCTCAGCCTTTCTTCTTTGCAAATGTGTCTTTAGATTTATTGTTTATCTTGCTGCAGTTCTCATATTGTGTTTGAACATTACTGCATTCTCCCTTTTGGGATATTACAGTGGTATCAGAGCATGAACTTTGGCTCATCTTGTGGACACTTCATATTTTGCATCAAAAGAAGAAGCAGATAGATGAGATATATCACGAAGGAGGATTTTAGTTTTGGCACTCCTCTCTTTAGATCCATGCAATATCTCTCCAAAGAGGTTAATCAAATGAAGAGGGAAAGGCAAAAGGAGGATCCAAGAAGAAGATTTGATGAGGAAGGTCCAAGCACTTCCTATCAACAACACAGGAAATCGGAGAATCATAGATCTCCTCATAGATCTACTATGCCCACTTTCTTTGAAGAGGTGAATGGTATAGTCATGAAGAAAATAATTTGAGATTCTTGAGACTCTCGGTCTATATCTTGAGGGAGTCCAAAAAAACAGTCTAGAGCATTCAAGGAGAATCTAACTCTCCAAAAATTCTTCAAAATCAAAGAATAAAGAGGATCCTATAGCAACAATAGAAGAAAAAGGCACAATAGATTCTATTTGCCTACATTTGATGGATCTTCCTCAAGCACTATTAAGGCTTGGAGGAAAGAGTTAGATACATTTTTCAGGCTACATCCTGTGGCTGAAAAAGAGGCTGTCCAGATTGTAACACTTCATCTTCTAGGTGAAGCCAATGATTGGTGGTTTGGTCACATGGAGCATGCAAAGGTGACTAAATATTCACATTTCTTTCACACGTTGAGAAAGAAGTTTGATTTGAGAAAACCAGAGATGTGTCACAAAGAGACATTTCCTAAGAAAACAAAGTAGGATGTCATTCTTGTCACTGTAGACAAAGAGTCACTACATTCACCACCAGCTGCAAAGGTTCTTGTATCCGGAGAAGAGACACTTGCATATTTGCAAGATAGTCTTGAGCTCTTGACATATAGAGTCCCAAGCATGATTCAGGAGATGCACGAGGAAGGGGAGGGTGATTTCTGCACTAGTACATTGATAGAAGAGTAGCCATCACTGTTACCAGCAGTTGGAGACACCATTTTCCCAGTTGGAGGAAATCTTGTGTCCTTGAAAGAGGTTCCCACACATTAGTTAATGCAACTTTCATCACATATTGTTTCAGTAAATAGTATTGAAACTAATGGCGACATGCCATTAGGGCCAATGCATAACCAAGGGTTAGAAAAAATTGCTGATTTGAAGTAGAAACATATCACCGTGCAGAGGACCCTTGATCTAATCAAGGAGGAGATGAAGAGCTATCCCAGTTCATCATTTTTGAGCTACATTCAACCCTTTGAGTTGAAGTGTAGAGTTTCAAAAGATGGGATGAACATAATCCTATGTACAATGGCTGGCTATGAGTTCAACATTGTGCCTTGCCATGATACATCATATGTATCACCATGCATATCTACAACGATGTCACTTAGTAGCAGTGATGAAAAAAGGGCCCCATTATTCTTGGAGCATTCTAAAGGTAGCTTCACTCATGAAGAAATGGAGGTTAAGATGATAAATGGTAAACATCTTGAGATGAGGAATATTTTCTCCTTTCTAGATGACAGTTTCTCAATGAGCATCTCAAAGCTCAAAGAGAAAATTCTACCTGAAGTAGATCCATAACCTCACTGGTTTTGGAGGGCCATTAATGAGAAGAAGGTCTCATTAAGAGATCTCATTGGAGGTGCACTTCAACATTTCATGGAGTGCAAATTTCTTCATCAGTTTGAGGAGAATGGTATTCTACAAAGGGAGGATACCATGTTTATGCATAACACCATTCATCATCCACATGGGGATGAGTGGGTGAGGATGATAAGAAAGGGGTTGCATGACCACTTGCAGATATATGAAATGGGCCAGCAAGAAGCTTGGTTACGCTGGTTTCTCTTGGGTGAGTTTGGTTACTACCCAAAGGCTCCTATTTCTTTGATCCATGCCTTGAAAAACACTCATGAAATGATGAAGGAGGCATGGCTGCACTGACTGCTCTTGGGTGAGTATGGTTACCACCCAAAAGCTCATATTTTCTTGACGCATGCCTTTTGTATCAATGATAGTATGCAGAAAAGAAAGACATGTTCATTTTTGTTGTCCTTAAAAGAGTTTGGCCATCACATGACATTTCCTATGCTTATGTGTTTTGTATTATGTAAAACTTGGCATGATACTCTCATGATGTGTATTGATGGTGTTTTCTTGTATTGGGCTGATGTGACATTTGAAATGTCTATTAGTATGTTTTTACTCCATGATGCACATGAGAAGGTGAGAAGGCAACAAAATCTCTTTTTTCTTTGGTTGCTTTTGGGGGAGTTTGGCTTATCCATCTTGCATGGGGGAGATGGAGGATGGAAGCAAAGGGCCTTACTTCGGTGGTTAATATTAGGAGAATATGGTTTGACATATTTGTCTACCCATATATCTCTATTTTATTTTTCATAATGTTGGAATGATGCTTGGATCCAACAAGGCCAACAGGGCTAAGGATGAGGGCATGTCAATGCTCAATCTACTTCATAAAGCATGGGATGAAGAGATGTATTGTGAAATGGAGCTTTTCATTTGTGGAGAGAACCAATTTATTTATTTTATCTCATGCATTGATGATGATGTTGGACATCATATGGTTGTTACTTGGTACTTCATGGTGAAAGGAGGGCATCTAACCATACAATTGGAGGTCATTCTATGCATTCTTGAGAGACAACTTTGGAACCAAACATGCATAACACATTGCAGCAAATGGGGGAGGCCTTCCTTATGTGGATGCCATTTGTAATGGAATAGATGGATTTTCATATAATTTTTTAGTTGCTTGAGGACAAGCAAAATTTTTCCGGGGAGGACAGTAATATTCCCAAATTTTCACATGATATTTGGAATATTATAGTTCTTGATTTTCTTAATTAATTAAGTAAATAAAAGGGTGGAGGGACCCATAATCATCAAAGGTAAATAAGATCCACTTTTGATGTGTGAATGTGGATTATTTAGACATATATCTACATAATGGAGTAGTGGAGCAACCACTAATGTGAATGGAGTAGAGATCATGTCTCATTAATGAGATAGATCATGGAGGTTGAAGCAATCAACTGAGATCATGGAGGGAATCTAATGTAAGATCATAGAGAATTCATGATGGAGTGATGGAGGAAGTAGGGAAATTAATGCACACATGATGGAGAGGGTGCACATTTCATGTAGACATTATGGAGGGCTTTGAGAGACAACGCAGTCAAACATGGAGGATTATGTCCATATGCACAGTGCAATTTAGAGGTACGCCAAGGCATGGGAAGGCTCATAAACTATATAAAGGAGACGAAGGAAACATTGTAGGCATGCTTTGATTATTATTTTTGAGATCTATTTAGATCTAGAATTTTCATTTTCCATTCCATGCATTCTTATGTTGTTTAGCTAAGTCTGCAGTGTTGTTTAACACAGGGTGTTCCCGAGCGGGAATCCCACCTCTTTCCTTGAGTGATATCTAAGGAAGAGGGTTGTACTTAATTCATCATCACACATTGGTGCCACACCATTTCCACACTCTGCATAACACATACCTTCAGGAATTACGCAATTTCTGAATATCAGTTTGGGGAGGAGGAGGTTGTCTTCAACATTTCAGCTGGAGAACCGGTGAAGGATTATTCGTATCACCTTGGGCTTCAATATCAGCAATCCAAGGCCTCATTTCAGATATAGCATCAGGCCAAACTTTATTGACCTCCTATCAACAGTAATCCCATTAAGGATTACACAATCCATCATCGCCGATCCGGAGGAGGAAGGGAGTTTCTAGAATTTCAACTACTAATCCTGTGAGGGGTCATCCCCTCACCTTTCCATCACTGTTTCCATTAGCCTGGGGCTTATTTAATCACATTTCAATAGGAATTAAGTCTCTCCCTCTTGTACAACGCAATTTTTCCAACAACTGGATCTCCAGTTGCTACATTTTGAGGAGGAGAAAGAAGAGACAAGATCTCAAGCTTCTAGCTTGGAGATTTGAAGGAGGGATCAACCCTAAAAGCTCAGATCTGTTTGTATAACATATTTTAGCCATATTTGGATCAGGTCTATATTCAAATTTGCATAACCTAGCAATCAAAGGATCAAACCCTAGGAGGGCGATTTTCCAAACTCATAGATCTGGAAAATCCTTTCTAGGTTATTTTGGGTTCCCATTACATTGGCCAGATCTTGAATCTTGGCATCATCAAAGCTCCTGCACTCCATAGATCTACATTTCCATTTGCAACATCTATATGTACATCATCAACAAAAGAGACAACATAGTATTGATTCCTGTATCTCACCAGTTATGGAGTGCTAGTTATAGCATATTTGCAGGGTCATTCTAGGCCATTTATTTGGCTAGAATACCTCTATTTTTACACTATGGTAACTGTAATCCTCTCCAAATAATAAAAAGGCTCAGCTTATCTGTATATTATGATTTTTTATTTACTTAGTTGCAGTTCTTATATTATGTTTCATTATTAGCTCATTTTCCCTTTTGGGATATTACATCGCCTCGACCCATTTAGTGAAATAGTCAATGGCAACGATGATATATCCATGCCCCACCCCTCGGCCGAGCGAGGGTTACGGGTCATAAAATTAATGCCCCATTTCGAAAAATTACCCCCAGTCACAACTAGGTGCAAGGGTGAGGATGGGACACACTCTTTTCGAGAGTAAACCTCAAAATCATGGCATTTTCATACTGCGGTAATGCAGTCTTAAAAATAGACTGCAAAAATAACTTGCACGAAGGATATTTTGGGCAGTAGAATAACCAAGCATGTGAATACCATAAGCCCTGGAGTGGTAGTCGTTCAGAGCTTTCTCGGCTTCCTAGAGAGTTAGACAATGACGGAGGAAAAATTCAATACCAGTACAATAGAGGGTGTCCCCAACGATGCGATATGGTTGGGACTAGTGGCGTATTCATCTTTGCTCAGAGTGCGATAGCTCTAGTAGATAAGTTTGGGTTTCGATATACAATGATGTCCCCATACCATGGATCGTGAGTACTAATGAGAAAGAGAGTCTCATCGGGGATGGAATCATCGATAGGAGTGGGATCATCCATGGTGGGAAGATCATAGATTAAATCAGCAAAGACCAAGGATTTCTTCAACTTAGCAGTAGTGAATTCTAAGTCAAAATATTGAACAATAATGATACATTTTGAGTACTTTCCCCCAAGTAATTGACGTGTGAGAATGCAAGTCATGGGGTTGAAATCAGAAATCATTAAGTTTTTGTGCAAGAGAATGTAGTAATGGAAATGTTGAAAGAAATGAAAAAAAACCAATGCATGTTTCTCTACATGAGCATACTGAGTCTCAATATCGAAGAGATTATGTCTCAAGTAGTATACTACATGTTCCTAACCACCATAATCATCCTGAACCAACATCATGCCAATAGTGCTATCAGTAGCGACCAAATACAAGAAACTAAGTCGCGGTAATTATTGGGAGGATGCAGCAGCGGAGCCGTGTTGAGGGCTCTTTTCACTACATCGAAAGAGCTCTGAGAAATTTCATCCCATAAGAACATGATTCCATTTTTCAATAAGTGCATAAAGCCTTTGGAAAGCTCAACGTAAATCAATATGAAATGGTGGATGAAATTGGTTTTCCCCTACAAACTCTGCAGTTAGTGGATGGAAGAAGGAGGAGGCAAGTTGACGATTGCCTCAAATTTTAGAGGATCAATGTGGATGCCTTCTTTGGACACCACGAAACCTAGAAGCTGACCGCATTCAATGTAGAATATACACTTATGAGTATTCAACTTGATATTATAATGTGTACAATGTAAGAAGATATCTCTAAGGTGCTCCTGGTGATCTCGATGTTTCACGGAATGAGTAGGAATGTCATCAAGATATGGCTAAACCATGTGCTTTATGTCATGAAATGCATAAGACATAGCTCGCTGGAAGGTTGCTCTGACATTCTTTAGGCTAAAAGGGAGCTTCTTATAGGTGAAAGTCCCCTATGGATAGATAAAAGTGGTTTTATGTTGATCAGCTGGAGTGATGTTAATATAGTTATAGCCAGAGAAATCGTCCATAAAGGAAAATATCTCTCTCTCAACACATTGATCAATGATATGGTAAATAAACGTAGTGGGCTAATTTTCCTTAAGACTGGATCAATTGATATCACAATAATCAGAGAAAACCCCAATGATCCCTTGCTTCTTATTGACATGAACAATATTGGAGACCTAATATTTCAATCATATAGGGTAGATAAAACTAGATTTAAGAATTTTTTCTGCTTCACCCTTTATAGTGGCATCCTTTCTTGGGTGTACAGGACGAAGCCGTTGGCGAACAAGCTTCGAATTTGGATAGGTAGGAATTTTGTTCACCGTGATAATTGGATCAATGTCGGGCATTTCTTCATATGAACATGCAAAGACATCGTGGAATTCTTGATCTCATCGGGAGAACAAGATGCACCAATATGCACATTCTTAAAAATCCCTCGTTTAACAGAGATGTCAATCATAATGGTCAAAGTGATATTTCCCATGTTTCCCTTGGACAACACTTCACAAATCAAAGCCATATTCAGAAGTGGGTCAGTCAGTACCGGCAAAGCATGGGATCCTAGACAGGTGGAGATGTCACCTAGGATTGGGAGAAACGAGGAACGATGATGTCCATCATGCCATGGAGTTTCTTTGAGAGAAATGACCTCCACGATACTCTCATTAGTGTGGAAAGTATCATTCACAGGATCATCCGAGTCCCAACAACCAAACAAGGGAGACTACGCATAAGTGTCTAGGGAAGAAACAAATGAGTATTGGTCTTAGATGCAGCTTTGAAAGCTGTGAGGATATCTTGATACATCTGTTTAGCTGGGCTAAGAGGCATATCGTCACCAAAATTTTTGATGTGGTTGGGATTGGGAACAATCCATGGATTGTGACCAGACGAAATCATATTAAGAGAGGTGACATTTGGAGGTGGAAGCGGAAAAAATCCCATAAGAGATGATTCTTTGAAAAAACCTGACCCAATGTTCTCATAAGGAGTATCGGCCTTACCAACATAAGGAATGTTTCCTGCTGAAGACTCAGAGGGGAAGAAATCCAACAGATCAATAGTCACCATATTCCCTTGATGAGGGAACGGAGGAGGCGAAAGAGGGTGGAGACTACACAAACCATAGCGTTTGTCCAACTACACCAAGAAGGCGATTATAGTTCAAGTTGGCATCTACCACCTCAACTTCCATGGTCACTATTTTCCCCTCCAACAAGATGGGAAATGCCTTGAGAATGTTGTACGGCCGAGAAAATTGACCATCGAAAGCTTCCAAGGTATTCGAGGACTGACTCAAAGGGGGAGAGCTGATGGCTTTCCAGCATGCGATATACATGATGTAGGTCGAAGCGCCTTCATCAATGAAATAGTGGATTTGGACATCGAAGAAGCCTTAGGTGTACTACTATCAGTATGATCCACTACCCCAATAAAACCATCTACTAGAGGTGTAACAAGAGACTGAGATGATGAAGGATTAGTCGAAGGAAGCGATGCATCAAGTAATAACTCGTATAGAGTCCCACATTGGGAATAAACCAAGTGGAGGTATTGAGCCCTAGAAATGACCTCCTCTTCTATGACACACCCTCCCATTAGAATATATTTTGCAATTTTTGGAACGAACGAATTTGTGAACCATTCAGTCAATAGATGATCAGGGATCTTAAATTTGATGAGGTTATGACTATGCCACCATTCCTGGATGTGATCTAAGATATGCGTAGCAGTCAACTTATTCAATGAGGTGAGAAGATGGGTGCTGGTTTCATACCGGACATGCAGCTGAAGGTGAGTGAGGAAGGCCATAGCCAAGGAATTGAAATCGAAGAAAATTCCTCGTGGGAGCATAATGTACCATTTGGCCGCAACACCGCTCAAGGTGCACTAGAAAAGAGGAAGAAAAATGGAATCATCAACCTAATAATTAGAGGAACACCAAAAGTGGTATGTCATAACATGAGTTTGAGGTTCTTCCCAGGTTTTCCTTCAAAATTCGGACAATATCCTGGAATCTTAGTTGGAATCGATGGCCATTGCAGATGATTCTTGATGGGGTTATTTGTGAGCTTTGACACATCCAAAAATTCCAACGTAGCCAAGAATAGAAAAGGCGGACGATGAGGCGAGAAATGTTGGGGTTTACAACTTGACTAATAAGGATTCTGCCCCCAATAGAGCAGATTCTGACTCAGATATGCATATTTCCACCAAGTATGGTAAGGACCTTGGAACAAATATTACTAATAGGGACCTGACTGGGGTTGTTGATAGGATCCATGCGAGAACTGAGGTTGTGGACATTGTTGGACATGGGGTCCAGGATAAGGTCCATTCTAAAAATGAGGTCCAATTTGTTGTCCCTGCTGAAATTATGGTCCAGCCTGCGATCCCTACTGAACATAAGGTCCAGCCTATGGTCCCTGCTAAACATGAGGCCTAGCCTGTGGTCATTGCTGAACATAGGGTCCAATTTGAGGTCCTGGTTGAGCTTGTTGGTACTGAGGAATTTGCTGATATGAAGCACCAGGTTGAGGCGCAGTCTAGGGTTGCTGGTACTGACCTTAAGGAAAAGGTTGGTACTGAGTACCAGGCTGATAAGGGAGAGGACCAAATCGACCCAGAAGGAGATTCAGATTAGATTGGGTGTAAGAACCAAACTGAGGATTGGTCACAACAACACTAATCGAAGGCTAGGGTTGTTGGACATACTGTTGATATTGTATGTTCGACCTTTGAACATAAGGAATGTTAGGTTGATGAACATATGAATATGTTGCGTTCAATTGCGGAAAAGGCTGTTGAAACTAGGAATATTGAACATGAGGATGACTCACCCCAGGAATAGTTCCAGAACTCAGTTTCCCCCCACCCAAAAGGGGAGGTAGATATAGAGGGTTAGACATCCCCAGAGGCACAGATGAAACCTTGGATTTCCCACTCAATGGTGGGAGTGCAGTAATATTAGATGGTGAAAATGGGATAGAGGATCCAAACGACATAGTCATTTGACTAATGGTGACCATCGATTGAACAATAGGTTGAGACACCAAAACCACATTCGAAAATGGGATGAAAGATGGAGGAATACCCATTGACCAAACGAGATAAAAAAATAATGGTGTATCACCAGAAGCTCCAGAAATAAGGTTTCCCAAAGAGGAATATCTATGCAGGACTATATACACAACATAACTAGATGGTACTTAGGTCCACTACTCGAATCATGTTGTGTGGATCTGAACAATTCTCCCTCGGAGGGAAAAAATGACGAAGAGGCTTTCGGGATATACTAGCCAGAGGTTTCCTGAAGAGTGCTTTGAGGAGTGCTCACGAATGGAACAACATTAGCATTAGAATCCATTTCTTCAGGAAACAACCGATGGATGGTAGAGAAAGATTCTACATGAGAATCTCGAAAAGGGATTCTGGGCTAATCAAAAGCACTGTAAGGCTGCTGAGGTGAGACTACAATCGGATAAAAGAGAAGATTCGAAGGAAATAACAAGAAATGTGCAACTTATTCGAAGCTTTCCATCTCAGCTTCTTCTGATGTTGTCCAAGGAGAATTGTCAGGAGGTGCTCGAGATGATATGGGTTGAACACAGATGACAATTCCAAGCTCTTCACCCGACACTTCAAGGGGTCCAACCGGAAAACGAGGGACCTCAAGAGGAGTTTCTTGAGATCCGTCAGAGGAGGGAGTTGGTGAATTCAACGATTCAACCACAATGACCTTCAAGGAGAATATAAAAAAGGAGAGAGGTGAAATAAATCACAACTTACCAAGAAATAAAAGCTAGAGAACTACACAGGTGAGATGTTTTCGTGGGAAGTTACTTTTAAAATTAACAAAAAATAAATACAAAATGGTGTGCTAGGCATAAAGGTTTACCAAGTATCTGTGAAATCCAATATACACATTTGTGATCAAATGAAAGAGAAATGACCAAGGACTTAACGTACAGTAGCCAGTCTCTTGAATTTTGTGTTCGGTGTATCACTTCTACAAGGTAGCCAAATGAGTTACCTTTGGTGGGCTTGCAACCTAGTGGCATCTCCCCAAGTATAAGCGATGGTACGTGGGAGTACAGTTTGTTGTAATGTTGTCTAATGTGTAATAGTTTGATGAGAGTGCCCCAAAAATACTTATCATACATCAATATACTTCCATACGTGGGACGAGATATCACCCCTGGGTTGTAATGCAGACCATTAGCGACAACTACTAGGCTTAACGATGCCAGAACATGTCTCTATCCTAGACCAATTAATATTCTCGTTAATTCCAATTCTCCTTAAGGTAATTGGGTTCATTTTAAGTTGATCTTCAATAAAGTTTTAGTTTCAAGGCTCAAAATGAATTTCACATGAATCCTTATAGTGCAGACTAAATGCCAGAAATAGGCTTTCGATTTTGATGAATTCAAAACTACTGAGGGAAGATAGACAAACATGAATGCACTCAGTGCAGCAACAATAATGCCTCCAAACTATTTCAGAGTTATGAAAATGAAATGCTTTTCCACTCGAATTCACTTTCCCAACAAATGCAACTTATTGATGAAAATGCCTTTCCTTTCACTAAGATGCAAGAAATTATTTTCTTTTTGTTTTTCACTTTGAAATGTAATCAAAAGAAAAACAAATGAAAGAAATAAGAAATGAAAAATACCTTTACTTTTCTTTCAATCGAACCAAAGAAAAATTTCTTTAAATAATGCACAAATGAAATGCTTTTCACTCTTCTTAAAATGACAAAGATAATCTAAATCAAAAACGAAAAAGAAAATCACTTCCAATTTCTTTTGAATTTAGAAAAAACACACTCTTCTAGACTTACGTGCCAAACAAACTGTAATCTTGTGCTTGACACTGAACCAAAGGGAAATGGTAAAAAATGTAGAGATTACCAAAGCATACACCAACTTTCTTTGAAACAAGACAAGAAAAATGTGACAAAGAGTGTTTGAAAAGGAAAAAAGTTCCCAAACTTACAAAAACTCAAAGAGACGAAAAAAACTCACTCATAGATGATAGGTAAGTCAAACACACAACTAGGAGATCACTGAGATCTCACAAACTCCTTCAAGGGCCGTGATATATTGGAAAATCAGAAGGGAAACTCAAATTTTCCCAAGGCTAAGATCAACACTTCTGTGCTAAGAAGAAGGGTGATGAAAGGCCAACCATCACGACTGTACTTTATAGAACAGTGTTGTCAGTGCTACTATCAGGATATAAAGGGCACTGGTCAAAAAGAGTCTCACACACACACCATACCTGACACCGTGAAGTGACAAACAACCTTTACACAAGCTAACAGAGACCTAAGAAGATTTAAATTTAAGAAATTTGTGAAACTGATTCAATATTAGTTCAGGGAAGGAGGACTTAGAAGGCTAAATATCCCTGTGGAGTCGCCTGTTCTGTTGTCAAGATAAATCCCCTCTACGGACAAAGGCATTCTCTCTAGCCCTAGAGTGGGTCTAGCAACACGAGATTATTTCTAACATAAGCTTTCTTAACTAATTTTTACAATGCAAAGAGGAAATATACATAAATACCTTTTTCCAATCGCTATCCTTGGATCCATTGATGATGATCTCAATCCACAATCCTTGTAGGCCCGCTTCCTGCTACTGATGTCGTGCGAATACTTGTGGATTATTGGGAGACAACAAAAAACGTGATATAATATATAATAAACGTAAACACTAGCTATCTAGCAGATCAAGGAGTACCAGAATATTTGCATAATCATGTAGAAAAATATAGAAAGGAAACATCAGATGCTATTATTGATAAATGACAAAAGGAGAGCTTACAACCAGGCCTTGATGTTGGAGGCATCCATAGGTGAAAATCTGAGTCCTTCACCCAGCTCAAAAGCATTACTTCTCCCATGCACTTAGGCTTAATCATGATGCTAGGATGCAAAGGGATGAGAGTTCAGACGGGTCTGAAAATGGTCAACCAAGCTCTAAACTTGGGGGAATGAGGGATGTGAATTTATAGCAAGGAGAAGGAGGTCGGGATCCCATGAAAGGAGGAGGAAGGCCCACTTTCTAAGGGATGATCCCTTATGGATGAGATCAAGGCTCTAAAATGAGAGAGCTTGACCTTCTCATCTCTGTTAAAAAACCAACTTGACGCCCTTGAGCTTCTAGAGGTCAAAGCTTCTCCTCCATTTGAGGAAGAAATGACAGAGGGGATAAAAATTATTTTCCAAGAAATTAGGGTGTTGACAGTGCTGGACCAGAACTGGGAAAATAAATCAGCATGGCCATGGCACCAAGAAGGGAATTGATCCAAGAAAATAGGAATTTGACTAAGTTTCTTCAATAATATTTCAAGGAAGTTTTATTTGGATCTTCAAGGGGATATCTTATCATATTTATTAATGATGGAAAAATTGCACAAGATTCGTCATGGGGCATTCAGGGACGGGAAAATGAGCATGTTGAAAATTTACTATGTAACAGTTGGCATGGTTTTGAAAGTAGAAAATAAAGCAGAGCTTAAGGGTAAGAGGAAAAATATTGAAGTAAAAGAGTTACAACCAATGAAATATACAGAGTTATTTCAGCCTAAGAAACATATGGGAGAGATAGAATCTATTTTTGAAGCAGCATCCAGCAGTGATGAATATTTTGATATGCCTAAAATCAAGTGGAGCATTGAGAAAAAAGAGAAAAGGTCTAGCAACGCATAAGAATATAATAAAATCATAAGGTAATTGATTGTAAATTCATATAAGATTTTACCAAAAAATGAGGATAAATAATAAAGTGATTGGGCAAAGTAGTTTACTCGAGATATTTTCAAGGAGCGAGGCTAGGAAGCAATAGAGTCAAAGGATGTTAGTTTTATTTGGCACCATAATTTATTCAGGGATATCTGATCCCAGTTAATCCTGAATAAATTCGCTGGATATGCTATTTCGAGGAACATAAATCCAAAATTATAGAAAAAGTTATTTTTATTAATCTTTTTCTATAGTTTCTAAAAATGACTCGAGGAGTCTAAGCTTATATATATACAGTCTTTTATGATGCAATAGGGGTTTGTGTTTTGAGTAATTTATGAGAAAAAACTTTTGTGATTTTGTAAATTTGAGCTATTAATGATATATCAGTGGAGAAGTACACACTAATTCTATACCAGAGTTTCCAAGAGTATGGTGTGTTAAAGAATGTATCAATCTCTTATGTGTATCTGTTTCTTCTTTGTTTATTTCATCTCTATGTTATCTTCATGTCAGATTGAAAAATACATATGCAGAATTCATCCTTGTTAGATGTTTTGTAATATATCAATTAAAAATTTCACAAATATTTAGCTAAAGTCATATTAAATAATTCATTCATGGTTAAATGATCTTTATATGGTGGAATTTTTATTTTTTATTCCTCTATTCTCTTGTTTTTTTAATTCTATGCTTGTATTTGAATATTCATTTTTAATTTCCTAAGGAAACTATCCCTTTGTAACCAATTCAGGAGAAAAAGGATGAAGGAAAAAAATGGAAAAAGGTCAAAAGGAAGATAATTTCAAAACCTGGCACTCGAAAAAGGAACAAATGTGGAATCTATCAATGTTGGAATGAGGACTTTTGGAGACTCATAGCACTGGAAAAGGGTACAATTGCAAAAACAATGTTACTAGAAAGTATCCTAATTGCAAATCCTACTGCTAGAAAGAAGTCTAATTGACAAAATTGACGCTAGAATAAAGAGAAATTAGGAAGCCTAGTACTACAAAAGGGCACATTTGGAATTCCTAGTATTGGAAAAGGAAACAAGGAGGAACCTTAGCACTATAAAACAAGGTAGATGAGAAACAATATAGCACTAGAAAGTTAAAAAAGTTAAAAATTTAGTGTTATGAAAAGGAAAATTAAAAAATCTAGTGCTAGGAATGAAGGAAATTGGAGAACCTAGTGCTACGAGGGAGGAAAAAATGAAATCCCAGCAGTATAAACTTGAACAAATGAGAAACATAGCGGACCAATGAGGATAGGAGATTAGTTTAGGAGAGAGAGAGAGATATATCGTTGATGAATGCCAAAACTACCTAGCATAAATATTAAATGCAAACTACCATAAATATTAATTCCAACTACCTAGCATAAATATTAATTGCAAACTACCTTGCATAAATATTCATGAACAAACGTAAATATTAATTGCAAATTAACTACCTAGAACTCATCATGATATTTTTTATCAATGCATAAAACAAAAAATGAATATTTTGGAAGATTTTCACTTGTGCGATTAATTATATATTTGAACTAAGTAAAGACCAAGTCTCTTATGGCATGTATAAACATAAAAAACAAATCTCTTATGGTCTAATGGATGATAATGAATAAGTATTTACTAATGGAAGATATTCAGCTCCGCCTTTAGCATGCCCATAAGTTCTACAATGTTTTTTATTTGTTGTTATTAATAGTTTCCTTACTTTCAAGTCCTTGCACTTTTTACAAGGGCAGTAAAATTTTCTATCCTATGAAGCCCCCAATGTCGATCCGACATCTCCTTGACCCAGTCCTTGAGGAATGTTATCTGACACTTTTCCTCACCAAATATCTTTTAGTGATGATTATCAATCAAAATTAACCTTAAAATAGGTCTATAACATTTCAAAAGCATGGGATGTATAACAAGAGTGTGGAAATTGTAAATAGGTATTGAGCCCTACATATATATAAATCAATTTCCCATGGGATATTCGATGCTAGTTTGTTGGATAAACATTGCACAGCGGTAAAATGCCATTAATGCTGAAATTTGCCCATTTTATGGTTACAAGAAAACGATCATTGAATATGTGACTCTATGTAATTAACATCACATAGTCGGTGATCGTCGGGCTTTAAAAAAAAATACATTAAACGTCCAATGACGGTTTCAACTTTATTCGTTTGTTAGATTCCACTATTAGATTTTAACCCGAAATGTGGTAGTGACACTATTTTGTTTCAAAAAAAATATCAGGAGTACAATAACATAATTCTCCACAAATTTTCTTTTTAATCAGAATCAAAATTCATAATGATTATATGAATTTTGCGGGTGTCAATTCGATAAAAGAGTAAAATTTTGAAATTTCATCAGCACATTTTGCCTAAAAGTGTAACCTATCTTCATGCATTCACCCCTTGATTATTATAAAAATTATTGGTTTGTAAAGGCCATACTAAAATAATAAGTAGGGATAAGAATAAAGGGGAAATTATTCCCCTTAGTATCTTGGATATCCATTATGGTTAGGTGGTTTTTATGAGTTCCTAGTGCATTTAATATGTAGGCTTGATTTGTTCCAGACAGACGAGAGAAGTCCTATGATTGTTATAGAGATTAGAGGGCCACGCTAATGATTTGGACCTAGATGTAAGAACAATATGTTGGAATGCATGATAAGGACCCAAATGAATGACATCTTCACAAAATATTTTCTTGAGACTATGATTGAGTCCATTGATGAAATCTTGGGCTTGTTGGAAATCTATTAAAGAGAATAATGTGGCATTTAAGCGAGTGTGTTTGGTATTTACTAAGCCAACTAGATGATTTAAAAACTATGATGCATACAATTTTGTATTGCTAATCAATTGCAAGGTTTGATTTTTTGGGAAGAAAATATGGACGAGCCTCAAATGAGGTAAATCATGAACAATGACCTCTATGGTATTCCTTGAGAAGTTGAATGTTTATTAGTAGTGAGGATGGAATGTTCGGGTGCCTTCATGGTTGGTAGAGATATCTGTATTGTATAATTATTCTAGGAAATCAATTTCCTTTTCAAAGTATATTTTTTAGCTCTTAGGATAGGTTAATAATCCCTTACGCATACATGCTTTCCTAGGATAAATTCAGGGATTAGCCCCTCCCCCCCTCCCCATTTATTTGGAATGTTCATAAATTTTTGGATTGGAAGTATTTGACCCCAGCCATTGTCACATGGATAAAAAAGGACTATGATTTATAATTTAGATGAAGGATCCTAATCTATGGAGGATGGGTTATCAGGTGTTTGGGGCATCAAGTAATGCTAGAATCAGTCACCAACCAAAACCCTTGACTTGATATTACTTATCATTGTCAGATGAAATAATGTTCTTTCAATTATGGAGTATCAACCATGGAATGTTAGATATTGAAATGTTAATTCAATTGAGAAGTTGGAAGTTAATGAAATTTTGGGATTAAAGACATAGACCTTAGCCCTTAGTCACATGGTTAAAACTAGAGAAATTACCAGTAAATACCCACAAATGAGCGTATTGGGTATCAAGTTTTTAGTATCGGGAGATAACTTATCAGTGGAAATGTAAAATCCTAATACTACTAGACCTTGAAAAATATCTATTGGTTAACATGGATTTTCTCCATTATTTAATAGTAAGGTGTTGACAAATTCTCCAGGAAATTGTTAGAGGAAATCCCCTTATGCTAAAAAAACCAAATAAGTCCATTAGTAAATGGGAATGTAGACCCCATCAGAAGATAACCCATTACCCACTTATCAACTATTGGATATTTACTATTAGGAAGTATTGACATGTCAAGCACCAAGTGGTTAGATAACATATATTGAGATATTAGCATATCAACATGTCATCCTATAGGAAAATTAGGCCAAAATTGTTGGAGGAATGTTATATGCCTTGGTGTCCAAGGTCCCATGGATTGGTAAATAAAGTGGCAGTTCATGGAAATCCTGGTTGCGTCAAGTAATGACCCATTGTTGAGTTGGGTGGAAATGAAAGTAGGTGAGTTAGCAAGTGTATTCTTGTCAGGGAATTGGTGGGTTGATACACCTTATAGTGGATTAGATTGGTATATCTAGACCCATGGGAAGGAGACATGTGGTGCAAAAATTGGTTTCAAGGGGGGCATACATCATCCTTGTGGCATGTAGACATGGAATGTGGACCAACATCAGACATGGTTCACATAGGGATTGTTGACATGACATGTTGATGTGGAGCTCATGTGGCATGTTGACATGTCATGATGACATGTTGCAAGGTAGGGTATGTTGACATGGCATGCTAACATGGTGTTAATAAATCTATCCAACATGGCATGAGGGCATGGTAGAATGACAAGTACTAGAGTGCATACCAGTGCTATGGTAGAAACCATGGGGAATTCAAGGTAGAAGTGACATGGAATGTAGTACTGACATGGTGTTGAGTTGGTCACCAATGTAGAAATTATGTTGTATATTTTCAATTGCTCATGAAGTTTTAACCAAGATCATAAGACATAAACATACTCTACTATTCTACGGACATTATTTCATAATTTAGAACAAAAATTTCAGACATGAAATTTGAAATCACACACATGTAACAAGTATTTTTATCCAGGGAAAGAAATATTCTAAAAGCCCCTATGCCTCTTACATTAATAAGATGAAATATAGATGGATCACAATTAATTTTCTCAACTGAGATCACCCTATAAGTTCTCAACCTATATCACTAGTCACTGAAGGCCTCGACGGACCGTGTTATGCCTTAGCTTGAGCTCCTATTTCCTTGATTTTCCTTGAGTGGAGCCCTATTATTGAGGAACTTCCTCAATTGGATTTCAAAATTCCTCTGGGTCTAAAGCTAATATATTTGCATGCAAAAGCTATTGCACAGAACTAGTCTACAAGCGATATTTACATTGTTGTATTGACTCCAAAAATAGATGAAAAGAGATGTAAACGCCTTAGAAATGAGCCACTTCGAGGGGGAAACCTCCAATACATTACATAAATGAACAATTCTTGGATGATACAATTCACAAAACCTCCTTTCTATGTATAGGAGTCCATGGGGCCATAATGTAATCCTAGTGGGCCACAATGTAATCCTAGCCGACCTAACAATAATAATTTAAGGGCACAATAATAACAAAATGGGGGTTACAAGGGTACAATAATAACAATAAGGGGGTTACACTAACAAAAATAAGGGACTCTACTAGTAATATAGGGACCTAACATGCCCCTCTCCTTCAAAAAAGTGTTGTCCTCAACGCTTGAGTAGCTCTGGGTGCTTCTGTATAAAATTCTCATCCTCCCATGTAGAATCTTCAGTGGGTAAGTTCTTCCACTTGATGAGATAGTCTGAAATTGATCGATTCCGTAGCTGTCGAGTTCTTGTTTCCATGACCGCTTCAGGTTCCAATATGATTTTTCCTTCCTCATCAAGTTCTGGCAATATTGTTTGAACTGGAAGATTTTCACCTATAACCTTCTTCAAGCATGAAACATGGAAAACTGGATGTACTCGCGAAGAAGCAGGAAGCTCCAATTTGTATGCCATAGTACCAATCTTTTGCAACACCTTGTAAGGACCATAGTACTTTGGCGATAATTTATTGTCCTTCTTAGCTTGCTTGAGGGACATTTGTTTATATGGTTGTAGCCGTAAAAATACCCAATCTCCTACATCAAAACTTCTCTCGCTGCGATGTTGATCTGCCTGTTGTTTCATTCGATTTTGTGGCAAATTCAGGTTATCCTTTAAGAGTTGGAGAACTTCTTGCTGATGCTCGATGTGATCTTCCACTGCTTGAACCTTCGAATTTTCCCTTAAAGACGATGTGATGGATGGTGGATGATATCCATAAAGTGCCATAAATGGGGTCATTTTTGCTGCAGTATGGAAGGAAGTGTTATACCACCATTCAGCGAGAGGTAACCACTTGACCCATTGTGTTTGTTTATGAGATACAAAACAACGAAGATATCCTTCCAAACATTTATTTACTATCTCATTTTGACCATCAGATTGAGGATGATAAGATGAGCTATGAGCTAATTGAGTACCCAAACAAGAAAATAACTTCATCCAAAAATTTCCAGTAAAAATGGGATCTCTGTCGCTCACAATAACCCTTGGGTTTCCATGTAGCTTTTGAATTGTGTCCATAAATGTAGTAGCAACTCTACTTGCTTTAAATGGATGAGATAATGCACAAAAGTGTGCATACTTGGTAAGTCTATCAACTACCACCATGATGACACTCTTTCCTTCGGACTTAGGTAAGCCTGTGATAAAATCCATTGAAATCTCCTCCCAACGTTGAATTGGAATGGATAAAGGTTGTAGAAGTCCTGGGGTCTTAATTGTTTCCACTTTATTCTGCTGGCAAACCAAACATTCCGCCACAAACTTTTGAATATCAGATTTAAGGCCATCCCAAAAAATTCTTTCTTCACCCTGTGGTAAGTTTTTAAAAATCCAGAGTGTCCGCCTAAAGGAGAAGTGTGCAATTCCAGAAGAATCTTTTGTTTTAGTTGGGAATTCTTACAAAGATATACGCGATCTTTGTACCATAAGGAATCATTTTCCAACTAAATGTATCAGATGTACTAGGATCTTGCTGCAACTTTTGAATGAGTGTCCATACATCTTTGTCCTTCTTCCATTCATCTCTTGCTTCGGTTATCCAATCTGGTTGGATAATAGAAATGGCACAAAGCAATGCTTCCATCTCTTCATTCTTTCTTGAGAGTGCATCTGCAACAACATTAAGCTTTCCTTTTTTGTATATTATTTCAAAGTCATAACCCAACATCTTTGTGACCCATTTTTGCTGCTCTTCTGAAGATAGTCTTTGTTCCAAAAAGTGTTTAAGACTATCATGATCATTTTCTACCTTGAAGTGTCTTCCCATTAGGTAAGTTCGCCATTTCTTTAGTGCATGCAGTATTGCTAACATTTCCTTCTCATAAATAGGTTTCTGTAAATACTTTCCTTTGATTGGATGACTTTCAAAAGCAATGGGTCTTCCTTCTTGAATTAAAACCGCACCAATTCCATTTCCTGAGGCATCACATTCCACAATAAAGGTTTTCGTGAAGTCTGGCGTAGCTAAGACCGGTGCTAGGCACATTGCCTCTTTAAGACGTTCAAAGGCCTTAGTTGCTTCAGTAGTCCATGAAAATGCATCTTTCTTCAATAATGTTGTTAGAGGTGCTGCTATTCTCCCATAATTCTTAACAAACTTGCGATAATACCCTGTTAACCCGAGAAATCCTCGCAACTGCTTTATAGTTGTGGGGACTTTCCATTCCTTAATGGCTTTAATTTTGTTAGGGTCTACTTTAACACCCTCGTGAGATACAATATGACCCAGATATTCCACCTCTTGTACTCCAAAGAAACATTTGGGTGTTTTTGCATATAATTGTTTCTCCTGCAATAGTTTGAGCACCCTATCAACATGTTCAACATGATCCTTCCAAGACCTGCTGTAGATTAGTATATCATCAAAAAATACTAGAACAAATTTTCTAAGGAAGGGTTTGAAAATGGAATTCATCAACCCTTGAAATGTAGAAGGTGCATTGGTAAGGCCAAAAGGCATGACAAAAATTCATAATGACCCTCATGAGTTCGAAATGTTGTTTTTGGAATATCTTCAGTCTTCATTCTAATTTGATGATATCCTGAATGAAGATCCAACTTGGTAAAATAAATTGCTCCATGTAATTCATCAATAATTCATCAATCACAGGAATGGGAAATTTGTCTTTAATGGTGAGCTTATTGAGCTCCCTATAATCCGGACACATTCGCCATGATCCATCCTTCTTGTGTACCAATACTACAGGAGCAGAGAAAGAACTTTCACTGGGTTGAATTATACCCGCCTCTAACATTTCTGCAATCATACGTTCAATTTCGCTCTTTTGGAAGTAAGGATATCTATAAGGCCTGATGTTTGGAGGAACACTTCCTGGAATCAAATGAATAGCATGATCATGATCACGAATAGGTGGGAGTCCTTCGGGAGTTTCAAACACCTTGGAATGATTGTCCAAGACTTGTTGGAGATCTGCAGAAATAGATGATTTTGATGTCGGAACTTCTAGTGAGCATAATTGTGCAATTACGCCTCGTTGTTCTTTCTTTAGAAACTTTGTCATGACATTAGAGCTTATTATCCTTCCTGGCTTCCCTTCAATACCCCGTAATTCGACTTCCTTTCCTTCTGAAAAAAATTTCAAGAAAATTTCTTGAAAATTAAAAGCTACCGTCCCCAAAGATTGTAACCATTGTACTCCTAGTACAACATCAGCACCTCCCATATGAATGGAAAGCATTGGACTATTCAATACATATTCCCCCATGGTTAGCTTGATATTATGGCATTTTCCAGAGCAATTTATAGTTCCTCCATTTGCAACCATCACTTGACATTTTGGTGCTGAGTATAGGAAACAATTCAATTCCTTGGCTACCTTACAATGAATAAAATTATGGGTACTACCTGAATCAATCAACACTATTACCTTTTTCTTCTTGATATGTCCTTCTATCTTGAGAGTTTGAGGAGTGGTAATTCCCACCAATGCATTACACGATATGGTCAGACTCATTTCTTCCTCTTCTAGGGTTGGTTCCTGGTGTATATCCTCTTCTTGTTCATTTTCTTCTTCCTCTTCACAATCTATGTAAAATAATTTCTTCTCAACACACTTATGACCTTTAGTGTATTTGCTATCACAACTGTAGCAAAGCCCTTTTGCTCTTTTTTCTTCCAATTGTTGTGGTGTCAACCTTGTAGGTTGTGAAAATCTAGGCGTAGCAACACTTCCTTCTTTATAGAATTGAGTGGTAGGCTTCCTTGTCGCCATAATTTTACATTCAAATTTTCTTGCCAACCTGAATGCCTTCTCCAATGAATCAGGTTCCAAAACACGAACTTCATGTTGGATGTTATCCTTTAGAGTGCCTATGAAGAGATAAATCTTGTGTTCCTCTGGAATATCAGTTACCCTTATATTCAATTTTTGGAAGTCCTCAATGTGCTGCCCCACTAAACCCTTTTGTTTGAGATTTATCAATTGGCTAAAGAAGGTGTTGCTCTTTGTATCCTCATAATGTGCTATCATTTCCTCCGTAAAAATTGACCAAGTGACAATTTTTTTACGGGAGCAAAGCCATCGATACTATACAAATGTATTTTGTTCTAAATGTAAAGTTGCAATGCGTACCTTTTGTGTGTTTTGCAAATTATGGAGATCAAAATATTGCTCTATCTGTAGTATCCATGTTACAGGATCCTTCCCATGAAACTTCCTCATATCCATTTTTGGAATATGGTGCTTCTTCCCGCCAACATTAGAGTTTATGAAATCGTGATTGAAATTGTTTATTTTCTATAATTTTCCTCTACCTATCACTGCATTTAGAAACATTTCATCTTTAAACACCTTAACCTTCCATGTCTGCTTTTAGAACATTCTTCATGTTTTCCATTTTCTCATCGATCTTAGCTTCCATGTTATCCATCTTAGATTCCATGCCAGCCTCCATGCCATCTATCTTAGATTCCACGCCTTTCTTCAAACCATCCATCTTAGTTTCCACGCCTTTCTTCAAAACTTCCATGTCATTTTTTGTTGCTCTTTGCGAGAGCGAAATTTGTTGCACTTGCTCTTATAATTTTGATATGTCATGTTGCCATTCTTCGTCTTCATGAGTCATAGTAGAGCTTTCCAAAGGCTTAATGAACAATAGTCTGCCATATAAGAATATTTTAAAAACTAATAAATATATATTCTACAATATGCCCTTGGAATCAGTTCAACTTGATTCTTCAAACAAGACTTATGCAATTCGAAAAAAAATACACACCTTTTACTTGCTTTTGCAAAGCTCTATATTGAAATTGAATTATCTCTATAATTGAAGCTCCTCATTATCTGAAATTTGGCCCTGTAGTAGTCCTCTAAATCTTCTTTCAAATTCTATAGGTCTAACTTCATTTGGATTCTTCAAGACAAAGTTATGTCCAATGTCCCACAATGACCTAATTATGGACTGGTTCAGTAGAGCGAACTTGTACAACTTGCCACGTGTCACTGTTTGCTCCTTTTAGCTTTGAAATTTGGAAATGTTCCTATTTTGGGGGAGCCGAGTCACTTTAACAGAATTCCAATCCGATGCTCAGAGATATATTTATGAATATTTTCCCATGATCAGCTCTTTGAGATGAAATTCAGGAGCTTTAAAAAGACCTAACTTCCACAGATCATATCTCCAAAACTATTGTGAACCAAGCTCTAAAATTTTCCGACAATGTTCCTCAGGATGAAATTTCATGTGAAAATTTTGCTTACGAACCTTCATATAAACAAAATTATAGCGAAAATTCCACTATGAACTTGTTAAGTGAAATTTAGGAGCCTGCAAAAAACATTAACTTCCATAGATCATATCTCCAAAAATGTTGCGAACCAAGCTCTGAAATTGTGTGACGATGTTCCTCAATATTTTGGCTTCACACTCTAAAACTTTCAACTTCTGATCCTTCGTAGAAAAAACGTTATAGCGAAAATGTCACAATGAGCTGTTTGGAGCAATGAAACCCTAGAATCCAAATCTCTGATACCAAATGTTGTGAAACGAGCTCCAAAAATAGAAGAAAAGAGATATCAACGCCTTATAAATAAGCCACTTCGAGGGGGAAACCTCCAATACATTACATGAATGAACAATTCTTGGATGATACAAATGACAAAACCTCCTTTCATAGAGTCCATGGGGCCACGGTATAATCTGCATTAAAATAAATTAAAACTATGCTATGTATGGGGGTTACGAAGGTACAATAATAACAACTAAGGGGGGCCCTACATAACAATAAGGGACTATACTAGTAATATAGGGACCTGACATACACTACCTTGGAATCTCCATCTCAAATGGGTAACTCGAATTCCTTGCATGCACTAGCTATTTTTTGTTGATTAATAAATTAAGTGGATGATCAATGAGTTTGAATGAAGTCTCACTACACAACTCGACCCTCCACTAGTTCTTCCAACAGTTGGAACTAGTTTAACTGAAAACAACCTTGGCTAACTAACCTTGATTGCTACAAATTAGCAATCACACATGCTAAATTGAACTCTAACTCCTCCAACTCGAATTTACTAAGTAAACTGGGTGAAACAAGCCATGTCACTCAAGTTAACATCATCTAAGTTGTCTGCTAATGTGGAAATTCAAATTTTTTCAATTTAAGCAAGCCAAAATCAAATTGAGAATTTATTTCTTCATTTTTCAACACTCCCTCTAAGCAAGAAAGGGATTATCAACTACCCCTATCCTGCACCCGTGGAACTCAAAATTTACTCTTTACAAGGACTTTGTCAAAATTTTTGCATCTTTTTCCTCTGTTGGAATGTACTACAACAACATGATCTGCCTCTGCACATAATCCCATGGATGGTTATACCCGATATCTATATTCTTAGATCGATCGTGAAAAACATGATTTTTAGAGATCTTGATGCAACTATGATTATCACAATATATCAAAATGGGATCCATCATCTAACCAAACAATCCAACAAGTATCTTTCTCATCCATATAGCCTCACAAGTTACCTAATTGGAAGCCATGTATTCAGCTTCTGCCGAGCCAAGGGCCACATATATTGCTTCATATTTCACTCAGAAACTATTGTGGACCCAACAATAAAAATTCCACCAAATGTACTCTTATGATATAATGGACTCCCTGCCCAATATGCATCTATAAAGACATGAAACTTCACTCCCTCTGTCCATTTGTACCATAGTACAAATTTGGTAGTGCCTCTGAGGTACCGTAGAAGATGCTTAGATTCCCTCCAAAATAATTTGGTTGGTCGAACCATGGCTTGGCTCAATTGATTGAATGTATAACACATATATGGTCATGTGTTCACAAGATACATGGGCGAACCCACCAACTACCAGTAAATAGCAGCATCCACTTCCTCACCTAAAGTGACATCCTTAGAGGAGTCTTCATGTGTTTGCATCCGTCCATGCAGAAATTCTGAAGTATTTCATTCGCATACTTTCCTTGAGAGACAAACAATTCCTCATCTCCTTGCCACAATTCTAATCCAAGGAAGTAGTGCATGAGACCCACGCCCTTCATTTCAAACTCTCTTACAAGGTCCTCCTTTCAAGATCTGATCAGCTCCTCATCACTAGTGAGAATAAAATCATCAACATATAAGACAATAATAAAAAATTTACCTTCTACCAAAATATTATATCTGTTTGCATACGCTTCACTTTTGGTGAAGCCCAAACTAGTGAGATAAATATCGATCCTGGTGTACTAAGCATGAGGTGCTTACTTGAGACCATACAATACTCGCTTGAGTCTGCACATGTTGGAGCGGGATCACCTGAGGCACACTTTTTTATGTAATTTTGGATAAGTCTTGTATATGCACACTACGTAAATGAATAATGGGCTTTGGGGTGGGTCAAAGTCCCTAATTTCAATGTAAATGGGTTTAAGGGTAAACTATGGGCCTCAAACCATGGGTTGAGACCATAATATCTGTGTAGAAGAAGAATATAAATAGATAGATCGAGTCTAAGGAAAGTAGTTTAAGAATATTATAGATGTTTGATATGTTTATGCGTCTGTAATATGTTGTAAGGGTTTTTGTGTGGGTTGGGTTGAAAGGCTCCTGCTGGTTGTGTGCGTAGAGGCCTAGTCCTCGCTGTGTGTGGACTCCACTGGCTGTGTGCGCGAAAGGGTTATGTAAGGGAAAGTCTGATATGTATTGAAAGGATATGAAGTTAATATAAAGGATATATTTTGGCAAAATTGTTGTGATTGATATCAGTTATTTACTATTTCTGTTATGTTGAGATCACACTGTTCGTGTGTTGCTTATTGATTATTGTGTGAAGATATCAGTTATAGTTATGAATTTTTATTGATGATCGATAAATCCAATTAAGTAATTGCATTGTTTAGATATGGATATGGTTTTGTTATGCATATCTGCGCTGAAGCTATCTGTGACTCTGTTTTGTTCTGTTAAGGGTTGCACACATTCTGTGATTCTACCTTATTCTATTGCGCGCATCTGTTTATGGTTGATACAAGTCTACATCTTATTTTCTTAGGAACACTTCATTATTTTCTCCCTCAGGGTGTGGAAAATTGGCTACAACACCCCCCCATATTGCTTTAGGTGAGACTTTGATCTACGCAAGAAGGTCATTGCCAAAAGGGCTGATAGTTATAGGGTTTGTTGGTTTCTCCATAAACTCTCAACCTAGGTGAGGACTCCTCAAGCCAACATATGGTTCCGTTGCTAGGACCAGGATCATTTTGAGGGAGATTTGATGTTGTGGCAGCCTTCATGAAATGAATTACAAGATTGGGTGGATAGAAATATCCTTGAATTCACACTCCAAGATAATTGTAGTACTAAGATATCTGAAAAATAGTGGGTACAGAAATATATTTATACAGAAGTACATGAAATATTATTTTTCTTCTTTGCACATGAGCTACAAGAGTGGTTTTCACTCTTGATTGGATTCAATACCAACATAAAGGACAACGCAGTCATTGGGTGGACTCCTGAATTGATCGAGCAAGTAGAGAAATTATACAATAAGATCACCCATGTGGTAGATCATTGGATTGATCGCCTCTTAGGAGGATTTGTGATTGAATTTTCCATTGATCAATTTGTGTCATATTCTAAAGCAAAAATAATATTTTTCAAAGGTCCTAGAGGCAAGTTCATGTGCTCTTAGAAATTGTTGCTGAAAATTCTATTATGTGAACGGGGTTGTCTGTGTGAACATATTGCTTGAATGCCTCGAAGAGGCCCAACTACGCACAACGAAAATTTTTACGGTGAAGATTCTGAAAAATTTATTTATAGCCCTCTGAAGACTAGATATGAGAGTGAAGGTGAACTAGAAACTAGTAGTTCTAGTTATTCTTAAGAAAAAATTTCATCACACTAGAAACCCTTGAGTCTGTTTCCTACCCCATCCACTCCCATTTTTCACTCACATCATAGAGCACCCACTCCACTACGCAATCCATCTCCACCACCTCCACCTCCCCCAAAAGTAGCCATCGCTGCATGAATGAAGTTACCTAATTTCAGAGGCATTTGAAATGAGGATACTAACCAGTTCTGGTTTGTGACTTAGGTCGTATGACAGGCTCAACAAATTAAAAATATTAATATTAGGAAGGCTCAGTTAGCTACTGCTTTCCAAGATCGCACATTAGATTGGTACATTAGGTATGCTGAAGAAAACCCTAATGCTACATTGGAACAAATAAAAGTGGCCCTAAAAGAGCAGTTTAAGAAGCCTAAGTCATACATGCAGCTGGTGAAATAAATGAAGGAGATTCGTTAGGAGGCTAATGAATCAGTATGGGAGGCTGATCAAAGGTTGAAGCACACCATCAGAGATGGTGGATTTGTGATTGATGATACTCAACATAAGGAATGGTTCATTGCTATGTTTCTACCACATATGCAGAAGTCCTTAGGTCAGCAAAATATTGCCACATAGGCTAAGGCTGTGGAGGTTGCAATGAAACTAGAGGCTACTCGAAAACCTGTTGCGCTAGGAACTAGACAAATTCAGAATCAATTGGAAGCCATACATCTAGAAATTCAAAGCCAGCGCAAGGACAAGGACAAGGAGGTATGCATAGAGGTTTGGTGAATCAAAAGTAAATCTTCTAGGCACCGAAGATCAGTGTCCCGCCTTCAAAAATTATCTAAACGTTGGAGGTCCTAGTCCATTGAAGAGTCCTATATGGTGCACGATATGTCAAATTTTTGGATTACATGACACGTATTCCTGCCCAAGGATAGAAAATTATAAACTTGACTTTAAGTAGTTGTTTTTAAGATTCTGTTCATCATTAGGGCATGCTGAGCAGCGTTGTAGCACTTATGATATGATGTTAGATAAACCTGAAATATACAGATTGCAGGCTGAGCCTACATCACTAGCATCCCCTTCTGGGCATGGAGGATTTCAAGGTAGAGGAAGAGGCCAAGGAGATGGATCGGCTGACTGAGGAAGAGGAAAAGTCATTTTATATAACTACGGAGATGCTGGCCATTATGCGTGTGATTGTCCGAATCTAGCACGACAGTCCTGCAGGTACTACAGACAATTTGATCATGTCATAGAAGATTGCACTATCTTAGTTGCTAAAATGTGGGAAAAGAAGACCCAGACTCCAACACAAAATATTTATATGGTTCACGGTGAAACTCGCGAAGAATATTCCAGTGTGAATGTGGTGATTAGGAGTGGTGTAGCCACCAAAGAAGATAAAGGAAAGCAACCAGCCACTGATGTATGGATTCGTAAAGCACCTAAAAAAAAGGAAGAATTCAATCTTCAGCGTGCAAAGGATACCTTTGTTGAAGCACGAAAGGAATTTACATAAGGAAATGCATCAACATCCGGAAGAACGATGAGGGAAGTGGGAGGATATGAGGAGATCAAACCATTTCTACAAGCCTATGTAAAGTTACTGCACAATAAGAAGGCAGTAGAAAATCTATAGGCTTCGACAGATAATTGCGCAGATAAGGAACAACCCATGGTAGAATAGTGAGTAGTGAAAAAAATATACAAGAATAAGAAGAGAATGGTCAGGGAGATGCGTATGACCATGTAGATTGGTGCTTATGAGATGGACTAGGAAATTTTAGACCTCAGATCAGATGCTAATGTTCTATCAAAGGAGACATGGCAACACATGGGAGAGCCAAAGCTAGAGTGGTATACCATTCAACTACACATGGCCAATTAGTAGAAGATCATTCCTTTAGGGAGGCTGTCACAAGTTGTGGTTAGTATAGAGGGTGTTAGGGTGATGGCATACTTTGAAGTCATCCAAATTGTAGATGATACTGATCCCTATCCTGCGCTGCTAGGATTGGATTGGGCCATTGACATGGATGGTGTTATCAATCTAAAGAAAATGAGAATGGAATTTGAAAGCAATGGAGTCAAGGTAATAATTCCTCTAGATCCTACAGAAGGACAAAGATATACAGAATCGGTACGCGCTGATTATGAGATCGATTAAATCTATAATATCACCTTATGCGAGGAAGTTTGGATTAATCCAATAGTGGATGGAAATATTAAGTGGGATAAGGATAAATCTTGTTTTTCAGACTCTAATGAAGAAATTGAAAATTGGAAGAACCGACTGCATGAGGTGTCTGCTTTGCGCTGTAATTGCGCCGCCCGATCTCTGTGATGTATAACATATGAGGTACGTGATTTTCCACATTATGATGGATTAACTTATGTAAACATGTTTATAGGTGAGCTTGAAAGGACCATTCCTGAAGGATAAAGATTCCATGCTTTGGATGTTGGCTTCCGCGCTACTCCAACAAGATGGTGGGAAACTCATATGGAGAATATGGGCAACTGGGAGGAATGTGTGCGCATGAGGAGGTTGCGGTTTTAATGTCCAATCATTAAAATGGAATATGTGTACTCGGGAAAAGAAGATCCATGTAGACATTTGGCGAGATGGAACCAGGTATGGTGCATAGAACCAAGACCTGAATGGGTCCATATTTTTATTCACTCATTGGGGAAGGTGCATACTAA
This sequence comes from Pinus albicaulis, assembly GCA_034641835.2. NCBI lineage: Eukaryota > Viridiplantae > Streptophyta > Pinopsida > Pinales > Pinaceae > Pinus > Pinus albicaulis. Next base: position 1,618,512,907 of record CM076584.1, on the reverse strand, counting down.
ATGGTATCAAGAGATGGAGTTGCATAGAGGCACTAGTGAATGATCTGCACTGACAGAGAGTTTTATCCTTACCTTCAGATTTGAGAGTGGATTTGATATAGCCGGCCAAACTTTTCATAGTATTCAAGAAGTCATATTTGATACAACAAAGCTTGCAATCGAGTGTGGTCCACCATCCTGGGATGCATAGATGAAAGCTATTGTGAATTGCAGGAACCTGATAGTGGAAGAAAGTTAAGAGAATCAAAGGAATATCATGATCCATGAATATGAGAGACAATGCACAGTGGCTGAGCCCTCGATCACCTCGCTAGATGTGACAAAACCCCTAAAGCTCAGGCAGGTGAATATTGGCTTTGAAGAACAACCTAAGTAGGAAAATATTGGAGACTACTCAGATGATGATACAGTAGGAAAGGTTTCTAAGTTTCTAACAAAATATCAAGATCTATTCCCTACAAAGTTTTCAGAGCTAAATGGAATCATTAAAGAACTTGGAGCTATGAAAATCACATTGAAACTTGATGCGCGCCTAGTAAAAAAATACCCATACAGGCTGAACCCGAGATATAAGCAGAAGGTGAAAGAAGAGTTGGACAAAATGGTTACTGCAGGAATCATTGAACTTTTAGAAGAGTCTGATTGGGTAATTCCAATGGTTGTGCAAGATAAGAAGACCAACAGAGAAATGTGCAAACTAAATGATGCTTGTGTGCATGATCCATTCTCAACTCAATTATTTAATGAAATATTGGATAATGTTGGAGGCCAAGAAGCATATTCCTTCCCAGATGGGTTTTTAGGATATCATCAAATCCAGATTGCACTAGAAGTTAGAAATAATACCACCTTTGCTACTGAATGGGGATCCTTCCAATATACAGTCATGCATTTTGGATCGAAGAATGCTCCTTCCATTTTCTCGCGTGTAGTAGTTGTTGCTTTCAAAGAATTTATCCATAAGTTTTTGGATGTATATTTTGATGATTGGACTGTATTTGGGATGTTAAAGAAGCATGTGTCAAATTTTCGCTTAATTCTAGACACTTTTAGGAAGTATCAGATCTCCTTGAATTTGAAGAAGTGTATATTCTGTGTACCATTTTGGATACTACTAGGACACATTGTCTGCTAGCAAGGGTTGATGGTAGATCCTGCAAAGGTCGTAGTAATAGTTAATTTGGAGGTACCTGGGAATGTTAAGAAGTTCTGCTCAATATTGGGGCATACTGGGTATTATGGGAAGTTTATTCATGGCTATGCACCGATAATTTCACCCATGGAAAAGCTTCTCAAGAAGGATGCAACATTTTTCTGGGATGTGGATTATCAGAAGAGTTTTGAGCTGCTAAAGGAAAAGATGGTCACTGCGCCCATCCTGATCTTCCCAGATTTGTCAAAGGCATTTCATGTACATGTGGATGCCTCCTGTATTATGTTCGGAGCTATATTAGTGCAGCCAGGAGCGGGTGAAGTTGATCATCCTATTTCTGATGGAATCCAAAAACTTTCAAGCGCAGAGAAGAATTACTCAACCATAGAAAGGGAAGGGCTTACAATGGTGTACGTGCTGCAAAATTTCCAACAATATATGTTAGGAGGCCATTTTAAGATGTTCATTGATCATTATGCTTTGAAGTACCTGGTCAATAAGCTTGTGTTGGGGGGGAAGAAGATATGCAGGTGGTTTTTGTTATTCTAGGAATATTATTTGAGATTATGGTAAAACCAGGAAGATGGAATGTTGGGCCTGACCATTTGTCGTGCATTGAAATGGGTGAGGAACCTCAGACTTAGAAGATGAATTTCTAGATGCACAGTTGTTTGTGATAAAGGTGGTTGATGAGAATTTCCCTGATATCATTCAATTTTTGACTACTGGACGCACGCCTGAAGAATACAAAGTTCAACAGAAGAAAGAACTCGTGGAGCTCACAGCAGACTTCACCATTATTACTGGGAAACTGTACAAAATGGGTGCGGATGAGGTTCTGTGAAGATATGTCCTGGAGTATGAGAGACATGTAATCCTAAATGAAGCTCATGGAGGGGTTGTTGGAGGTCATTATGTAGGTAAGGCCACTGCACAAAATATTTTGTGAGCTGAGTTATGGTGGCCCATGCTGCACAATGATGCCTATGCACATTGTCGTGCATGTGATGTATGTCAGAGGATGGGAAAACCATTGCACATAGACGAGATTCCCTTGCATCCAGAGATGGCACTGAAAGATTTTGAGAAATGAGCTATAGATTATGGGACCTATTAATCCTCTAGGGAATAATATAAATGCATGATACATTATCACTACGATGGATTATGTCACCAGATGGGCTGAAGCTAAACCTGTGAAGGATTGTACTGCTGATACTACTGCGCAATTTATATTTGAGAATATTGTGACTAGGTTTTGTTTTCCTAAGATTCTGATAAGTGATTAGGGTACACATTTTGTAAATGACACCATTGAAGCATTGACTGAAGAATTCAAGATGCATCATCATAAGAGCTCTCCTTATCATCCTCAGGCGAATGGTTTGGTCAAACCATTCAATAAGATATTGGACACTGCACTGACCAAAGTATGCAATGCTAACCGAAGTGATTGGGATGACAAAGTGCCAACAGTTCCCCAGGCATATGGGACCACTTGCAAGAAGTTGACTGGAAGGACACCTTTCAAGATGGTATATGGAAAAGAAGTTGTGTTGCCAATGGAGTTCATTGTTCCTAGTCTACGCATTGTAGCATTCATCAATATGGCTGAAGAAGATGCTCTGGAAGACCAGTTGTTACAATTGGTTGCTCTAGAAGAAGATCATTTTATTTCAAATTATCACCAGCAGGTTAAAAAAAGCACGTGAAAAAAGATGGCATGATAGACATATCAGGAAAAATCTGTTCAACGAAGCTTATTTGGTCTTAATATATGACAACAAGTTTGTGTGCCACCCCGAGATGTTGAAGATGCATTGGATAGGGCCTATATCATTAAGGAAATCACTGATGGAGGTGTAATGTGCCTGACCACCTTGAGCAGAGAATGTCTTCCTGGGTATGTCAATGGAAGTCATCTGAAGATGTACGGGGATGACCCTCTGCCTACCAAATGACTATATGGTTAGAGTATCAGACCTACATATATGGGATGGAGGATGCGCAATAAGGTGCAACACGTGTGCAGTAGCTATGCGAGTAGGTTGACTGGGTTGTAGAGGTGTCAAAAAATAGCCGTTGGAATAGTAAAATTGGAAAAGGCAGATTTATTACCATCTATGGGAGCATCTAGGTTGCATTTAATGAAGGGATTTTGTGATATTTGGGACCCTTTTTCAATTTATGGAGACACATTAATGTAGAAGGAGCCTTTGAAGATGCGCCATAATTATAAATACGATCAATGTGGTCTCAATAGTTCCCTTTTCTTTCTGAGTGAATTATTTGCTTGGAACTCATTGATTTCCACTGCATATATTGTGTGTATGTCTTGTTTGAATCCGAGGTTCGAGGACACATTTCACTGAGCAGGGTTGGGCTACATTATTTCTGAAAGTATGATGGCCACAAGACCTGGAGATGACCCTGTTGCACTTGAAGTCCCAATTACTGAAACGCCTATGCCCCCCAAGTCTAAGTAGGGCCAGTATTCTGGTATGTGAAAATCATCGAGAGAGAAGACCCAAAAGCCACGTCCTACTGCAACTGAGAAGCTAAAAAGGCCTATGGATGAGGTCCCTGAAACAATTTTTGAAGGAGAGAAGGATGTGGTTGAAGTGGCCTCATTCTCTCGGCTGCCGAGTTATGTTGCACCGAGAAAAACCTCGGTAAGAATTACAAAAGACCTGGAGAAGGTGCGCACAAGAATCCAGATGCCTTTAATCCCTGAGAATGTCCCCATGGAAGGGGACATGTTTTCTAAATTACCGCAGCTCAGATTCAATGATTGGGACAATGCAGATGTCGAAAAATTCCCAGAGCTTGCACTAGAGTTGTATCTCGATCAAATCACTTATAAAGGAGGCATTGTGTGCCTCAAGAAAAAAATATGGGTGCTCGGTTTGCATAAGGCAAGCCTTCCAAAATTACTCCAGATCTCTCATTTTGGGCGTAACCCCATATCTGCGTCAGGAAGTTTCCTGCTCTAGTCCATGATGAGGCGACGTGGTTGGGAGAGCACATCCCTATTGATTCCTCATTGATCCATAGGATCATTTTCCTACCTACTAAAGGAGCTAACCCTATTTCTGATTTCTGTGGTAAGGCGCAAAAAAAAACTGTCATGGACCAAATTAAGAAAAAATATCAATTCACGCGAAGAGCCGAGATTTTGTGGTCAATGAAATAAATAACCCAATAGTTTGATTTGGTACCCTCATCTTGGCTTGCAATATGATGTGCAAGTGCATATGTAAGGAGGTGCCTGCGCACGTCATTGCACTCACTGGATAGTGCAAGAAAGGTGTTATTTATAACTGGTCCAACTATCTATGCAAGGAATTTTTAGAAAATGTGCACGAAGCACAGGAGGAAGGCAATAAATTCCATTACGCTTGGCTTTTATTATTGATTGCGCTGATTGGGTGGAAGACCCCTGAAGACACCCAGTTCATAGAGATTGAGCCTCAGATGTGCGAGGATGCATGCTATGCAATGTTGTGGAACTCTTTAGAACCAATGCACGCCAGGGAAAACAAGATCTTGTGGGTTCTTTTATATGTTGCTCTTTATCAAGCAGTACAGTCAAAGCTGCGATTGTCACCTACACTATATGATCAATATAAGAAGGTAGATGAATTAAAATCCACATTTCACAACATGCATATCTGCGCCAAGGGTGCCATGGAAGGAGAGTGGTACGAGTTACCCTACTTAGTAACAGAGGATGATTTTCTTAGAGTGACGGAAGACTGGTTTCCTGCATGGTTGACCCTTATCACACCAACGAAGCTGCGTACTGGTAGCTAGATAGTGAAACCAATAGACAATGTGATAGAGAAAGAAGCAACACAAACTACCATTGGTGAAACCATCGACTTGGAAAAATTAATAGAGCCAAAGAAGAATGGGTCTCCATCGAAGGACACAGGAGAAGTAGAGACCTATAAGGGAACCAAGCACGACTCTCAGGCCACTAGTGGATCCAGAAAGAAGTAGAAGGGTTCCAAAGAGGCTGGGGAGGAGGTCCTAACATTGATAGAAGATGATATACAAGAAATTTTCGACACTATTAGGTATGTGACCGAGGCTCGTTGGAACAACACGGAGGTGTAGTACAAGACTGCGCTATAACTTGTTCAAGTTAGAATTCAAGAGCTGAAGATGCAGGTGAGACAGATACAAGAAAGTGTAACTCAAGCGAGCCAGACCAACATGAAAGTCACAAGTGCATAACCATTAGATGTTTAATTACCCACCACTGGGGATGCCCGCCCTGTCCAAATCCCCACACCGGCCATTCAGGTGGATGCCAACTGGTGTGCCCAATTATGTGGACCAGGTGATATTAATATTAACCTTTCCATGTTACCTACAGGGAAGCTGCACTTGATGCACTCAATGATCGTAGATGAACTTCAGTACAGAGAGGCTACTTCTTACACCGATACCATGGAATCTCAGAAGCAGGCGGAAGTATCCCATCAAAAACAACAAGCAACAGAAGCAGCATGCCGCAAAGCCTAGGCCAAAATCCATAATTTTTGTCGAGATGTTCCAGTTGTCCTCGCCACAGTTGCGCCAATGGAAAAATTATAAGGATTGGATGCCATGTTGAAAGCCTCATGTACTGAGGTGTAGACAATTAGAACAAAGTATGAAATTTTTTTTCCAGATGTACATACAAAGTTGCAGTTGGAGACTCCACCAGAGGTCCACACCCAAAGAGCAGCGGAGGTAAACCAAGCCAAAGAAAATATCGCTGTTGCAGTCACCCAGTGTGAAAATTTGTTAGAGGAAGCCATGAGTGTATGGACATTGGTGAAAAATGATCTAGTAGTTCAGCAACTGCGCAACGTCTTGCTTCATAAGGAACAATATTTTGAAGAAAGCAGGATAGTGGTGCCGACCTTAGTCCTCACTCAGTGCCTCACTCATCTCTAGGAGTGTCATACAATACAAACAAAGATTGAAGACTTGTGCCACAAAGAATAACTGCTCGAAGCATGCAAGCAACCATGGGCCGAGGAATCTCTTCAACTTTCACAAATGTTGGACAACACTTTGAAGACTATTCAACAAACCCAACGCAACATTGAGATGGCCACTGAAGAGCCCACTATAGAAAATTTAGTTTAGAAAGTGTAAGGAGTTTTTTCGCAAAGTTTGGAAATAATGCTCCTTTTGAAATATTCTATCACCACGCTTCAAGCCAAGATCAAGGAGCAGGCACTTCAGTGAATCGGGACAAGTCACATGTTTGTGTTGGGAGACTGTTGGAGTAGGGTCCCCTATGGCATGCTTTTTGATGAAATTTTGTATAAGTCTTGTATATGCGTGCTACACAAATGAATCAAGGGGCTTTGGGGTGGGTCCAAGTCCCTAATTCTGATGTAAATGGGTTTCAGGGTAAACGGTGGGCCTTAAACCATGGGTTGAGACCATAGGATCTACACAGAAGAAGAATATAAATAGATAGATCAAGTCTAAGGAAGGTAAATTAAGACTATTACTGATATTTGATAAGTTTATGCGTCGATAATACGTTTTAAGGGTTTTATATGGGTTGGGATGAAAGACTCCTGTTGGCTGTGTGTGCAGAGACCTAGTCCTGAATGTGTGTAGACTCCGCTAACTGTGTGCACAGAAGGGTTATGTAAGGGAAAGTATGATATGTATTGAAAGGATATAAAGTTAATATAAAGGATATATTTTGGAAAACTTGTTGTGATTGATCTGTGTTATTTACTATTTCTGTTATGTTGAGATCGCACTGTTCCTGTGTTTCTTATTGATTATTGTGCGAAGATATCATTTGTGGTTATGCATGATTATTACTGATCGATAAATTGGATCAAGTAATAGCATTGTTTAGATCTGGATCTGGTTCTGTTATGCCTATCTGCGATGAAGATATTTGTGACTCTGTCTTGTTTTGTTAAGGGTTGTGCACATTTTTTGATTCTGCCTTATTCTATTGCACGCATTTGTTTATGGTTGATACAAGTCTGCATTTGATTTTCTTACGACCACTTAATTATTTTCTCCCTCAAGGTGTGGAAACCTGGTTCCAACACCCCCCATACTGCTTCGAGTGAGACTTTGATCTGCACAAGTAGGTCATTGCCGAAATGGCCAAAAATTGGAGGGTTTGTTGGTTTCTCCATAAAATCTCAACCTTGGTCAAGACCCCTCAAGCCAACATTACACATGACACTTGATCAAAAGTCTCAAAGCCTTCGTGTTGCTTGATATACACCTCCTCCTTAATAAATCCATTGAGGAATGTTGTTTTCAAATCCATTTGGTGAATCTTCCACCCCATATATATGAATAGAGAAATAATTGATCTGATGTATGAGTATGTTGCTACAGGAGAAAAGGTTTCCTCATAATCAATCCATTCAACCTGAGACTACCCCTTGGAAAAAAATCCATGAGGGCTTCACTGAGGGAGCAAAAAAATAAAACGTGGGTTCATATTGGGAGATATATAATGAGGAAAAAATGACATAATATATTGGGGGATATATAGGGGGTAAGGGCTTTTTATATTGGCATGTATAAAAAATGGAGCTCAAAGTTAATGAAAAAATATAAAGGGGTATAAAAAATGTTAATGAAAAAATGGATACCTACAATATATAGTGAAAGTAGGTAATCTTTAAATTGGGAAGGTGTATTAGGTTTATATTGGTAGGGGGTTAAATAATGTGATTTTTAGAGGTATTTTCCAATAGGTACTCAAATTAAGGGTATTGTTTAATATGCTATGATCACACACGATATGTTATAGGTTCATTGAATGAAGCCCCTGTGCAAAAATAAAGCCTTTTGCTTTTCTATGCTTCCATATGTTGCCTTCTTTAGCTTGAAGATCCATCTAGAACCAACAACTAACTTATTTTCTGGTCTTGGGACAGCTTCCAAAACGCTATTTAAAAATGGATTCACACTCCTCCACCATTTCACATCATTATATAGGTTTCTATATTTCTTCCTCAAATGAGGATGGCATAGTCTCTACAAGCTTTGTCATCAGAGCCATGTAGCCAATTTATTGATCTGGTAACCTTCTCTATATGTGTTGATTTGAAGGAGCATCCACATTCTCCCTCACATCCTGCACAAATATCTCCTCTTACCTGGTCCCTTTCTTGCCTTCTATGGATGGTTCTTCTTGAGTGGTGGTCTCCACTCTCTGCTCCTCACTTTGTGGTTGCTCCACAACTTCTTGAGGTTCCTCCTTTGGAGCTAAAATATTCTGCTCTGGTGGGATTTGAAGCTCCCTCTGAAGAGAGCACCGCATGGCCTTCTCTTCATAAAATTTTACATCCCTTCACACCACTGTCATTATAAGGGATGGAAAGTACACACGGTAGTTGTGGGAAGTTTCTGTGTACCCCTAAAATATCCCCAACTCTCCTATTGGCTCTAGCTTCTTCCTAACAATTTTGGAGACATGAAAATAGAAAAATAATCCAAATATCTTGAAGTGCGACACATTTGAATTCCTCCCCGAGAAAGCCTCCTTCAGTGTAATCATGCCCAAAATCCAATGAGGAATTTGGTTCTGCAAATAGACTGATGTGTTCTATGCTTCGACCCACAAGTGCATAGGTAGGCCTTGGTCATATAACATCTCCCTCACTGCTCTGACAATGCTAGAGTTCTTGCTCTTAGTGACCCCATTTTTCTATGGGTTTTGGGGTGTCGTCAAATCTCGCCGAATGCCTTCTTTTTCCTAAAAAAATTTAAACTCATTCAACACATACTCACCTCCATTATCGCTTCTAAGAGCCTTCACCTTATTTTTCATTTCTTTCTCCACCAATGCCTTGAAGTAAATGAACCTGGAGAAAGTATCCTCCTTCCAGATGAAAAATATCCAACACTTCCATGAGTATTCATTGACAAAGATGAAAAAATATTTTTGCCTGACAGTGGAGGCAGTCGAGAAAGGTTAACAAAATTTAGAGTGGATCCTTTCTAGGACTGCTTGCGACTTTTTGTCCTAATCATGGAAAGTGGATTTTGTGTACTTCCCCAAAGTACATTCTTTGCATACATCTTACTGCTCAAGTGCTCCTTTTTTAAGGATTGTTGTTTTCTGCTACATGATCTTCAAATCTCCATGATGAAAATGGCCAAATATTCTATTCCAAAGTTCACTGAAATCATGACTTTGCACCTTCTTTGCTTATGTGCTCAATGTAGTAAAATCCTCCACATATAGCTTGTACAGGTTCTTTAATCAAACCCTGATATACTTCACCTATCATGTGGCTATGTGTCTTAGGAATTCCTTTCCTTTTCTGAAGATCACGTTATATCCAATTTCTTCTAAAACTGCAACAAAGATGCGATTTTTCTTTAGGCCTGACACGAACATGACATCCTTGAGATTGAGGGGGGGAGCCCAAATCCCTATGAAAGGTGACTGTACCAACCCTGGTCATGTTGTACCTTCCATCATCCCCCATCTCAATGTTCATCTCCAAGTATTTGTACTCTGGGTCACTGAAAAAATCTCTATCTCCCATCATGTGGAACGAGGCACCTGAGTACAAGTACCATAAGATCCCCATCACTGTGATGGACATGCATGGAATGAGGGTAAAGTCAAGCTCAAACTATGAAGCCAAAGCCTCACCTGATCCTCCTCCTGAGGCCTTCTTTCTTGTCTTTTTGTGTGGACACTTCGTGGCACAGTGCCCAAATTCATGACAATGGAGGCATTTTTTTTTATAAATCTTTCTTCTTGTCGCCTTGATTGAATTTTGGTTTGGATTGGGATTTCTTCCATTTTCCCTTCTTTTTATTTCCAGCCAATGGAAATTTTTCTTCATCCTCACCCTTAGATGAAGTCACATCTCTGGAATTCCACCTTATTTTCTCCTATACAAAATCGAACCATAAGCTCTCCCAATTCGGTAGCTTCTCCCTCCCATTCACCGAATCTTGATAGCTACACCAGCTCTTGGGAAGGCCCAAAAGGGATATGCTTACCAAATCTTCTTTAAGTACATTAAAACCGACCCCACCAAGTTCATCATGATGTTATGTGAACCTGCTCAACTACGGTAGAATTGTGTCATTCTTCTGTATTTTGATACTTTGAAGTTTATCCTTGTGCGATAGCTTCATGTGGTCACTATTATTCTCAAAAATTTTGACCAGTGCTTTCCACATCGTGGAAAAAGTTTAATTTCCATGGATATTTAAGACAATATGACCCCGTACTCCCTCTAATATGATTCTCCTCGCTTTGGCCACATCTTTCTTCCATTGAGAAAGGTTCTGGGCATCATATGCTTCTATGTTTTCAACATATGACTTGGTGTATTCTAACAATCCATTATCATCCAATACTGCCTCCATGCAATCCTTTCGTGTAAAAAAATTAGAGGTTCCTTCCAAGGAATACTCTAGCCTTAGTCCATTGAAATCCATCTTCTTAATTCTGAAGAAAACCTCCAAAACTGATCTCCAAATTCAAACCTCTGAGAAACAACTTCAATTTTTTTCTCTATTGTGAATCCAACTTTGATACCATGTAGAAATTATGCTATATATTTGCAACTGCTCATGAATTTTTAATCAAAATCACAAGACACAAACCTACTCTACTATTCTGTGGACATTATTTCACAATTTAGAACACAAATTTCAGACATGCAATAAGGAATCACACACACGCAACAAGTATTTTATCTCGAGATAGAAATATGCCAAAAATACCAATGCCTCTTGCATTAATAATATGAAATAGAGATGGATTACAATTAATTTTCTCAATTGATCTCACCCTGAAAGTGCTCAATCTATCTCACTGCTCACTCAAGACATATGACCCAAACTTAGTCAATTTATACCTTGGCTTGAGCTCCTATTTTCTTGCATTTTTCCTTGAGGAATTAGCCACTATTATTTAGGAAATTTCCTCAATTGGATAGTGAAATTCCTCTAGGTCCTTCCTCTGACTTCATGCAACACCTATGCACTCAGAACTAGTCTACAACTGATGTTACACTGCCTTAGAATCTCCTCTCAACTAGGTAACTCGAATTCTCTCCATGTACTAGCAATTTCGGGCTGACTAATCAGTTAAATCGATAAGCACTGAGTTTGTCTGAAGTCCCAATGCATAACTTGAACCTCCACTAGTTCTTCCATCAATTGGAACTAGTTTTAATGAAAAAAACCTTAGATAATTGACCTTGATTGCTAAAAATTAGCAATCACACATGCCAAACTAAACTCTAACTACTTGAGCTTGAATTTTCTGAGTAAACTAGGTGACACAAGCCATGTCACTCTAGTTAACATCATCCAAGTTGTTTTTTGATGTGGAAATTTAAATTTTCTCAATTTGATTACAACAAAATCAAATTGATAATTTCTTGCTGGATTTTTCAAAAACCTGGTGGCATTCGAGATATCCAGTAAACTAGATGTGGGGATGTCAAACTAACATGTATTGAGATTTGGTAGCTCCTTTAGTTTTTCCTGGGGGATTGGTTGCCTGATGACCTATCGGTTGGCCTATTGGCACATTGGGTGCCAATTATTAGATTAAGAATTGAAGGATACGTGATACAATGTGGTACATCTCGATATTAGGGATCCCAATGGCATCATATACAAAATGAAAAATGATGAGGAAGTTTAATTTTCATCAAATCAGGTTGTCAGGTGTCGGCTATTTCAAAGATTATATTTTGATGTATGTATTTGGGACGTAGTAAACAAAAGTGATCAAGAACAAAAAAAAATTATTTCCATCAATTAACATGCCACCATTAGAATGGGTTGTGGGGTGTTGGGCTAAGTAGAAATGAAATCACCGAGTCTCGATGGCCTAAAAGCTTGTTAAATAGAAAATATAGGTGATAAAAAATTTAGGTTTGATCAATTGACTGCTCGGTATTGGGTTAGGCGGAATGTAAAGGATGAGTTACCCACTAATGTTTTATTGGGGGGCCAGGGATCAAATTTGACTATAATGGGATCAAATACCCAATGTGGTTACATACATGGATCAATGCAATGGTGACATCTAGGTAGGGCCTATCAGATTTCTACCATGTTTTTTTATACATATGTTGACATGGCACAGCGAAGACAAATATTATAGTGGGCTTAGCTTTTTTCTTGGAGCTAAAAATGAGATAAAATTTATATCGTTAGAAAGCTCTTAGTGAGAAGAAGATGATGGTGACATTAGTAATACTATTTGAGGAGGTTGAAGGAAGGAAAAAATTTGATAACACCATCTCCATAATTTAACATTGGGGGTTATGTTATGATACTCTATATCCTTAATTAGGCATCAAGGGGAAAAGTGTGTTAGAAAGTGGTGTTAAAGAAATTATTTAGCTCTCGTGATAAATGAGTCCAAGTTATGGTTCAAACACTACACTTAGAGTGAAAGATAATCACCACATATATGAATCTATTAGGAGCATAATTTCCAAAGTAATGGATTAGAGGTAAATCATAGAGCAGAGGTTTGATAGAAAGGAGTACAATAGCAAGGTTGTACAACAAGGAACTCTGATTATCTGGTACAACGTAATGAATATATAAACCTAATATTGCTAGCAAAATAAATCACAATATTTTTGACTTGTGTAGAATATCTCTATTAAGAGATTGAAGAAAAAATATTGAAGATTAAACAAATGAAGAAATATCATGGAATGATGATGGCCAAGTCTGTGAAGGGACACATTTAGGGTGCTGAATAGATTGCTTGGATAATTAAAAAAATTATAATTTCAAAAGCACATGACCATTTGATACAGTCATAATTATGAGGCAAAATATCACATCTTACCTCTTGTTGTTGAATTATTTTTCCTCAATTTTTAAAAGGGATATAATACAATAGTAAATAAGAGAATTGGCATGAAGAGATTGAAATAAAATAAATAGCTAAATTTCATATGTTGTGATAATATTGAAGATAGTGAAGTGTTAAATGCATATAGATATTCATGGTGCATGTAAATAATGATTGAGCATGGATGAAATGTTACTATGGACTTAGAGTAGTTTGATACCTGAAGGTGCTTATGATTTCTAAAAATGCTTAATGATAAACATATAACCAAGAATAAGTTGATAATGTGTCTATAAAAGATAACGAGGATGTTGCATAACGTCTTGGGAAGACAAAGCTATGGATACTAATTACTGATCAAGAGAATAGTAAAAATAAATACACGACCACCTGCCCTCCTCTCCCCACCTACCCCCGAGATACCCAAATTGATTAAGTAGCACCTTATAATAGTTAACAACCATGCAAGGGTTGTTGGATCTAGAAGCTAGAAAATGGCATGCTGAAATGATCACATGTTAATGGACTACTATAAAGTTTCGATTGAGGAAATAGAGCTACAGTATGATCGAGATAAAAAGTAAAAGCATGGGTTGAATACAAGAGGAAATGACTAGCCCAATTAACAGTGGCTGCTCAAGTGAACTAGAGGAGAGTTTCTATGAATTTTGATCTATGAAAAATAATTATAAAGGGAAAGTTATTTACCCTCTTCCTTGCTAATGATAAAAGAGTTTAAATTTTAAAATTATATAAGCCTAAGAATGCTCAATTAATTTCTGATTCCTAAGGGATATTGAAAATAAGTGAATGAGTAAAAAGGAATTGGTTCTTGATTTTAAAAATAATGTGGCATATGTTTTAATTAGTTGACTAAAGGATTATATGTAATGAAGTGTTGAAATCTGCATGTTTCTCTCAAGAATATAATATAAAAATTCCACTCATTTGAAGTGATAATTGATGCAAGGAAGTCCCTCCAACCATCAAAATATCCTTGAGACACCATCGATTGAATATGAAAAGTAGTGACCTAGCAATGTAAATATGGAAATCAACCAACTACAAGGTTTGTGTATGTTGAAGGGATTGGGTACTAATTCCTTCAGGTTGAGTTTATATTTCTTCTAAAATAATTTCAATTGAGTGCATGCATTATATGAATTCCCAAAAAATGGTATGGTTAAGGAAAATATATATCCACACATAAGATTTGGTAAAATATTAAAAATATATATGCAAATGTCCTGATGGAAAATAATAATATAGGTGAGTAGTACGTTCATTAGTCGGAGAAAAATGGTGTATTATGCAAGGAAAATGTGGGCTTGTGAAACTATGAATCTAGTGGGAACAAAAGTGGTGGTTATTTCTATTTTGGATCATGAAGTGTTTGTGGTTTCCTTCGTTCATGTAGTTGTTTCCCACTTCCTTGTAGCTAGTTCTTAGTTTGTATCATGAGCTCTATTTTCCTTGCCTCCCAACGTGTGAGGAAGAGAATTCATCTCAACAACCTCTTCTATGCATTATTTCATATTTGTAAGATTGTGTTGATTGGTCTCTTGAGTCATGATGTTCTACACAATCCAACATGGTTCAACAAAGGGTTCATGTTCATTGTGGCGACAATAGCTGAGGGGAGTAGGGGGTGTGCATGATCATTTATGGGCCAAAGCCTTTGCTCAGGTGTATGAAAAACATATTCTTGAGATGGTTTGTGAATATCTACAATATGTAGAGGTGATTACGGTAATGGACTGTGCATGCACATTTGATTCATAGTTCATGGTTGATATCTCATTATAGGTCCCAAACTTGGGGCACACCCAAGGAAGAAAAAACCAATGCCTCCTTACTGTTGAGCTTTATTGGAAGATGAAATGTTGTTGGGGAAGGTCATCATGAACCTGTAAGAAGCGAAATATGAAATCATACTAATGCTAGAAAAAAACAATAACTAACCAAAAGGAAATGAGACTTTGTATCAAGCATATTGAAGAAAAACTTCCTCATGGCCCTCGCTGAAGTGGTTGTAGCAAGGGACACCTCAAGCTAGTTGAGGTGGACGGTACAAATTCTCCTTATTTTTTATGGTTTTGTTTTCTCAATTTTGCTAGTTCTTTAATATATCTAGGCATGGGTATTATGATCAGAAAAACCTTCTTGTCATGCACTCTATAGACTTTCTGAGGCTCAATCTCTTTTCTGTTTTCTATTGCATGCAACTTTGTGATTCTATGAATCTTGGGTTCAAACTTAAAGTCTATTTTGAAACAAACTACTTATTGTTTTGTCAGTGGTTTGGTTTAATAATAGATCACTAACAGAAAAATATTGGATTAATCAGTAAAATTAAAAATGTATACAATTACTAAAAAAATTATTAAAATTTTTATTTCAAATTATATGAAGTGAAAGTATGCATTAAGGGGAATAACTATAAATTTTGGGTGGGGAATAACTATAAATTTGAAATTTTTATGTGAATTTGAAATTCAAGTATTAATTAAAAGTGAGTCCAATAAATATGACATCTATTGCACTTAGTATTGCACAAGCCTAGTATATTGTTGTCTTAGTACTACAAAGTTGTTCCTCTTAGCTTTCTGGTTGCCCCAAGCCTAGTATGACCCCGATGTGTAAGTATGTCGGAAGCCAAAATAAAAAATTAAAGAAAATAAAAAAATCTAAATCTAAATAATGCCGGCTTAAACAATAATTTACATAACCATATAAATAAACAATGAAAAATTCATTAAAAATTAAATTTAAACAATATAAATTTAAAATATGAAGAGGTTTAGGAACACTAAAAAAAGATATGGTAAATAAATAAAAATACAAATAAACTAGAGGTATGGTGAATAAATAAAACATATTTTTTATACTTACTGGTGAGGTATGGTAAATAAATAAAAGCTCCTTTTATACTTACTCCTCAGGTGTGGTAAATAAATAAAAATATAAATAAACTAGAGCTATGGTAAATAAATAAAGCCTCTTTTTATATTTACTCCATAAACCTCTATATTTACAAAAACTCAAAAAATACAAATACCATGGGAGAAATTATTATTAATACCATGGGACAAATATCACCTGCCAAATACCATATTTAAGAAAGAGATATGGTAAATAAATAAATATAAAAGAGGTATAAAGAGGTAAGGTAAATAAAAAAAAATATATCAAATAGAATTAGAAATAAACATCCAATTATATATGAAGTCTATGGCCCAAATACCATGGAACAAATTATTATTAATTCCATGCAAAAAAAAACATTATTAACCCTAACATTAATATTAAATTATTATTATTGTTAAATATAACATTCATATAAATATTATTAAATTTATTAGCTTTTGATTAATACAATATTAAATTTGTTATATTATAATATTATAATATACATACACACACACACACACACACACACACATATATATATATTACTCTAGATATATATGGGATGGAAGAACAAAAACATATGATACAGGTGGAGAAATAGGGGGGGTGACAAGGGAGAGGAGGAATGAAGAGAGAGATAGGGAGGGGAGTGAGTGAGGTATAGAAGGGTAATAGAGGGAGAGGGAGACATAAATATGAAGGTGGGAGAGAGATAAGGAGAGAGGGAGGGAGAAGGAGAGAATTTTTTAGGGTAGAGAGAGAGATAGAGAGAAAGAAGGGGGAAGGGAGTGGGAGGTAGGAGAGAAAGGGAGAGAGAGGAAGGATGAGAGGAGGAGGAGAGAGGAAGGTATAAAGAGATAGAGTTGGAGGGGGAGAGAGGCAGGGAAGAATAAATGTATAGAGAGTGACATGTGGAGAGAGAGGGAGTTACAAGGGAAAGATGGAGAGAGAGATTGTATGTTTATATGTGAGATAAAGAGACATAGAAGGAGTGATGGAGACAAGGGGGGAGAGAAGGAGAAAGGGAGGGATATAGTAACATAGTTGGAGAGAGAGATAGAGTGATGGGTGTGAAAGAAAGGTAGGGCGCGAGATAGAGGAGGTGATATAAAGGAGATAAACGTGACTATGTTGAAGAAGAAAGAAGCGATGGAAGAAGAGATAAGTTATGGGAGATAAAGAAGGAAGGAAAAGAGAGTGGACTTGAAAGAGAGGAGGATAGAGGAAGGGAAATAGGAGAGATGGAGGAATATAAATATGGAGTTTTAAGGGGAGATAGGGAGGGATAGAGAGATGGAGATGGACGGTGAGAGAGGGAGGGAAGACGAAGGACACAGACAGTGAGTAGTGGAGAGAGAGAGCAATTGACAAGGGAGATATGGAGAGAGAGTGTATATGTTTGTGGGTGATATAAAGAGACAGACAATGAGAGATGGAGAGAAGGGGGAGAGAAGGAAAGAGAAAGGCATATAGTAAAAAATTTGGAAGGTGAATATATATATAGAGAGAGAGAGAGAGGTGGGAGAGAAAGAAAGAGAGAGTGTGAATATAGGTAGGGAAAGAGAGATGGAGATCGATGAGGAGATAGAGGGTGGTAAGAATAAAGACATAGAGAGTGAAAGGTGAATAAAGAGAGAGAGGGAGTGATAAGGAAGATGGAGAGAGAGGGAGAGGAGGGTCTGATATATAGATAGATTGGATAAAGAGAGTGTATGTTTTGGGGTTGTTATAGAGAGACAAAGGGAGATAGAGATATAGATGGAAGGTGAAGAGAAAGAATAGATAAATGGAGACAAGGAGGGAGGGACGAAGATATTGATAGATATGGAGTGAGAGAGAGTGTGTGTTTCATGCGGTGCAATAAAGAGACAAAGAAGGAGAGATGGAGGGAGATATAGATATAGATGGAGGGGGGAGAGAGGAGAGAATATTTATTGCACTATATGCATTTATTTATGTGTATATGGTGATTTCTAATCCTATTTGATTGCTTGCACTAGATGCATTTATTTTAGTGTAGATGCTGATTTCTAATGATATTTGATTACATGCACTAGATGCATTGATTTCAATGTAAATAATTTCTAATCCTATTTTATTGTTTGCACTAAATGCATTGATTCCAATGTAGATGATGATTTCTAATCCTATTTGATTCCTTTCATTATATGAATTAATTTAAATATAGATGTCAATTTCCAATTATATTTGATTGCTTGCACTAGATGCATTGATTTCAATGTAGATGATTTCTAATATTATTTGATTGCTTGAATTGATTTCAGTGTAGATGGTGATTTCTAATCCTATTTGATTTCTTTCACTAGGTGCATTGATTTCATTGTAGATGTTGGTTTTTAATCCTATTTTCCTACTGGCACTAGATGGATTGAATTGAGTGTAGATGTTGATTTCTAATCCTATTTGATTACTTGCATTAGATGCATTGATTTCAATGTAGAATTTGTTTTCTAATCTTATTTGATTTCTTGCATTAGATGCATTGATTTCAGTGTACATGTTGATTTATGATTTGATGTAATTGGATGTATGATGGTACATTAATTTTAAAGTCATTAGCTTAATAGTGTGCATTTATTTCAGTGTAAGCACAAAAACTTATTGAGAATGTACACTAATTTTTGTGTTATAGCAATTAAACCTATTAATATTGGAGAGCAAGAGAGACTATTGACAATGTACATTGATTTTTGTGTTATAGTAATTAAACCTATTAATATTGGAGAACAAGAGAGACAAAGTATGATGTTTACTACAACAACTCGAGCTAAATATTTAAATGGTTTGCAATTCCAATTGTATTTTTCATATAATCGATATGAAAATATGGAAAAACTAAAAAGGGTGACAATAAGAATAGTAGAAGAAAATAGTTTTAGATTGATCACAATGAAGACTATTTGTAGTTGACTACATTCTTATTATAATTCACATTTTCGATCATTAAATATTATTACATTGTCACTTTGCATTCAAAATTTTTATTTCATCATTTTTCATCATTAATGTTATTTTACAATATTTATCATCTCAACAAACCGAGGTAGCTAAAAAAGTTTAAAATTAAAATGACTCCACAAATCTCATACATATTTAGCATATTTAAAATGGTTATATTAATCTTAGATGTATTTACATATTATAGATAGAATAAATCATATGTTCCTCATATTATAGATAGATTTTCCTTGGCCCCACATGACTAAAACTAGCCTAGATCCATCTTAACTCTGGATCTATCAAGCGCCGAGAGGAATCAAATCTCTCGAGGTGCAAAAATTTCCTCAAGTTTTCACTCAAAAAATATTTTGCACCTTGAGAGATTTGATCCCTCCCAGTGCTTGATAGATCTGGAGTTAAGATGGATCTTGGCTGGTACGACTAGAAATAGGGGAATGAATGGAGGTCTGATTTTTCTTCTTAGCTTCCCGGTACAACTAGAATTATCTTCCTAATACAACTAGAAATACGGAAATGAATGGAACAAAACGATGCCTTACCTATAAGGCAAGCTTATTTTTTATATAATATATTCATCATATTATTCCTATCTATATCACTAGAATTCCCCTAACCATAAAAATAAATACTTAGGGGTTGAATTGACGATGGGATGAGTTAAGTGGCCTTTCTCGGCATATATGCTTACTTTACATTTGTGCAAGTATATTCCTATGGAATTGGAATGAGAAAATGAGAAACAATCTAGTAGTAATAGAGAAACTTGAATATTCTTACTCCAGTTTAGGGGTATGGTACCTTCTCTTTCACCGAACCCTTTACTTTGATCTCTAGTTTGATGGTTGTATGTGCAATCCAGTATGGGGAAGAAGTGCTTGCAGAGGGCATGAGAAAAATGCAACCAAGGTAGATGCAAAGGGTTAAGAACTGATAGAACTTGAAGCTTAGGTGGTGGAAGGTGTAAACAATGGTCACAACCAGGTGTGATCTCCAAAATTTCAATTTCAAACTTTAGACAAATATTTATAAATATTTATGCACCGTTGTCATTACCCAACATTTAAAAACTTTGGATAAAAAAAATTGGGCCAATTCATTTAAAAAACAGTTTGAATAAGTTTTTTTTTCTAATTTTCATTTAATAAAAAAATTTGAATAAAATAACGTGTTTTCCCCAAAATAACATCCGACACTTAAAATTTGCAATAAGAAAACAAATCTAAAAATTTGATTAAAAATTTAGAAAATGAAAATGACCAAATCTAAACTTTGGTTAAAGAGTGAAACAAAGTGAATTTGTGGTAGTCCATGGGCTGTGATATGCAGGGACTAATAAAGAAATAATCTAAGTTAATTTTTTAATATCTCAAAAGGTGTTTAGGATAGGTATTGGAAGTTATTAAGTCATGAAAACATTATGAAATATTAATAAATTACACCAATTTTGGTTTTAAAATTCCAACAGGTTGAACACTAAGTCAACGCTTGCTTCTTGCACTATCCAATTTCGAGACTTCTCAAACATTGCCATTCCTACAAATTTGTGGGAGATCTCTTTTTAACTGCTTACAAATACATAAGCTCAAGTAAGCTCTTTTTAACTCCTTTTTCAAAATGTCTGCATCTTGTTCGTTTATCGGAATGTACTGCAACAATATGATCCACCTTGGCATATAATCCCGTAGATGGTTATACTAGATATATATATATGCCTGGATCAATCGTGAAAAACATGAATTTTAGATATATTGATGCAAATATTATTATCACAGTAGATCACAGTGGGATACATCATCTGACCAAACAATCCAACAAGTATCTTTCTCATCTAGATAGCCTCACAAGTTACTTGACTCGAAACCATGTATTCAAATTTTTCCGAGCTAAGTGCCACATATATTTTCTTCCTATTTTACCAAGAAATTGTTGTGGACCCAACACTAAAAATTCAGCCTAATGTACTCTTATGGTATAATGGACTCCCTGCCCAATATGAATCTATGAAGCCATGCAAATTCACTGCCTATGTCCATACTATAGTCAAAATTGGTTAGTGCCTCTTAAGTACCGTAGAAGATTCTTAGCTTCCCTCCAAAATAATTTGGTCAGTTGAACCATGGCTTGGCTCAACTGATTGACTACATAACAAATATCTAGTCGTATTTTCACAAGATACATGAGTGAACCCATAAACTACCAGTAAATAGTAGCATCCACTTCCTCACCTGAAGAAACATATTCCTTCCTCTAGTTGGTCACTAGAGGAGTCTCCATGGGTTTTCATCCATCCATGCGAAAATTCTGAGGTATTTCATTAACATATTTTCCCTGAGATACAAACAATTCCTCATCTCCTCGCCACACTTCCAATCCAAGGAAGTAGTGCATGAGACCCATGTCCTTCATTTCAAAATCTCTTGCAAGGTCCTCCTTTCAAGATCTGATCAACTGCTCATCACTAGTTAGAATCAAATCGTCAACATATAAGACAATAATCAACTATTCACCTTATACCAAAATATGATAGAGGTTTTCATCTGCTTCACTTTTTGTGAAGCCCAAACCAGTGAGATAAATATCGATCTTGGTCTACTAAGCACAAGGTGCTTGCTTGAGACCATACAACGCTCACTTGAGTCTGCACACATGAGACTCTTGACCAAAAGTCTCAAAGCCTTATGGTTGCTCGATATACACCTCCTCCTCAATAACTCCATTGAGGAATGTTGTTTTCATTTCCATCTAGTGAATCTTCCACCCCATCTATGCAACCAAAGCAAGAATTGATTTTATGTATGAGTATGTTGCTATAGGAGCAAAGGTCTCCTCATAGTCAATCCATTCAACTTAAGAGTACCACTTGGCCAAAAATATGGCCTTGTGATTTATATGCCTTTATATGCTGCCTTATTTACATTAAATATCCATCTCGAACCAACAACTAACTTATCTGCTTGTCTTGGGATAACTTCCAAAACACTATTTCTGAAAATGGATTCATACTCCTCCACCAATGCATCAACCCATATAGGTTTCTATACTTATTGTTTGAATGAGGATGGCTTAGTCTCTACAAGAACTTCCATCAAAGCCATGTAGCTGGTGTATTGATCTGTTGACCTTCTCTATATTTGTTGATTTGAAGGAGGACCCACATTCTCCCCCGCATCCCATGAAAGTCTCTCAGCTCCCCTGGTCCTTTTATTGCCTTATATGAATGGTTCTGATTGAGTGGTGGTCTCCACTCTCTGCTCCTCACTTTGTGGCTGCTCCAAAAATTCTCGAGGTTCCTCCTTTGGAGCTAAAATATTCTCCTCTGGTGGGATCTGAAGCTCCCTCTGAAGAGAGAACCAAATGGCCTTCTCTTCATCAAATTTTACATCCCTTCGCACCACTGTCATTATAAGGGATGGGAAGTACACACGGTAGTTGTGGAAATTTTTTATGTACCCCTAAAATATCCCAACTCTCCTGTTGGCTCTAGCTTCTTCCTAACATCTTTGGAGACATGACAATAGAAAAAGACTCCAAATATCTTGAAGTGCGATACATCTGACTTCCTCCCCGAGAAAGCCTCCTTCGATGTAATCATGCCCAAAATCCAATGAGGAATTTGGTTCTACAAATGGACTGTTGTGATCCATGCTTCGACCCACAAGTGCAGAGGTAGGCCTTGGTCATGCAACATCACCCTCACTGCTCCAACAATGCTATGGTTCTTCCTCTCAGTCACCCCATTTTTCTTTGTGTGGTGAGGTGTTATCATATCTCTTTGAATTCCTTCTTTTGCATAATAAATTCTAAACTAATTTAACACATACTCACCTCCATTATCACTTCTAAGAGCCTTCACCTTCTTTCATGTTCCTTTCTCCACCAATACCTTGAACTAAACCAACTTGGAGAAAGTCTCCTCCTTCTTCCAGATGAAGAAGATCCAAAAATTCCAGGAGTATTCATCGATAAAGATGAAAAACATTTGTGCCTAACAGTGGAGGCAGTCCAGAAAGGTCCACAAACATTAGAGTGGATCCTTTCTAGGACTGCATGTGCCTTGTTGTCCTAATCATGACAAGTGGATTTTTTGTAATTCCCAAAAGTACATCCTTTGCATACATCTTGCTGCTCAAGTTCTCCATTAAGATGGCTTTTGGTTATATGTTGCATGATATTCAAATTATTCTATGCCAAATTTCATTGAAATCATGACTCTACACCTTCTCTTCTTTTGTGCTCAATGTAGTACAATCCTACACATCTAGCTTGTACAAGTTCTTTACTCAAACCTTGATATGCTTCACCTATCCCATGGCTATGTGTCTGGTGATTTCCTTTCCTTTGCTGAAGATCACGTTATATCCATGTTCTTCCAAAATTGCAACAAAGACAATATTTTTCTTTAGGCTCGACACGAACATGAAATCATTGAGCTTGATGGGGGAGAAAAAATCTCTATGAAAGGTGATTGTACCAACCTTGGTCTAGTTGTACCTTACATTATCCCCCATCTCAATGTGCATCTACAAGTATTTCTAGTCCAGATTAGTGAAAAAGTCTCTATTCCCCATCATGTGGAACAAGGCAGCTAAGTCCAAGTACCACACGCTCTACATCACTGTGCTATACATGCATGCAATGAGGTCAAAGTCAAGTCAAAACCGTGAAGCTAACGCTTCATCTGATCCTCCTCCTTAGGCCTTCTTTCTTGTCTTTTTGTGTGCACACTTCGTGGCATAATTCCCGAATTCATGACAATGGAAGCATTTGATTTTTGATAAATCTTTCTTCTTGCCCCCTTGATTGGATTTTGGTTTGGATTGCGATTTCTTCAATTTTACCTTATTTTCCTTTCCATCCAATGCAAATTATTCTTCATCCTCACCCTTGGATGAAGTCATATCTCTGGTATTCCGCCCTATTTCCTCATGTACCAAATCAAACCATAAGAACTCCCAATTCGGTAGTTTCTCCCTCCCATTCACTGAATATTTATAGTTGCGCCAGCTCTTGGGAAGGACCAAAAGGGATAGGATTACCAACTCTTCTTCAGGGACATTAAAACCAACCCCACCAAATTCATCATGATCCTGTGTGAACCTACTTAGATACTGCGGAATTGTGTCATTCTTCTGTATCTTGATACTTCAAAGTTTATCTTTGAGTGAAAGCTTCCTGTGGTCACTATTATTCTCAAAACATTTGGTCAGTACTTTCCACATCATGAACGAAGCTTCCTTTCTGAGTATATTTGAGACAATATGATCCTGTAGTCACTGCAATATGATTCTCCTCGCTTTGGCCACATATTTCTTCCTTTGAGCAAGGTTTTGGGCATCGGATGCTTATAGTTTTGCAACATATGACTTGATGTATTCTAGAAATTCATTATCATCCAATACCTCCTCCATGCGATCCTTCCATCTAAAAAAATTAGAGGTTCCTTCCAAGGCATACTCTAGCATTAGTCCATTGAAAACCATCTTCTCAGTTCTGAAGAAAACCTCCCAAACTGATCTCCAAATTCAAACCTCTGAGAAACAACTTCAAATTTTTTCTCTATTGTGAATCCAAATCTGATACCATGTAGAAATTATGTTGTATATTTTCAACTTCTGATGAAGTTTTAATCAAAATAAAAATACACAAAGTTACTCTACTATTCCACAGACATTATTTCACAATTTAGAACACAAATTTCAGACATGCAATAAGGAATCTCATACATTCAACAACTATTTTTTATCTTGGGAAAGAAATCTGCTAAAAATCCCAATGCCTCTTGCATTAATAAGACGAAATAGAGGTGGATTACAGTTTCTTTTCTCAATTGATCTCACCCTGAAAGTGCTCAACCTATCTCACTACTCACTGAAGGAATATGACTCAAACTTAGTCAATTTATACCTTGTATTGAGCTCCTATTTCCTTGCATTTTTCCTTGAGGAAATCGCCATTTTTATTTAGGAAATTTCCTCAATTGGATTGTGAAATTCCTCTAGGTCATTCCTCTGTCTGCATGCAACACCTGTACACTTAGAAATAGTCTACAAATGATGTTACATTGCCTTAGAATCTTCTCTCAACTGGTTAACTCAAATTCTCGGCATGCACTAGAAATTTTGGGTTGACTAATCAGTTAACTAGATAAGCGCTTAGTTTGACTGAAGTCCCAATGCAGAACTTGAACCTCCACCAGTTCTTCCAAAATTTGGAACTAGTTTTAATGAAAACAACCTTAGATAATTGACCTTGATTACTACAAATTAGAAATCACACATGCTAAAATAAACTCTAACTCCTCGAAATTTCTGAGTAAACTGGGTGAAACAAGCCATGTCACTCTACTTAACATCATCCAAGTTATCTGCTGATGTGGAAATTTAAATTTTTTCAATTTAATTAAGGCAAAATCAAATTGAGAATTTCTTGCTATATTTTTAAAAAACTTGGTGGCACTCAAGACATCAAGCAAACTAGATGTCGGGATGTCACACTAACATGTATTGAGAGTTGGTAACTCCTTTAGTTTTTCTTGGGGAATTGGTTGCATGATGATGTAACAGTTGGCCCATTAGCACATTCGGTGTCAGCTATCAGATTAAAAATGGAAGCCTAATGGATACAATGTGATACATCTTGATGGTAGGGATCCCAATGGCCTCGTAAACGAAATGAAAAATGATGAGGAAGTTTAATTTCAATCAAATAAGAATTTGTCATCAAATTAGGTTGTTAGGTGTCGGTTGTTTCAAAGATTGTCTTTCGATGTATGGATTTGGGATGGAGTAAACAAAAGTGATAAAGAACAAAGAAATGTTATTTCTATCAATTGACATACCATCATTAGTTGTGGGGTGTTGGGCCAAGTATAAATGAAATCACTGAGTCTCGATGGCATGGAAGCTTGGTAAATAGAAAATATAGGTGATAAAAAGTTTAGGTTTGATCAATTGACTGCTCGGTATTGGGTTAGGTGGAATGTAAAGGATGAGTTACCCACTAATGTTTTATTGGGGGGCTAGGGAGCCAATGTGACTACAATGGTATCAATTACCCAATGTGGTTGTAGACAAAGATCAATGCAATGGTGACATGTGGGTAGGGCCTATCACATGTATACCATGTGGTTTTGTACATATGTTGACATGGCACAACAAATAAAAATATTCTAGTGGAAATAACTTTATGCTTGGAGCTCAAAATGAGATAAAATTTATATCATTAGAAATATGTTAGTGAGCAGAAGATGATGGTGACCATAAAAATACTATTTGAGGAGGTTGAAGGAAGGAAAAATTTGATAACCCTACCTCCATAATTGAACATTGGGGGTCATGTTATGATACTCTATATCCTTAATTAAGCATCAAGGGGAAAAGTGCGTTAGAAACTGGTGTTAAAGAAATTGTTTAGCCCTAATGATAAACGAGTCTAAGCTATGGTTCAAACACTGCACTTAGAGGGAAAGATAAGAACCACATAGATGAATCTATTAGGAGCATAATTTCCAAATTAATGGATTAGAGGTAAATCATAGAGCAGAGGTTTGATAGAAAAGAGTACAATAACAAGGTTTTACAAGAAGGAACTCTGATTATTGGGTGCAACATAATGACTATATAAACTAATATTACTAGAAAAATAAATCACAAGATTTCTGACTTGTGTAGAATATATCTATTAAGGTACCAAAGAAAAACTATTGAAGATGAAACAAATGAAGAAATCTCATGGAGTGATGATGGACAAGTCTGTGAAGGGACACATTTAGGGTGCTGACTAGAATCCTTGGACAATTAACAAAATTATGATTTCAAGAGCACATGATCATTTGATACAGTCATAATTATGAGGCAGAATATCACATCTTACCTCTTGTTGTTGAATTATTTTTCATCAAGTTTTGAAAGGGAGATAATACAACAATAAATAAGAGCATTGGCACAAAGAGATTGGAATAAACTAAATAGCTAAATTGCATATGTTGTGATAGGATTGAAGATAGTGAAGTGTTAAATGCATATAGATATTCATGGTGCATGTAAATAATGATTGAGCATGCATGAAATGTTACTATGGACTTAGAGTAGTTTGATACCTGAAGATGCCTATGATTTATAAAAATGGTTAATGATAAACATATAAATAAGAATAAGTTGATATTGTCTCTATAAAAGCTAACAAGGATGTTGCATAATGTCTTGGGAAGACAAGGTTATGGATACTAAGTACTGATCAAGAGATTGGTAAAAAGAAATACATGACCATTCCCCTCCTCTCCCCAACTTCCCACTGAGATACCCTAATTTATTAAGTAGCACCTAATAATAGTTAACAACCATGAAAGGATCACTAGATGTAGCAAATAGGAAAATGGTATGATGAAATGATCACATGTTAAGGACTACTATAAAGTTTTGATTGAGGAAATAGAGCTACAAGATGATGGAGATAACAACTAAAAGGATGGGTTGAATACAAGAGGAAATGACTAGCCCAATTAACAATAGCTTCTCAAGGGAACTAGAGGAGAGTTTCTATGAATTTTGAGCTATGAAAAAGAATTAGAAAGGGAAAGTTATTTACCCTCTTCCTTGCTATTGATAAAAGAGTTTAAATTTTAAAATTATATTAGCCTAAGAATGATGGATTAATTGTTGATGCCTAAATGATATTGAAAATACGTAAATGATTAAAAAGGAATTGGTTTTGATTTTGAAAAATAATGTGGCATATGTTTTAATTAGTTGAATAAAGGATGATATGTGATGAAGTGTTGAAGGGTGAATGTTTCTCTCAAGAATATGATATAAAAATTCCACCCATTTGAAGTGTTAATTGATGCAAGGAAGTCCCTCCAACCATCAAAATATCCTTGAGACACCGTCAATTGAATATCCATAATAATGACATAGTAGTGTAAATATGGAAATCAACCAACTACAACGTTTGTCTAGGTTGAAGGGATTGGGTAATAATTCCTTCAGGTTGAATTTATATTTCTTCTAAAATAATTTCAATTGAGTGCATGCATTATATGAATTCCAAAAAATGGTATGGTTAAGGAAAATATCTATCCACACATAATATTTGGTAAAATATTAAAAATTTATATCCCATTGTCCTGATGAACAACAATAAGATAGGTGAGTAGTACATTCATTAGTCAGAGAACAATGGTGGATTATGCAAGGAAAATTTAGGCTTGTGAAACTATGAATCTAGTGGGAACAAAAGTGGTGGTTATTTCTATTTTGGATCATGAAGAGTTTGTCATTTCCTTCCTCCATGTAGTTGTTTCCCACTTCCTTGTTGTTAGTTCTTAGTTTGTATAATGAGCTCTATTTTCCTTGCCTCCCAATGAGTGAGGAAGAGCATTTATCTCAACAACCTCTTCTATGTATTATTTCATGTTTGTAAGATTCAAGTGTTTATTGGTCTCTTGAGTCATGATGTCCTATGCAATCCAACATGGTTCAAAAAAGGGTTCATGTTCATTGTGGTGACGATAGTTGAGGGGAGTAGGGGGTGTGCATGATCATTTATGGGCCAAAGCCTTCACTCAGGTGTATGAAAAACATATTCTTGAGATGGTTTCTGAAGATCTACAAGATCTAGAGGTAATTGTGGAAATGGACCGTACATGCACATCTAATTCATAGTTCATGGTTGATATCCCATTATAAGTCCCAAACTTGGGGCACACCCAAGAAAGAAAAAACCAATGCCTCCTTTTTGTTGAGCTCTATTGGAAGATGAAAATGTTGTTGGGGAAGGTCATCATGAACCAGTAATAAGAAAAAGAGGAGATAATATTAATGCTAGAAAAAGTAATGAAAAACAAAAAGAAAATGAGACTTTGTATCAAGCATATTGAAGAAAAAATTCCTCATGGCCTTAGCCGAAGTGGTTGTAGCAAGGAACACCTCAACCTAATTGAGGTGGATGCTACAAATTCTCCTTATTTTTTTATGGTTTTGTTTTCTCAATTATGCTAGTTCTTTAATATAGATAGGCATGGTTATTATGATGAGAAAAACCTGCTTCTCAGGCACTCTATAGACTTTCCTAGGCTGAGTCTCTTTTCTATTTTACATTGGATGCAACTTTGTGAGTCTATGACTCTTAGGTTCAAAATTAATGTCTATTTTGAAACAAACTACTTATTTTTTTGTTAGTGGTTTGGTTTAATAATAGAGCACTAATAGACAAAGATTGAATTCTCTATATTTTCTTGATATCTTGATATAATAGAAAATTAGATTTTAAAAAATCCACAAACTTGAAAATGTATACATTTAATAAAAAAATTATTAAATTTTTTATTGCAAATTATGTGAAGTGAAAGTGTGCATTAAGAGGGGAATAACTACAAATTTTGGGTGTGGAATAACTATAAATTTGAAAATATATATTTATTCTTTTAATATTTTTATATTTAAAATTCAAGTATTCAAGTATTCAGTAAAAGTGAGGAATAAATATGACATCGGTTAAAAGTGAGGAATAAATATTTAGTATTGCACAAGCCTAGTATATTATTGTCTTAGTATGTAGTACTACAGAGGCTATAGGGCTTCTTCTTGTTGTTTCTCTTAAATTAAATATGACATCTATTAAAAGTGAGGAATAAATATAATATCTATCACACTTAGTATTGCACAAGCTTAGTATATTGTTGTCTTTGTACTTATTACTACAAGAGCTATAGGTCTTTCTCTTGTTGTTCCTCTTAGCTTCCTAGTACAATTAGAAATAGGGGAATGAAGGGAAGTCTTGTTGTTCCTCTTAGCTTCCTCGTAGAATTAGAAATAGAGGAATGAATGGAATATAACTATGCTTTACATATAAGGCAAGCTTATTTTGTATATAATATATTCATCATATTATTGCTATCTATATCACTAAAATTCCCCTAACCATAAAAGTAAATACTTAAGGGTTTATTTGAAGATGGAATGAGTTAAGTGGGCTTTGTGGGCATATATGCTTACTTTACATTTGTGCAATTGAATTCATATGTAATTGGAATGAGAAAATGAGAAACAATCCAGTCGTAATAGAGAAACTTGAATATTTTTTTTTTTTTTTTTTTTTTTAGCCATGGTGAATCGGTAACTCTTTAGACTAATCTAAGGGAGGTCCCAGGATCAATCCTCGTGGCTGCCTTATAACACCAAGAGTATATCCAACAGCCTGCAAGTCAGACATACCAGAAACTTATGATTTAGCAAGAGCCGAGACTCCGCAGCAAGGGGGAGCCTACTCCTTGAGCCAGATCATAACAAGCCATATACTCAATGAGATTTGAACCTCCGTCTCGTGGGTTTCACCCAGCGAAACTTGAATATTCTTGCTCCAGCATGAAAGTCTAGTTTAGGGGTACGATACCTTCTCTTTAACCGAACCCTTTACTTTGATAAGTTCAGTTTAGGGGTACGATACCTTCTCTTTCATTGAACCCTTTACTTTGATCTCTAGTTTGATGGTTGTATATGCAATCTAGTATGGGGAAGAAGGGTTGTATATGCAATCTAGTACGGGGAAGAAGCGCTTGGGGAGGGCATGAGAAAAATGCAACCAAGGTAGATGCAGAGGGTTAAGATTTGATAGAGCATGAAGCTCAGATGGTGGCAAGGGTAAACAATGGTCATAACCATGTGTGAGAGGTGTAATCTCCAAAATTTCAATTTCAAACTTTGGACAAAGATTTATGCACCTTTATCTTCGCCCAACCTTTAAAATCTTTGGATAAAAAAACTTCGCTGAATTTTGATTTGCCAGGAGTGCTATCAGTGGGGACAGATCACACTAAAAATCTGTCTCAAAACTTCTTAAGAATGTCATACGTCTATTGCTAGAATTTAATGGCTAAACTATTTTCCAATGGGTTTGAGTATAAAATAAGGAAAAAGTATTGCGGTTTGCCAATTCCATACCTCAAGAAAACCCTAACGTAGCGAAAACTGTGGGAGCTGGCTGTTAATGTACAAGTATAAAAATTTCTTTAAAATATTGTGACACTAAACTATTTGCCAATGGGTTTGAGTATAAAATAGGGAAAAAGTATTGCACTTTGCCAATTCCATACCTCAAGAAAACCCTAACGTAGCGAAAACTGTGGGAGCTGGCTGTTAATGTACAACTATAAAAATTTCTTTAAAATATTGTGAGACATCTGAATTTTTTATTTGCTTGGAATGGTAGAAAGAGATGGATGACAAAAGTGTTGCTGGGACGGAACTTCTAACCTGTATTCGCTGAATCCACACGCCATCCATGAGGGGTTGGAAAAGATGGGACAGAGTGTTGCCAAGCCATCAAAATTAATATTAAAAATTAGAGAAACCATCAAATTTGATTTATGAATGTCTTAGATTTTAATTTCCTACGTATACAGACCCTATTCTGCGAATTTGGGTCGACTTGAGTTATGGCCTCTGGACATATGGGCACACTTTTGTTCGTTGATATAAAGGATTTTATTTGGAAAAAGTAGATAAATGTAAACTGTTAAAAACTTTTATAAGAGATAATATATCATAATTTACTAGATTAGTATATCAACCTGATAAGAAAAGGATAACAATCACATGAGAGAGTTTCATATAAATAGCAAGTTTATAGCAAAGAGATCGTTATGACACTTGAGTAACTAATGATCTTTAAGTGAGTTTACAACTAGTATTGTTATATGTATTGAAGATACTAATGAAAATAACACTCAATTTTTTTTTTAAAGATAAATATAGGGGCTAAATTAAAAAAAAAAAAAACAAAATAGAAGACCTTTTATAACCAGCTTTATTAAGATATTGAAGTCCAAATTTTTATAAGAAGAGAAAATAAGAAACATTTTACTTGTCTAAGCTGAATCCACACATGGCATTCATGAGGGGATTGGAAAAGTTGGGGCTGATTATTGTTAGAATTTCTCAAACTTAACACTTGGTATTTAATTCTCAACAATTATTAACTAAACAAATACACAAATGCATGACTAAGTTCGTGACAAATTTTTTTTTGCAGAAGCAAAATTACTCGATATGAATTACATCTACACATGCAATAGAGAAAATATAAAATTGATCACTGGCCTCATTGCACTCTCTTAGACCCAACACATGCTCACTGAGAAGCCTCCCTCAATGTGTTGTTGTTGTGTCTTAGCTCCTCACATTAGACTCAATTTATAACATTTCTAACTTTCCTAAGGTAAGATAGATGACCAAAATTAGCTCATCATGTTAACTAAAGACAAGTGACTTTACTTTAGTTAACTATCACATCTTTAGATTTCTTTACTTTAACTCAAGTACAAGTCATACATTTAGCTTGCTTACATGTACATCTTATGCATTTCACATGCAACACATTCACATGTGTGCAACTCACTTGCACACTTTGCATGTTGCATGCAATCTCCTAAAAAGGAAAATCAAGTCCCTTCAAGTTAAGACACAAGGATCAAAGTACCTTCCAAACTATAAATCTCAACACTTACTTTTAGTGAGAGAGGTAATTATGGAAGAACCTCCTCCTCCTGGATCTATCTCCAACACCACCACATCATCTACTACTACAACTTCTCCCTTTGAACTAGAGGACTTCCCTACTACTTGCTTCATAATATGATTTGAAGAATTTTTTCTTTCATACATGCTCCTAGGATCTCGATCTTGAGCCTTTAACAATATCATATCAAACTCATTGAGGTTCCTCACAGTAGTTGAAGAATCACCCCTCCTCGTCACCTGTTCCCTCTGAGCATTTGACACTAATACTGTATCCAAAATCCCCTTAGATATACCCATAGAATGTCCCAACAACCTGTATGACTTCCCTATCTGATTCCAGCACTACAACTGCATCCAAAGTCGCTCCCTTTGAATATAGAAGCACATGCCCATCATGGAACAAAACTCTATATCCAAAATCATCCAAGGTTGATACTGAGAGCATGTTTACCATCAACCCTAGAACAAAAAACATCTCTATCACCTCCAAAAATCCTCTTGACTATATTTGAAATTTGACACATCCAACCCCCTTCGGTGCTAGCTCCACAACTCATATGTCAATCTGATCCTGTCTCTTAAATAATATGGAACACTTAACTCATCTTCATCATGTGATTGGACACTCTATTATCCACTAGCTATAACCCACTGTCCACATACAGAATAGTACTAATGTAAAACACACATGCAACTTGAGAAAATTATTTCTCAAATTTCTCTATAAAGTCATCAATCTCAATTGATGCTGATGCAACTACCTATTCATCCATCTTATTCTTCTTCTTGTATGGAAACTAAATGGCATAGTGACTAGTATTATGACAAAAAAAACACTTTACTTTTCTCAAGTCCTTCATGGAAGAAAATCCCCCACTTCCCTTTATTTTACTTTTTCCCTTTACAGTAAGAGAAAATTTTTCCTCATAATCCTTACCATCATGTTAGCTTGTAGTTTTGGAAGATATCCTTATCTCTTCCTAGATAAAATCATCCCACAATATATCCCGACTAGGTAGATTTTCCCATGCAATAATCCCATCAACAAAGACATCCCATTTTGGAGGAAAGCTACTCAAGGCTGATCTGACCAGCTTTTCACTATCAATAGTTTCCCCTATTTTTGTCAAGTCATCTATAATTTGAGTGATCCCGGTTAGGTATGATGTAATTGTGTTAGTTTTAGTCATCTTGACATTTCTTAGTTTCTCCTTTAACACCACCTTCCTGTTTTGGTTTGTACTCTCGTATAACTTGGTTAAAGATGCCCACATATCAACGGCATACTTCTTATCTGTGTGATGAGGTGTAATATGTTCTTTAATGGAGTCTAGGATTATTCTCTTGGTTTTCACGTTTTTCTTGTTAAAATCAACCAAATGAGTAAGATATGTGGGAATTTGGACAACCTTCCCCACGCTGTCTGACAATTCCTGCTCCTCAAATAATAGAACAATCTGCTCCTTCCATGGGCTGAAATTTCCCGCCCCATCCAACTGATCCTTGTAATGCAACCTAGTAATCATCTCAAACCCCACTAACCAACAATATTTTTCACCCTCTTTTTATTTCAGGATTTTTTTTTTCTCATAATTTTTTTTCACCTTTAAAAATATTTGTCTCGACTTGAACAAAATTCTTGCCACCTTCATTTTTTTTTTCCATTTTATGATCCCACCCAACCTAGCTTCGGCGATTCAACATGAACGTGACACTTATAATTACGAGAAAAATTTAGAGTTGTAGCTATGATATCATGTTAGAATTTCTCAAACCCAACACTTGGTATTTGGTTCCCAACAATTATTAACTGAACAAATACATGGCTAAGTTCCTAACCAAACATATTTAGTAGAAAAAAATTTACTCGATCTGAATCACATACACAGAAACAATTTTTCCCAATCAAAATTTCTTCATTAATAAATTAATCACATAAATTACTTGGGCTCTTTCCCTAGGATAATGGCCCAACTGAGAAAATACAAAACTGATCACAAACCGCATTGCACTCTCTTGAATCCAACACATGGTCATTGAGAAGCCTCTCTTGATATTATGTTGTTGTTGTGTCTTAGCTCCTCACTTTAGACTCAATTTATAACTTTTCTAAGATAATAGTGATGTCCAAAATTAGCTCGTCAAGTTCACTGAAGATAAGTTACTTTACTTTACTTAACTATCCTAATTTTAGCTTTATTTACTTTAACTCAAGTACAACTCATAAATTTAGCTTTCTTACATGTACATCTCATGCATGTCACATGCAACATATTCACAAGTGTACAACTCACTTACACACTTTTCATGTCACATGTAAGCTCCTAAAAAGGAAAATCAAGGTCCTTTTAGTTAAGACACAAGATTAGAAATACCTTCGAGCTAAAAAACTCAACAAGTGTTACCAAGCCACCAAAATCAATTGTTAATGTCCCTAGATATATTGAATTCCTTACCTTATATAAATACAATGGGCGGTTGCAGTGCATATCCTATGAGATAAATTGTTTTCCAAGGAAGAGTTTGCATCTTTAATGAGCATAAATTTCCAAAAGATAAAAACGAAGATCATTTGGAGGTAACACTCACAAATATTGAGTGAAAGTTCTTAAAGGAGGAGTTTGAAAATTATTCGAACTCAAAATGATTTTTTTTTGTCAGAGGGTATATTATTATAGTGAATTTTGGAATGTTTTGGAAATGTATTAGATATGACATGATTTGGAATATTTGAAAATATACAATTCAATTTCAAAATATTCTACAATATATTAATAAATAATCAATAACATAAAATATGGTAATGTAAAATCATCAATATTATTTGATCATATTTGAATTTGATCCATCATAAAATGACTTTCTTTGAAAACACAATCAAAGTATACATTGAACCATTGAGTTTTTACATTGTTAAAGGTTGGATGTGGATTACCAAAACCAAATAGGCGAGGTGCCACATGAAAAGGTAATATGTAGACCAGGCCAATAATTGGACATTCTAAAAAATATTTTTTTCCATTTTAAATGGTTGACGATGTAGGAAAATTTTGAAATGCTAAAAATGCATGGTTAAAAAAATTTTAAAATGTAAATTTGACATTCACCAATTTAAATTATCCATCATAAATCACAGTAATCATATTTGAGCTGGTACAGGGTTGTGAATGATGACATAGTTTACAAGAGGAGCATTGAGCCCGAGTTTTAGCCATCGATCTATAGAGTCCAAATCTTGGCCATAAAAACACTAACCAATCATGCTTCATCAAGTGATGAAGGAGGGGGTCGTTGGGGCTTGGTTTCTTGCGCATCCTACAACCAATAAATTTACATCACGTCAATGAGGAGTCAAATATGGTTGAAGTTGGCGATCAATTGATGGGCCTACAACCATTGAAATTTATGCTATAGGTATTTGTAATGTCCCGAGCCCTGGCTGGGAAGCACTAACGAACAATATTGTACAATAAATACATGAAAATGTAGAAAACATTAACAACATAATTAAATTATGCAATGCAATTACAATTAGTTATGAAAAACAATTTTCCATATATTCTCCATATCACAAATAACAATAGTTAAACACCATAGTGGAAACATTCACATAATTATGTGGAAAACCAACTGAGATTAGTTCAACCCAATAACACACAAATTACAGGCCACAACACAAACACAAAACTTATATAACACAACAATTACCCCAATTGGGGTTTATCACTGAGATGCATAATTGTACATAAAAATAATACACAAACACATTAGGGAATATGGTACTTATCTGTAACAATGACCCAACTAGCTACAAGTTCTTCACATTTCTCCCAGCCATAGACTTGGTGGTTCATAAGCTCAACCAACAGGTTATCCCTGATCTAGGACGACAACTCCAAAGGGAGCTGTAACCAAAGAATATAAACCATACCCTAAGGCCAAGGTGCCAAACTAATAGTCACGGTGCTCCAGGGATCCAGACACCCTCCAGGCTAATTTTGAAGGTGCCAACCCAACAACCGTGTTGCTCCAGGGCTCCAGACAACCTTCAAACAACAACTCGTCAACATTAGGGTTCATATCATAAAAAAATGATGCATCTATAAGGCACAATTAACATAATAAACACACCCCGACCAGTATAGAGTCTAATCCCAAGACCCGCTGGCCATTAATCAGTCTCAGTGTCCTATCCCCAGGACTCACTGCCCATTTTTTTTTTTCCAAAATAACCAACCTACACTTCTTTATATACGAATGGATTAATTTTCCATGTGGCATTCTCTAACCCTCATGGGTCCCAAGTGCATTTTTCACCAAAATATCCAATCGCTGCCTTTTTTCTTGGAGTTGTGCCCCCCATACTCTTTCCATGGAGTGGCTTTGCAACTAGCTCTATTTTATTAATATTAAAGGATATGTACATTTACCATATTTAATTTATTCAAATCTGTCGCCCTTAGCCACAAAGCCAAAATAGGCATATAAATATATTTGTAACTCCATAAAGTAATTCCAACCCACCAAACTAATATATAAAGTACATGTATTTACATCACCAAAAGAGGCGGGGGCATTACATTCCTACCCTCCTTATTTCATGTACTTACCATAGTGCATCGTATATACAAATATACAACATATACAATGTATCTTTAAAGAAATATGAGGGTATTCTGCCCTCATAACCTCTTCTTGTTCTGAAGTTTCATCCTCACGACCAAGCACGGTCCATTTTACCTTTACCATTCCCATGGCTTGATTCAGGAGCACTTTGAATTTGGTGTCTATAATCCGCACTGGTTGAACTTGGAAATATCCCTCAGGTTTCACCCCAATCATTTTCCAATCAACAACGTGATTAGTGCTTGACACATATTTCTTAAGAAATGAAACATGAAATACATCATGAATCTATAGAGATGTAGGCAGTGCAAGCTTATATGCAACATGGCCTATCCTTTCCAAGATCTCAAATGATCCACAATATCTAGCTGCTAGCTCCTAATTTTGATGAGCTCTTTTTCACTTTTATTTAAAAAAATAAATGATCTCCTACTTTAAATTACCTGCTTGTCCTGTTCCTATCAACATAAATTTTTTGCCTATCCCGAGCAACTTTTAAATTTTTCTTGATTTTAATCATTTTCTCTTCGATGTCTTTGAGAAATTCGGAGCCCACCATAATTCTATTTGTTGTGTTACTCCAACTGACTAGAGTATTACATTTTCTGCCATATAGAGCTTCAAATGGGCTCATTTTTAATGAAGTCTGGTACCAATTATTATATAAAAATTCCACCAAATGGAGGTAGTCCACCCATTTGGATGGTTTACCCATCACACACATTTTCAACATGTCTTAAATTATTTGATTCACTTGTTCCATCTATCCATCAGACTCAGGATGATATGTTGTGCTGAAGTTTAATTTGATACCCAATATTTTAAATAATCTTGTCCAAAAATAAGATGTGAATTTTGGATCTCTATCAAAAATTATAGCCTTAGGCAATGCAAGAAGCCTGGAAATTTCCTGCACTTAGATGTCTTCAATATTAGGTGGGTCTTGTTAAATCCCAAATACCTCTTCACCTAATATATAAAATGTTATGGTCAACCGTATTCACCAAAAACTTCGCGATTTGTGCACTCAATGGGTATATGGAATAGAAAAGTGCTCTATTACATGAATGTCACCCTTTTTAAACAATTATATATGAGATTATGTGCAGATGATTAAAGACCTCTGGAATGAGGACGTAGGCACTCAGGAATTGACAGTTTGGGATGTTTTCCATTTTAAAATGCAAAATATTAAAAGGGCAACAAAATCATGGGAGATTTCCAAGAAAAGGGCACTAAGGGCTGAATTGATGGCTATCTCTCACAAGATCAATGACATTTATTCAGGGATGGTTTCAAAGACTCCAAATGAGGACACATTCATATTTCTGAAGGAATTGGGGGACAGGAAAAGGGAAATCTTACACATTGAAGAGATTACTTGGAAGTTAAAGAGTAGGATAAAATGGTTAAAAGAAGGGTACCTTAACACCAAATTATTCCACAAGAGTGCTACAGACAGGAGAAACCGGAATGCTATATGGAGGATTAAGAAGGCAGATGGAACATATGCCATTACAAATGAGGAGATTCAATGAGAAGCATGTCAACATTTCTCAAATTTTTATCAAGCTCAGCCGGATATTGATGTAGACAATCAGGGTTGGATGCTTCGGCATATTCATAGAATGTTTGAGGAGGAGGCCATTGAAGTGTTGAATAGGCCTATTACAGTGGAGGAGGTCCTATCTACACTCAGATCTTTCTTCCCAGATAAATGTCTTGGACCTGACGGTTGGCCCTCGGAATTCTATTTATTCTTTTTTGATTTAATGGGTTCACTGATTACTAAGGTGGTGGAACATACTAGGTTGATGGGGCATATTCCAGCTAATTTTAACTCTACTTTTATTGCCATCATTCCAAAATCTAGGGAACCATCTTCTTTTATGGATTTCAGACCAATTTCCCTCTGCAACCTGATATACAAAATATCCTCTAAGATCATTGCAAATCGACTAAAGGTGACCCTGGAACAACATATTTCGTTGGAACGATATGAGTTTTTAAAAGGGAGGTCTATTCATGATACTATTGCTGTGGCACAGGAGGTCCTACACACCATGCACTGCGATAAAAGGGAGGCACTAGTAATGAAGATCGACTTATTCAAGGCTTATGATTCTATTGACTGGTCATATATTTTTCTCGTTCTTCTCAGGATTGGTCTGACTATCCCCATCATCCGCTGGATTATGTCATGCATCACTACTGTCAGATATGATGTTTTAATTA
Source organism: Pinus albicaulis (assembly GCA_034641835.2). Lineage (NCBI taxonomy): Eukaryota > Viridiplantae > Streptophyta > Pinopsida > Pinales > Pinaceae > Pinus > Pinus albicaulis. The sequence continues at coordinate 1,618,473,636 of CM076584.1, read as the reverse complement.
ATGGACATCCCACAAATTTCTTCATGGTGGGGAGGGGATTACGACAGGGGTGTGCACTATCTCCCATGATATTCATTTTGATCATGGATGGGTTTAGTAGGAGTATGCACATGGCTGAACAGAACGGGTACATTAAAGGATTTGCATTTTCATCAACAACCAAGACCACTCACTTTCTGTTTGTGGATGATATACTGCTTTTTGGCTCTCTTATCAGAAATCACTAGTTCTATATACATTATATGTTGATAAAATTTAGCTCCGCGACAAGATTGTGCATCAACAACAACAAATCTATCCTCATATATGAATATGGGAACATGGAAGAAATTTTATTTATTGCAGAATTTCTAGGGGTCGGTCACAGGAGGTCGGTTGATGGATTCAAGTATCTCGGGGTCTTCATCAAGCCTTATAATTACAAGAACCGAGATTGGAGATGGATGGTGGATAGATACAGAGAAATGATATGCAAATGGATGCATAGATGGTTATCCTTGGGTGGTCGGCTTATTACAGTTCAGGCTGCCCTTACTCAGTTGCTGGTATACTAGGCGCATCTCTTTTATTTGCCACAACAGAATATCGATGAAATCAACAAGATAATTGCACATTTCTTATGGGAAGGTAACTACTTGGATCACAAATATCATTTGGTAAAATTGGAATCCTTGTGCAGGCCCAAAAAAAATGATGGATGGGGTATAATGGACTTCAGAACATTTAACAAAGCGCTACTGTTCAAGTCTTTCTGGTGGGCGTTAACAGGGGGGAGCATATGGAATGGTATTATAAACTGTAAGTACATTTCGGGAGATCCTATGCAACAAATTCTTTGTTAGGAGTTTCACATCCCACCAAACATCTCTGCCATTTGGAGGAGTTTTAGAAGGGTTTTGGGACATGTTGCTTCACATCTTACTTGGCATTTCAGCGATGGTCGCAATATTCCTATAGGTTCCAGACTTATTTTCGGCGCCTCTATCAACATGGTTATCCTGCCTTTTCTCATCCATAGATTGGCCAATAACAGTATTTTATACATTTCTCAGGCTATTGCATGTTGGTCCTATGGTGCTCCGATGTTCAAAATAGCTGATCAACTTCACCTAGATAATAATGAAGCTGAGATATGGAATCAATATATAACTTCTCTTAGAGGTGTCGGGATATGTTATGATGCGGGTGGCGACAATATAACTTGGGATAGTCCACTTAAGGAGGGGGCTGTGATAGTAAAAGACATTTATCAAAGTACAAATATATCACATTATGCGAATCAACTATCTTCGACATTCTTTCAATTCTGGGGACAAGATATTCCTACCAAGATCATTTTGTTTGCCTGGTTGGTGTGGAAAGGTAAGATTTTAACATGAGATAACCTGCTCAGAAGGGGACAATGTGGTCCCAACAGATGTGCCTTTTGTTGTCTAACGGAAGAATCCATCAACCACATATTCTTCAACTACCCTAATATCAATTGGCTATGGAGGTATTACAGTAATTTTCTAATGGATCTGTCATGGATATCGGGGGATTTCATATCAGTTGCTGAAGAATGGGGAAGGTTGAAAGGAAAATTAAAACACCTTCCTTTTTCTTCATCTGGGAGGTGTGGCTGGCCCGGAATAGGCTAATATTTCAAAATATCCCTTTTAACATTACTCAGATCTATTTTGCAATCAACAAGTGGATAGATGAGAGGCCTGTGTTTCAAGATATATTGGTGGATGGCTCTCACCGGATTAGGCCACATGAAATTTCTATCCCTGTTTTATTTTTTGATGGGGCCTGTTCGGATGGGATCATTGGATGTGGGGCATGGGTCAAGATTTTGCAGATTGAGAGGATCCATTATTATTGGAATGGCGGGGCTGGATCAAACAATACTGCTGAGATTATGGCATTCTAGGGAGCTCTTTTCGCTGCAAATCATTTAGATCTTCCACATATATCTTTCTATGGAGATTCAAAATTGGTGGTGGATGGCATCATAGGTAAAATTACTCTGTCAAATCCAAGTATCCAGGGTTGGTTGAAACGGGCCGAAAGATTATGGACAAGATTGAATCACTCGCCCATCAAACATATCTAGAGAGAAAATAATTTGAGGGCGGATAGATTATCTAAGAAAGGCATTCAGGCGGACTTTGGATTTATTCACATGCTTCATTACAAGAATGGTTCTCTTATATGGCAGAATTCCATTCCCCTGCCATGATATTATCTATCCTTTTGCAAAAGTTTTGGCAAGTTTTTGATACAGGTCGGTGATATATACATGTTTAATCATGAGGGTTGGACTAAATCGGAAGTAATTCTCCTGAATTTTGTTTCTTATATATTACAAGCGAGCCTGATTTCTTATATTTCTACAAGCGATCCGGATCTCCATAGTCCACTCAGTATGGAGCTTGGAATTTTTGCAATGTATTTGGATCTATAGATGGATAAGAGTTTCCTAGGTCATTGAAGCTAAGGATGGAATAAGGATGCAAACCTATCCAATGTGCATAATGGTTGGGTGCCCAGTCAAAATTTCATATAATTCGACCGTATGCTCTTCTTTTTCAGCGACTGGAAGGATATCAAGCGGGCCTCATATACTTGCAAGCGAGCCTGAAACATATCTCACCAGCGTTTTAAATTATCTCAAGCGAGCCTGATATTGCATAATATTGGTTCATGTGTAATTGTGTCAGGTTATATTTTGGATTGATTGTTTTAACCGCTTTTGTTTTATCATCTCATGTTTTGTATGGACAGAGGATGCAGGGGTCTAAGTTTCTCTAATCAAGCGAGCCTGCAATTTGTTTTGAGTGATCTATGCACTCAGAAATTGTCTTTGCCTACTTTGAATGATGCCTTTTCTTTCTATGAAAAGTGTTTATGTTTTAGAATGGCATGAATGGATGGTATCCTCACTTCTTATCAGTTGAGGATGTAATGTATATGTCAATAAACTGGTATTACCAATATAATACACAACATTTTTTTTCCTCTATATATATAAAACACATCATACATTCTTATGTGCATTATGAAACTTCATTTGAATTTATCTTTTTAATTAAAAAAACACACACATATAATTCAGATAACAAACATTTTGATTAAAATATTGTCTCCCCATGCCCATATATAAAACACTATATACGTTTAATACTCCAAAATATAACGATTTTAACTTGGTAATATTCCCATTCCATCTTTCATTCAGAAGGTTTCAAACACCTCCACATTTGAAATATACCATTTTAATATGCTTTATGTACATAAAAATAACTAAATTGAGCTTAACACATAGGAATGACATTTGTGCATGATCCTCATTTGACCTTACACTCCTCTTTCATATATAATTATATATATTGCACCGTAAAAATTTGACTTCCATTTGAATTCCTTACCACTGGGCTTTAAAAATAATTCAAATAGTAGCCTCCTTCCTCTGGGGAGTGATGCCAATAGAGGAAAAATAGGCGTCATCCCATGTCATGTGTTATGGTAATATTCCATGATAATTCTCTAACCAACGAGCCCACTTTCAACCTTACATAAGTATAAATGATTTAACATGGCATAAAACTTTAACTTCAAATCCAGACCATGGGATTTGATATGAGAAAAAAGAGGCAGAATATTGCTATTCAATTCCGCGGATGTTTCCACCATACTTCTACAATGTTTCCTGCTGTCCTCCATACACCCAGTAGAGAGTCTAAGACCAGTGTGGTTGTTCTAACAGACCCGAAAAATCAGAAAATAGAACACCAAGCTATCAAGTGGGAAGATTTGCAATTTCCACAACACTGGACGGTTCCAAACCCGAGACCTCTCTCTGTTCAAAAGATAACTTCTGCCAACATCACTGAAGATCAATCCTGTGCTACCCTATCCTTTCCCCGATGGTCAACCATTGATAGGAGAAGGATTGAGGCCGAATGTAAAAAGTCTCCTCGTTATATTTCTCCCGATTGTATAGATACGTGATGTAGTTCTGTTGTTTCAAATTGTAGTCATGTAGCCTTATTTGAGTTTGCACAAATTGTAAATTTCCAACCTGTTAAAGTTGAATGCCCGCAATGTCATCAAAGTGTCAACTTACAAAATTTGGCCTATGCTGTACTCCATAAGAACCATAATCAAAGGACTGGTGAAGCACCCCCTTCCACTTCACTTAATCCCTGTCCTAATCCAAAATGCTCTGAGATTCCTTTCCCTCACGAAGATGAGCATGTTCTTATGATGCATTTGGTTCCACATTTAGAAGCTGAAGACCCAAGAATCACTGAGCTCCTCATGAACCAAAGGCCACCAAATAGCCCAAGGTATGGATTGGGTTATATTGAACAAGCAGATAAGTTGATACCAGAATGCAGATTCAGAGATCTGCCTCCAGGATGCAAAAGACCATCTATTCCAGAAATCCATAAGTTTTATACTTTGATGGATGGATGTCCTAAATCACAGATCCCTGCACAATGGATGAATCAAATGTTAAATTGGGATTTTTTCACACATCCACAAGCTGATGGTTTTGCAGCTGCTTTTCCTAAAGAGGAAAAGATGAAAATGGCAGCTGAATGGAAAGAATACATGGAAGAAAAGGCTGTATGGATTTCCTTTTACTCCTGGAAGAAGCAAATGGAAAATGATGTGGTTTTGATGGCAGATACAGCCACATCCTCTTCAAATTCATGGACTGCAACTGATGGCAGTAAGATTGAGACCAGCACTACCTATCCACCCTTTAGAGGTATTGTTTTAGGAGAAGGGTCTAATACAGCTCATGCTAGCCCTCTTGTCCAAAGAGACAATTCCTTGATGGGTACTGAAGGTAGAATACAAAAGGTGAGTGAGCAAGTTAACTGGACCAATACTGCACTCACAGGTCTGGAAAAGAATTTTGCAAAAAATGCCTTAGTCAAAGACCAAATAGATTCAGTCCAAGTCTCAGTCAATGATGTACATAGAGTCCTTAATTCTGTACAGTGTGATTCACAGGTAGTTAGAAATTTTTATGAAAAATCTTTCGATAGATTTAATGATGTAGAAGGTTGTATAGTGGAACAAGCCATTTCCACTCAGGAAACAGTTTTTGATTTGTCAAATAAATTTGATAGGATAAACTTAAAGAAAGCCAGCAAGCCTATTCCACTTTCTTTCATTGCTGGTAAAGGCAAAAGTGTCCAGCCTCATGAGATAGAGAAGCCTGAGCCCATTATAAATCCTGTGTCGAAGTTTCCTCATCTCTTTCCCAAAGAAGTGCCTCAGCTATCCCTGACATCTGAGTCAAAGCCTGAGTCAAAAACAGAAGAAAGATCTGAGAAGCTAACAATAGCCTCTGTCCTTGAAGCCTAAGATTCTGAGAAGCATTCTTTCCCAATATATGAACCTTTAGAGCCTCAGTTTACCAGACATGCTGCTCTTGACCTCTATGGTGCAGGAAAGGTTCCACCCAGAGAGACATTCCATGAAGGGAGTCATAAGGAGTGGAATATTGATAACATGTCTGCTCACCAGGTCAGACAAATTCTTGATCAAATGATCATTGAGTATAAACTGATGTGTGTTGAGGGGAAGAGTGAAATTGAAGCATGTAAAACTATCATTCAATTTTTTACAGGTACTCTGGCTAGATGGTGGGAATTAGAATCCTCTCCTGCGTTGATTGAAAAAATGGAGAAAGAGATTCTAAAAGATGAACAGGGTGATATCATGTTTCATCCTGATGGCACTGCACAGTCAAACATGATTGGTGCCCTCACTGCACTAATCCAGGAACATTTCTGTGGAGTAGAATATGCTATCACAGATAAGAATGAGTTGTTGCTGATGAATCTAAAGTGCAACAACATTAATCAATATGAATATTTCCACAGAGTTTGGATACAGAGAATATTCTTGGTCAAGGATCCCAAGAATCTCCTGTGGAAACAAGTATATCTTGCAGCTCTTCCATCCAAGCTGGTTGATATTTTAAAAATGGAAGATGCTTTTCCATTGCCTATGGAAGTCTATGTGTGGGGAGAATTCTATGCAATTATTACTAAAGTTTTGATTTCTCTATGTACCAGATCCAAGATGCAGAAATCTATTGACAAGTTGAATAGACTTCTTGGTAAAAAATCATTTTGTAGCAGATATGGCATTACAGTGGATGATCCCCTTGTGCATCGAAGAAAGCACAAGAGACAAGCCAAGAAGGCTTACAAAAAGAGTAAGTCTACTTACAGGATAAGCTCAGCAAAAAGAAGAGAGCTTCGCAGACCAAAAGAGCATAAGAGACCTAAAGCAAGAAAAGGGCATTACAGATGGAAACCAAATACCCACTATTATCAGCTTCATGATATTCGGCCCCAGGATGCCAAACTTCATAAGATGAAAGAGGTTGAATGCTGGTTGTGTGGTCAAAAAGGACATACTTCAAATCTGTGTCCTACAGCCTTAGAGTCCAAAAGAGGTTTAGGCAAAAAGTCTGCCCAACATGCTAAAAATAAACAACAGGCCTCTTCCTCACAACCTCAAGTCACTATTAAGAGAGATCCAGATGCCTGTGCATACTGTCATTCTACCTCCCATAGGATTTAAGACTGTCCATCCTATAGTCAGCGTCATCTCTCTATCCAACAACATGCCATCCATTCTGCTAGTTCCTCATCGTCTGATGACTATTCTTCCTCTTCTTCTGAAGAACAGGTCAACATGTATTGCCATTGTTCAGACCCAGATGCATGCCAATGTGAATCTGATTCTGAGTCTAATTCTTCTTCCTATTCTTCTGCTGTCGAAGACCCTCCTCATGTTCTCATGGCCCAGCTTGATGATGATCTTAAGATCTTTGCCCAAATCCGTGCCATGGATGAAGGAGATCTTAAGAATGCTCTCCTTTCTGCTTATATGAAAAACCTTCCAGGGTCTTCAACTTCTTCCAGTTCTTCTAAGAAGCCAAACTTCGTTGAAGCTTCTTATGAAAGGAACACCAAAACGTATCTCCAACATAATAGCAAAGCTCGTGCACTCACTTTGGGGGAGGTGAGTAGGGAGATACATGACCTTAAATCAGAAATCCGTAGCATGAAAAATGAGATTTCTGTCCTGAAAGGACAAGCAAACCAGTCTTCTTCTTCATCAGTGCCTAGTTCAGGAAAACAGACAAACTATACGCTGCATTCCAGTCCTAAAACTGAAGTCCAATTTTCTACGGGAAAATTCGATCCCTCAATGGGTTTCAGTGAGATCGGGGATATGCAAGTCCTCGGAGTCCAATACCAGCAACATCATGTCCAGGTAAACCTCTGTGTAGCTGGTCATGTTTACAATGTCATTTCCCTGATAGATTCTGGATCTGACATAAACTTGGTTTCTAAGCATATAATCCCATCCAAATACTGGACTACATCTGAGAAGGAATTCATGGGATTAGGAACCAAACAGTTGAAGTTTGAAGTTGCCAGGGCTACTGTCTGTTTTGATTCAAAATGTGTCAAACTTTCCTTTGCAGTTTCAGACATTCCAGTTGACTATATTTTAGGAAATGTATTTTTGGCAGCAGTAGAGCCCCATGGGTCATATAGATTTCCCGATGGTTCTGCAGGATATTTTATAACTGTTTCTAGTTGCAGAATTGAACTGCCATATGTATCCAGGACCAGAATTTTACCCATGGTTCAAATCATGAAAGAAAAAGAAAGAAAACTTCAAACAGCTGAAAAAAGTCTGGTCGAACTCAAAGATCATAAAGAAACAATCAGAGTTGAGGAACAACTGAGTTCTCCAGAAATTCAAAAGAAGATTGAAGAGATCCAGAAAGAATTTGAAGAGACGTGCTGCTCAGAAGAGCCGAATGCCTTTTGGCATAGAAAGCAGTACAACATTGAGCTACCTTACAAGGATGGTTATACTGGCAGACCTTGAAAGTCAAGAGCTATTCCTATGTCTATCGAACATAGACAAAACTGCCAGAAGGAGATAGAACAGCTTCTCCAGAAGAAGCTAATCAAAGAATCTAGCAGCCCTTGGAACTGCTATGGATTTTATGTAAATAAGAGAAGTGAACAAGTCAGAGGAGTCCCAAGACTGGTTATAAATTATAAACCTCTGAACAATGTGTTAGCAGACGATACATATCTGATCCCTCACAAAGGAGATCTGATAAGAAGAATATTAGGAGCCAAAGTATTTTCTAAGTTTGATCTAAAGTCTGGTTTCTGGCAGGTTGTTGTTGCAGAAGGTGACAGATGGAAGACTGCATTCAGTGTCCCTCATGGACATTATGAATGGAACGTGATGCCTTTTGGATTGAAGCATGCACCATCCAAATTTCAAAAGGTAATGGATTCCATCTTCAAACCTTATGATGAGTGGCTTCTTGCATATATAGACGATCTGCTGATATTTTCCAAGAATTTACAAGACCACTTCAAACACCTGAAGATCTTTATGAAGCTGGTCAAAAGAAATGGCTTAGTCTTAAGCAAAAAGAAGATGGAACTATGTAAGACTAAGATCAAATTCTTAGGACATGAGATTGAAAATGGCCAAATTTCTCTACAACATCATGCACTGGAGTTTGCAGACAAGTTTCCTGATGTCATAATGGACAAAACTCAGTTGCAGAGGTTTTTGGGTTGCCTCAATTATGTGAGCAATTTCTATCCTGCATGTGCCATTGATAGATCTCTATTAAATCAGAGATTAAGAAAGAATCCAAAGCCTTGGACTGACAAGCACACTCAAGCAGTTAGAGAAATAAAATCCAAGGTTAGAAATCTCCCTATATTATATGTTGCTGATGATAATGCATTTAAAGTTGTTGAGACAGATGCCAGTAACATTGGTTGGGGAGGTGTCCTCAAACAAAAGCCAAAGGAAGAGGATCCAAAAGAACAAGAACAGGTTGTCCTGTTTGTTTCAGGAGTATGGAGCAAAGCTGAATTGAATTATGCTCCTATTGAAAAGGAAGTAAAGGCAGCCTGGAATTGTATAAGTAAGTTTTCAATTCATTTGGCTAACAGGTATTTTCTTCTTAGAACAGATGCAAAGGCGCTGGAAAAAGTTCTGACAAAGGAAATCAAGAACCCAGAAGATGCAAAGTTTGCTAGATGGCAAGCTCTCTTTGCATATTTCAATTTTAAGGTTGAACATATTAAAGGTTCTGAAAATTGTATTCCAGATTTTTTAAGCAGAGAATATCTCCAGCATCAAGAACAAATGAATGACCCTGAAGAAGAGCAACTCCATTGTATGGTCATTCTTACAGAATGGAACCATGCCAATAAAAGAGAAGAACTCAGATATATTGCAGATGATGAACCTTGGCCTGTGTATGCAGAAAAATGGAGGCCAACTTGGATCCTACGAAACACTCAAGTGCTGGATGGAAATCTCCAAAATCATACTGATCTACAGCACTTGGTTCCAGGAAGGAAAGTGTATCCAAAAAGAAATAGGTGGATACATGAAATGATGTATTCACATAGCATGGCTGCTTCAGAAGAAGCAGAATGATCACTTTCCCAAGATTTTTGGGATCTGTCTGTCATATGTACTGGTGGCGGAGACAGAACCAGAATTTATTACAAGTCTTTTGTGATAAACAGAGTCAGAAAAATTGGTTCATATGTACATGGGAAATTCACATCATGGCCTCATGATGATCCCAAATTATTATTTCCTGACACTGTTTACAATTTTGCAGGATATGAAAGACTATGGTGGGATCTATTGAATAAAGATGGACCAGAAGAAACCCATTATACTAAATTAAAGTTTTCCCCCACCTGGATAAATGAGAAAGAATCACAAATCCCATGGCTAAGCAATTGGTGGCATCATTATGGGGTCAGCCCATACAGTATGGATCCAAAATTTTATGAAACATATTGTAGAAGATTCTGTGATGACTGTCTTATTAGAATTGGTGAATGCTTTCACTATCCTTGTAATACAGCTGGAGAAATCGCAGGATTGGAATACAAATTGACAAATCCAATATTGAAGTCATATATGCAGATGCATTATCAGTGGCTAGTCATGACAAAGATAAAGCACCAGATAGTACTCAACAAGCCAATGATTGTCCGACGGATATATACTAAGGCTTGGGATGATGAGTTCTATCACCTCAGATATCCAAGCATCAAAATCTTGGACGATCCTGCAGAATCAGCATCAACCAGTACAAGTGGTCCTCGGGAGCCCCACTAAAAAGGTTTTCCCAGTGTAATAATAATACCTAGTCACGGGTTTATTGTGACGAAGCTTTTCTCATGGGCTTTTCCTTCGTCCGAAAAGTATCCATTATGTAAATCAATAAAGTTTGATTCCTCGTGGGCCTCTTGTAAGGTATCCACAGTGTATATTCACCCACTTTCACTAAAGTTTGTCGGCAAAGATGGATCTTTGTGCGGATGTCACATATTGTGTTACCCGAAAACGATGATCCTTCTGCCATGTGTCAATAATCCGACGGTTCTCTAAAGTGTTTGTCCCCCTCTCAATTCTATTTAAGGAGAGGTAAGGCTCATTTGCAACCATCGGCATTTGGAGTTTTGAGTCTAGAGTCTTGTGTGTTTTAGAGAGTCCGAGTTCTGCTCCCTGCTCTGCGTCTGCGCAATCTTTGCGATCTGCTCGCATCACGGAGTCTTTACTCACAGTCCTTAGGTGAACTGAGAAGCCTGCGGGTGTATGTGCTCGGCATACATCAGAACCTAAAGTGGCCAGTTCATTAGTGTGAGTCTGTATATTTATGTTTGTGAGTTATCAACTCTGAGACAGAGCCTGTGATTCGGCCAGGAAGCCTCTGGTAAAAATCGCTCATTCGTGAGTATCATAAGTCTAGTAAAAGCCATCACAGTCGATCTCTGATACAGAGACTTGAATCCATAAGTCTGTAATCTGATTGTGAAGCATTCTGCTATTAATAAAGAGAGATATTTCATCTGTGATTCCGCATTTAAGTACTGTTACTCTGTGTGCATTTTAAAAGTTGTTAAGATACTTGCATTGCTTGAAAGTTTGCCGTAAGTTCGCTGGAGTTCGCGAAAAAACTGAGGGACGCCAAGGCCGTTTGAAGGTGAGGAAGCTGTGTGGTAGGCCATGAGTGCGTGAAGGTTCAGTAGGTTCGTCTGGGTTCACAGTCGGGTTCACATAGAGCAGTGTTCAGAGAAACTTAACAAGGCCAAGTCTGTTGGTTTTGAAACCTTATGCCATTTCCATATAAAGTTGCACCATGCATACACTTAATTCACCTAGACATATAATATGCGCCTTCAATTTGATATTTACCCATTTCAACTTTGTATACCAGTACGTACATTATGACTGCCTTGTATCGTTCCATGCATCATTTCGATATGAAAGTATATTTTCATCGACACAGTATAAAAAATATGAAACTTTTAAGAACCTTTAATATAAATTCTGCACATTACATATTTAAACGTTTTAAATCCCCTCACATCCAAGCTAGCTAAGAGACTCAAAGGTTCCACCCTTGGAACCCCGCCTTCGCTTTAACCCATTTTGATAATATTGGATTTTGTATATAGCAATAATAAAAGAATATGTTGATATATATAAATCAAAATTAACAAAAGACTTTAGCCCTTCGTGGCTATAATTTATTCAATTTTATCAAATTAACCATGTCATTAATTCAATTAATCCTAATTGCGCTTTTCTTGGTACCATTATTCTGATTCCACTGTGATTTTTTTTTTCCAATTTTAACAACAGGAGTTTTTTAAAACGGTTTGGAAACCTTCAAATATTTGGTTTTGCCTGCAATATGCTCCAATCAACCCCAAAAATCATTAAATTGTGTTCTATAGTTTCTTTAAATACCACTAAATATTTCCTGATGGCATCTGCTTTAAACCTAATGAGATTTTTGTTATTTTCGCTATATGTCCTTTGATTAACTCGAAAATTTTGGCTCAATTCATACCCAGTGTTGAAACTTGGCCATGATACCAATTTGTAATGTCCCGAACCTTGACTTGGAAACATTAACCAACAATTTTTTGCAATAAATACATGAAAATGCAGAAAACATTAACAACATAATTAACTTGTGCCATGCAATTATAATTAGTTATGGAACACAATTTTCCATATATTCTCGACCTCACAAATAACAACAATGAACCACCATAGCGAAAGCGTTCACATAATTATGTGGAAACCAAACTGAGATTAATTCAACCCGTTAATACACAAATTACAGTGCACAACACAAACAAAAAACTTATATAACACAATAATTACCCCAATTGAGGTTTATCACTGAGATGCATAATTGTACATAAAAATAATATACATAAACACATTAGGGAATATTGTACTTATCTGTAACAACAAGCCGAATAGTTGTAGGCTCTCAAGGTTCCTCCCAGCCATATACTTGGTGGTTCATAAGCTTAGCCACCGGGTCACCCCCGAGCTAGGATGACAACTCTAAAGGAAATTGTAATCGAAGAATAACCATATCAGAAGACGAAGGTGCCATCCCAACAGTCACGATGCTCCAATGATCCAGACACCCTCTAGGCTATTTTCTAAGGTGGAAACCTAACAACCATGATGCTCTAGGGCTCCAGAAAACCTCTAGACCATATCCCGTTAAGATTAGGTCTCATATAATAAAAATAATATGCATCCATAAGGCACAATTAACTTAATAACCACACCCACTGGTTATTAAGTCAATCTTAGAGTCCTTTCCCCAGGATTCGCTGACCATTTTTTTTCCAAAATAACCAACCTACGCTTCTTAATATATGCATGGATTAATTTTACACGTGGCACCCTCTAACCCTCATGGATCCCAAGTGCACTTTTCACCAAAGTATACAACCATTGCATTTTTCCTTGCAATTGCGCCCCCCATACTCTTTCTGTGGAGTGGCTTTGCAGCTAGCCCTATTTTATTAATATTAAAGGATATGTACATTTACAATATTTAATGTATTCACATCATGGCTCCCCTAGCCACTTAGCGAAAAAGGCATATCAATATCTTTGTAACTACATGGGCATGCAGGTCAATAAATTATTTCCAGCCCACCAACCTAATATATAAGGTACATGTATTTACATCATCAAAATAGGTGGGGGCATTATAGGTCGTATCCTCCACCATTGATAAATTCCCTTAGCCCCACATTATATCATCACAATCACTCATTTTTTTGGGTTTATTCGAAGTGAAGTGTTCAAGATATAAGCTTGCATATTTATATATGAGGCTCGTGAGTGGGTGAGGGAGAAACCATAAAACAGAGGTTGTGATTGGGTGGGAAATGATTGGAAAAAGAAAAAAATCAAAAAATGTGGATTTGAGTGAGTTAACAAAAGATGAATATACACATAAGATCTTTCAATGAATTCATGTCCATCATCATCTCTCCTCCTTCCATATCCAATGCCCGATTTGATCTTATCAAAGAAAGCCCTTAAATCCCTCCAACTTTCCAAGCGTAGTAAACAAATCCATATAAAAGTTCATGCTTAAACAATGCATCATTGATAAAAACATTAAATACATCATGAAACATGCATTTGGAGTGAATAAAAGCATTTTGAATCTTTTATAATTTGTACCATATTGTTTCATTATGTAGTTTGATGTATAAGAAACATTGCCTTGATGTGGATGCACCTAGTACATGTCATGTGTCAAAGTCGAACATTATAAGAACTTAAAGTCTATTGGAGTATTTGGTTCGCATGAACTTTTATTAGTTTTTCAAATAGGGTTATTTCAAAATTTTACATATATAGTTACATATTTATGCCTTATGAATAAAATGTATTATTTATAAATGAGAAAAAGTGTGAAGGTCAATATGATCACTTCTTTTGATTGTGTTTAAATGGAACTCAATACTTTGGTTGATAAATTATAAAAAAATGGACTCTAAAGTTTAGGAATTCACACTAGATTATTCTTCTTGAGTTTATAAATGATTTTTTGTCAATATTCTTTCTAAGTCAACATTTTTTTCTTGGATTAGTTCATATGTATTATATGTAATAATTTAGTCAACATTTTTTTCTTGGATTAGTTTATTTTCATTATATGTATTATATGTAATATGTAGATGCATCCCATATATGCACCGTAACCACAAACCATTTTAGTGTGAGGGGGTTTGTTATACATGGTTGGGCTCCTGATAGATCACGTAGCCTACTTAGAGTGCATGTTCTACTCATAGATCCTGTCACTAATGCTAGTTGGAGAATTAGAGGCAATGTTTCTATCTTTGTTGATGATCATGCTATAGTGGAACTTCTTCACCTATTTCAGGTACACCTCTTACATTTTAAAATCCTCTTTAAAATTTGTGTTTATGTCTTAAAATTGTCTTTACTTTTTATATTGTATTCAACTTATGTGTTTGAATTTAATGTGTGTGTTATTATGCTTCTATTTTGTTAAATATATATGTTAAATTATGTTTATGATTTATAAACTGTCAATAGGGCGAAGCTAAGGATCACAATGAAACATAGAACCCTTCGTGTGATGATGCTACAACTCATATCACATTGGAGGATATTATGACCCAACATACATGGATCACATGACAAATGGATAACATCCCTACCAGTTCACCTACTAGGCGTCAATTTCCTTTGATGTTAGATATCATCAATAGATTGATCAAGACATACTAGAGGTCAGGCCCACAGATCCACCTTGTAGAATCCATATAGAGGATTAGGATGCATGAGGTTATAGGCCCACATACTTGGTTGTAAAAGAGGCCACCAAGAACATTGATGTTCGTTGGGAGTTGTTCGACATCCTTTCGGATCGCCTTGCTAAACATATATGTGTGATTCCATGACAATATTTTAAGAATGTTGATTCCACCCCTTTTATGTATGATTAATTCATTAGAGCTTGGGTACAATGGCCCCCCACCATGACCAGGTCAATATTTATTTTTCAAAGCCTATATATGTAGAGTTCACGTTACATATGAGGCTAAAATACATTGATACCAGATCTCATTATTATGGACTCGACTTGGGATGTACATATGATTGCAAGGGGGCTCGTAGGGATCCTAGGCATGTACCACCACCTCCAAGATTCTTGCCACTATTGTCTCAAAGTGTGGTATATTTGACAGATCTAGAGGAGCCATCACATCTTGGTGCTGAGACCAGGGATACCATTACAGATAGAATGGAAACGTCATTCATTAGTGTGGATGTTGCATTTCATGGAGATATTAGGAGACCATCACCATTGCCTCGTAACCTGCCAATTCATTTATATTATGATTCATTTAGCATGAGTTTATCGACTATTTTTTTTTCATATGCATGTATGTATTGTGATTCCATCCACGACACTTGGAGGGTACACGACCCGTGTGACACAAACCAGGTAGATATATATACAACTTTTTTGAATCTTATTGTCAAATTATGCATAATTATTTATATTAGTTTCTAGTTCGTATTATATTACATTTATATTAATATGTTCATGATAACATATTAACAGAACCCAAATACATAAATGAGCTTATGATGTTATCCGAGGGGGAAGTTGATCAACCAATCCATCCTCCACCAAAGCATGTTTCCATGGATTATCCTCCACTTCCACCTCATAACACTCATGTGGGGGAGAGTCAATATGTACAACCACATGGACCAAAAATTGAGGCAAACCTTTTTATTCCTAATATTTCAACATTTTATTTTCTAAGTTACGCATATATGATAATTAATTCGTGGACTCATTATAATTTTTCCTTGCTATTGTATACATAAACCGATATACAGTGTGTTTTTGTTGTCACAGTTATGTGGAAACATGAGTGGGATGCTGGGTATAGAGGTGTTGCCAATGCAAGTCCGTCACTGTAGAACCCAATCATAAAACCACATGTAGGGGAGTAGCAAACCATATTCATCAGACCCCCATCTTATGTAACTTGCATTTGGATTCAACGGAGGCTAATATATTATGTAACTAAAAATGTGGTTCAAAATCATTTATTTCCATATTTTTTATTTTGTATAAATAATAATATAATTAATTTGAATTTGAATGTTTTATATTGCAGTGCCATCTTATGGACACTTACATTACACAACAAAACTCACATAGGAGTTTTGGTGGTACTCAGAGTAGATAGTTTGTATATTTTTAGGCCCATTTCATAGGGCATATTCACATGTGATACAAACTTTTTATATTTCCATACATGGACAATTTATGGATATACATGAACAATATTTCAGTTTATGGATGCTTATAATTTCAGTATATGGATTTTCACATGATATTTGTAATTTGTATATATTTTCATATGGATAGTTTATTGATACATTCATTATTTCATTTTATGGATTTGTATTAAAATTGTTTATGGATGCTCACTAATTTTTGAACTTTTTGGATATGTTAAAATTGTTTCGCTAGTTTAATTTTTTTTCTATATACTATAACTTTTATTACAAAATATAACAATATTGATTTCTAGTTTCATAGACTAAGAAAATAGGTATAATATTAAGTTATGATGCAAGTCATTTTTATATTTAAAATGAACTAAACTATATGATGGTTGAATTAAAAAAACAAAAATAGGATTGAAATAAGTTTTAAATTCAATTTTAAAATATGTATGGTAAACAAAATTTATTTTTACTCAATTTTATTTATTTTGAGGTCATCTACAAGAGATTAGCCATAATATGATATAAGTACAATATTACGATGATGAAAGTCACTTTGATACTTAAAATGAACTAAAATATATCATGTATCAATTTAATATTGAACGTGGAAAGAATTACAATCATGTTTCATATTGGCTTGTAGAAAGTGTATTTTAGTGCAATAAACATGTATGTTATCACAATTCAATTTCAAAAATAAACTGTTTGAATTATAAATTCATCCATATTATAATAAAAAATCTATATATGATTTTTTTAACCCACCCATATAACATTGCATGTTCAACTTTTTAAAGTATTTCAATCAATTTCTTATCCCAAGGTGTAATTAAAAAACAAAAATATGATTGAAATAAGTTTTATTCAATTTTAAATGATGTCATGTAAAAAACAAATAAATTTTATTCAATATCATTTCTTTGGATATTATCTACAAGAACTTAGTCATAATGTGATGTAATTCAATCGTATTGAAATTTAATATGTAGGTAAAAAAATAATATTTGACAACATTTGTATACTTTTATATAATGTTATCAACTTTCCTAAATTTACTTAGCTATCTAAGTATTGCAATGAAATCCTTATGATTGAAATAATTTCTATTCCATTTTAAAAAACTCAAATATGATTGAAACGAGTTCTATTCAATTTTAAAAGATGTGGAAATGTAAAAGTTACAAATATAAGTTTTATTTGATTTTATTTCATTCGAGGTTATCTCCAAAATCTTCGTCATAATGCACGTCGTCAATAATTTTCTTTGTGCTTACACTAAAATCAATTCACAATGTTAAGCTAACTACCTTGAAATTAATGTACACCATACATCTAGTTACATGAAATCGGAAATCAACATCTTCACTAAAATTAATGCATCTAATGCAAGAAATCAAATAGGATGAGAAATCAACATCTGCATTGAAATCAATGCATCTAATGCAAACAATAGAATAGGATTAGAAATCAAGATTTGCAATGCATCTAATGTTGTAAAAAATCAAATAGGATTAGAAATCAAAGAGAAGGGTAAGAGAGAGGGGGGGAATTATTATAATAATCCTAAGTTTTATAATAATCACTTTTCCCCTTAGTGATTATTATAAACATTCTTGGTTATGAATGGTTATACTCATATAAGAAGTAGGGATAAGAGGGTGGAGGGAATTATTCCCCTTATTATCTTGGATATCCATGAAGGGAAGTTGGCTTTGATGAGTTCCCAGTGGATTTAATCAATAAGCTTGATTTGTTCCAGACATACTAGAGAATTCCTATGATTTGTGTAGAAATTAGAGGGCCATGCTAATGATTTGAACATATATGAAACAATAATAGGTTGGAATGCATGATAAAGACCCAAATGAATGACATCTTCGAAAAATATTTTCTTGAGAGTGTTGTTGAATCCATTGATGAAATCTTGGGCTTGTTGGAAATCTATTAAAGAGAATAAGGCAGACTTTAAGCGAATGTGTTTGGCCTTACTAAGACAACTAGACGATTTAGAAAGTATGATTCATAATTTTTTGGAATGATAATCAATTTCAAGGTTTGATTGGTTTGGAATAAAAGATCGACGAGCCTCAAATGAGGTGAATCATGAACAATGACCTCTATGGTATTCCCTGAGAATTTGACTATTTATTAGTAGTAAGGATAAAATGTTCGGGAACCTTCATGGTTAGTAGAGATATTTTTAGTGTAGAAGTCTTCTAGGAAATCCATTTCCTTCTCAAAGTATCTTTTTTAGATCTCAAGATAGGTTAAGAATCCCTTGTGCATACATGCTTTCCTGGGCGAAATTCAAGGATTAACGCTTCCCCCCTCCCCATTTCTTTGGAATTTTTATAAATTTTGGGATTGGAAGTATTCAACCCTAGCCCTTATCACATGGCTGACATAAGGGCTATGATATATATATTAGATGAGGGAGACTAGTCTATGGAAGTTGGGTTATCAGGTGTTGGGGTATCCAGTAGTGCTACACTTAGTCACCAATCAAAACCACTGACTTGATACTGGTTGTCATTATTAGAGGAAAGCATGTTCTTGGTATTGTGGAGTATCCACCATGGAATATTAAATATTGGAATGTTAATTCAGGTGAGAAGTTGGAACTCAATGAAAGTTTGGAAATTTTTGGATTAGAGACATCGACCTTAGCCCTTAGTCACATGCTTGAAACAAGATGCATGATCAATAAATACCCAAAAATGGGTGTATTGGGTATCAAGTTGTCATTATGAGGAGACTCATTAGTGGAAATGAAAAATCATAATATTGATGGAACTCGGCAAATATATATTGGTTAACTTGGATTTTCCTTATCATTTAATAGTAAGGCATTGACAAATTCTCCAGAAAAATGTTAGAGGAAATCCCTTGATGCTAACATAACCCAATAAGTCCATTAGTAAACGTGAATGTAGAACCCATCAATAAAAATCCCATTAGCGACTTATCAACTATTGGATATTTACTATTAGAAAGTATTGACATGTCGAGCACCAAGTGATCAGATACTAGATATTGAGATATTAACATATCAACATGTCGGTCTATAGGAAATTTGGGCCAAAAATGTTGGAGGAATATTGTATGTATTGGTGGCCAAGGGCCCATAGCTTGGTAAATAAAGTGGCAGTTGACGAAAAGATAGGTTGCATCAACTAATGAACCATTTTTGAGTTGGGTGGAAATGAAGGTAGGTAACTTAACAAGTGTATTCTTGTGAGGGAATTGGGAGGCTAATACACCTTCAAGTGGATTAGACTAGTATATGTGGACCCATGGGATGGAGACATGTGGTGTACAAAGTGGTTTCATGGGGGCCATATGTCATCCTCGTGGCATGCAGACATGGAATGTGGACCAACATTGGACATGGTGCATGAAGGTATTGATGAGATGCCATGTTGATGGGTAGCTCATGTGGCATTTTGACATGTCATAATGACATGGTGCAAGGTAGGGTATGTTGACATGGTGTTGATGAGTTTATCCAACATGGCATGAGGGCATGGTAGAATGATAAGGACTAGAGTGAATACTAGTGCTATGGTTGTTGGCCACCTATAAAATGTGTTCTATCAAAAGGTGGCCAAAACATTGTTCAACCTTCAAGAAATAGTTTCATTGCCAAAATGTTATTTCTTGAAGCCTCTGGAAGATCTCATGCCCCTGTCTGGAAATCTTCACTGCTATTTCCCTTCAGAACTTAGAAATTTTGCTAAAAATTCCATGAGAAAGACTGCTGTAAAATCCTCTTTTCTCCCCGTCATTCACTCGGAAACTCACCTTCATTTTTACTCTCTTTTTCCCATCATTTTCCTCTATTTTCCATTTTCCTCATTCTCCCCTTCATAAAATCTCCTTTGCATAGTTTAAAACTCTTTTATAAACTCTACCGAAACCTCAAATCCTTTTAAAATCCGTGGAAAATCCATAAAAAATGCCTTTGTTGTATTACAGATTTAAGCCCCCTTGGGCTAAACCTGAACCACTTCCCCTCCATATTCCCACACCCTAGAACGAGGTGCTAGACCCGAAGCGCAATCGCATCAGAAAAATTCACAATGGGCAGATTGAAAGACTGCATCAAAGTTCCGATGTGATTGAGTCCCTTTATTAAAACTCAGCCCCCTCCGCTTTTCATTCCCTATAACTTTCACCTGGGACCAAGTGTTAAGAGTCCGGAGGTGATAATTGTATTGCAAGTTTTAAATGGTTAGATTGAAAAGCCCAAGCCCGAAAGCTCCGATTGTGATTGGCCCTTTGTTATTTAATGCCCTGGGCGTATTTTTTTCCATATAATCAAAGGCCCCACAATCGGGCGCCATGACCATTCTGTATATATATATTAATCTGCTCAACAGAAAAACTTTGTTTTATATTGAAAATTTTGGTTTTACATATATTTCAAAAGGTTTCTGCCAGAGCATAGTTAAAGCGACATCTGTCGTTGATCTGGAGCCGATTGAACGACTCGCGCTACATCGCACTACAATTTTTCATTTGATGCATTAGTTTGTCTCCCCTGATCGGTCATCCCTCCGATTCGCTCCCCACTATTGATCTAATCCTCAGATTAATGGCCAGCGCTTAATCGCTCCGTCATATAATCGCATCACCCTCCCCGATCACACAATCGCATCGCCCTCCCTGATTGCGCAATCGCATCAGAGATTTTCGTTACACCCTCCCTCTTTCTCCCGCTGATTTCGATCCTACGATTAGATCTGGACCATCCACGTGTCCATATCGGATGGTCCTATATCTTTCCCGCATTATTCCATCGCCTTTCGCCTTTCTGCCTTATATTTTTTGACTAATCCCCACCGTCGATCTCCGCGCGATCGACGGATATGATTTATTATCTTCCTCCATTCTCGTTTGACCTCTTCTAAATGAATCCCAACCATTGGATGATACCATCCAATGGCCCTGGTTTCTTCCACAACTCTGAAGTAGTTTAACCCAAAACACATGATTTCTTAATTGGTTTCATGTTTTTTAGGTGATAATGGTTCTCCATTATATTGAAAGAAAAATCCGAAGGCTAGGAATGGCGATTCCCGCGCCTTTGATGCATCAAAGGAAACCATTTGCTGGGCTCAAAATCCACGAATCGTCAATTTTTCATGAGGCATTGATGCCATATGAGCCCTGCGCGGCCTACACATCAAAAAGACATAGCAATGCATAAAAGAAACAAAGAGTATCAGTGTTTGAATATTTCCTAGCGTAGTTTGACGGATTAAGGCACACATTCAGCAAATAAAAGCCTAAATCCATGGGTAAAGACGTCATAAAGACCAGAAGGCACAGGATAAGCCTGATCAGACCTAAAACACAGATCTCAAGTAACTTAAAGGTGTTTTAGGAAGAGACGAAGACAACTGTTGATCCGAGAAAGCTTCCATTGCCCTAAGAAAAGGCTAATCGAACCCTCTCCAGCTCCTAAAGGCACCTGCAGCCTCGCAGTAATCAAAGAAGGCTTAGTCATTATTTGAAACAAGAGGTGTTTGCTCGACGACAGCTAAACAATTAATACAAATCAAAGATCTTATCTCTAATTGTCGGCAAAACTATTTTAAAGATTAAGAACAGCCCAGAAACAAATCTTTTCAATCATTAGGCCTCGGGGAGTAGAAACATAGTTACTTAAACATGACATAGAGCCTCAAAAGTCAACAAAAGCTCCCACCGAGCTTAATCCTAAGTGTAAATCAATTAATGCAGATAAACACCTGTAAATTTCTTCATCGAGGCCCTCAAAGGCCGAGAAGTCATCAATCTGTATTAATTGTAATATTCCTTTTTAGGAATATTTTTAAAATTACAGCAAATGGTATAGAGATCTAGATGCAAAGGGAAGGAACAACATATTTGCAGTCAAACAATAGCATATATATATAAATCATGCACAGATACTCAAGAAATGCCATGGGAATGCTGAGCCATTTTATTAATTTGCTAAATATAGAGGAATACAATAATGATTAAAGCGATAGGGGCCTATACTTGCAAAGGCAAGTTAAGATCTATTCTCAGAATGCTGTGGTATTTCAGATCTATGTTGCAGGGGACGGCTGGGACTCAGATCTGCATTCCAGTCGATGTTAAACGACTGTGTCACTGCCCAGACGTGCCTTCTCGCGGATCTATGCGTCCTCCAATTAATCACGCCTCCACTAGTTGGGATCTGCAACAATGCGATCTCCTGCTCTCAAGACACGTAGCTATTTACGCAAGTAATACGCCTATCTGTGATCCTCGAATTCAATCGGGCCCACGATTCGGTTGCGTTCAACAACGCGGGGATTAAATGCGCTGATTCATTCGGTTGCGTTCCTTGGTCACGCGATTAATGTGCGATCTTCCATGGGTCTGATCTGTTAACAAACGCACTGCTTCTCCAGAATCTGCGATCCTCCACAAGTACTGTGCGGTCAATAAACGCGTTGTCCCACCACAAAATACTGGATCGATCTTCCTACAAGACACTGACGAAACTACCTCACCCGAGCAGGCACTCGAAGTCCCCTGGGGCTGAGGGCGAGATCTCTGATCGGAGACACTCAACGCGCTAAACAGCGCTGCAGACGAGCTAAACAGCCAGCATGCCTAAGTCGCAATGACCCATTTCAATTCCATAAACTTCCATACCCCCCTGAGTGAAGAAGTGCTCCTTTTTATACAGCGCCGGCCGCTCCCAAATCCTATGGCCACCTCAACCCACCATACCACGGTAATATGATACCATGGTAGCGTCCTTATGTCACGTACCCCATTCGGCCCTCCTCAATTACCATGTGCGTTTGTGCTGCGTGCCCCATTCGGCCCTCCTTATTTACCATGTGCGTCTATTTAGAGTGAGTCATGGTCCTTTAACTCACGTTTATTCCTAAACTAACTAGATAAAGCAAAATTGACAAAAATTAATATTTCCAATTAGCTATCGCTAATTGGGAATATTACAGTCTCCCCCCACAGAGTGTTGCTTGTCCCCAAGCAACTGTAGTGATGGATGCTGCAAGATTTTCTCATTCTCCCAAGCCGCATCCTCATCTGGAAAATTCTTCCACCTTACCAAGAACTCCCGGATGGTTCTGTTTCGTAGTTGCCTTTCCCTGGCATCAATAATCGCTTTGGGCTGCAGTACCAAATTTCCTTCATCATTTGTAGGTGGTAGCTCCCTTGTTACGGTCTCCTGCTATCCCAATGCTTTCTTTAGACACGATAAGTGGAAAATATTATGAATCTTGCTGCCTTGGGGCAGCTCCAACTCATACGCAACCTGTCCAACTCGATGTATCACCCGGTATGGCCCATAAAAACGAGGCTTAAGCTTCTCAGCTCCCTTCTGTTTCAGTGACGACTGTCGGTAGGGCTGCAAACGTAGGTAGACCAAGTCTCCTACCTCAAAGGCCGACCCCAATGTTAGCCGCATACCCATCATAGGCTCAATGTGGGCGCCCATCTGGACCTCACCCAAGGAAATGTCATGCTTGATGTCCATAGTATCCTCCTCTACTAACTCGGGCTCCATCATATGCTGCTCTGGTTGAATCGTCACAAAGGACTCATCACCCAGAGTATCTCCTATACAGTCCCCTGACTACTCACCCTGCACAATAGAACACAGCTCTGGTCTACTGTCATCATCATCTCTGCATGGCTGCTCTCGCTCCTCAGAAGCATCCTCATATGATCCCATGGACTCATTTGAAGAAGATTCCTCATCCTGGCATACGGAAGGAATGCCTACCGGCTCTACCTCTACCACCTCATCTGCATCTCTCAAACATGAGTGATCAGGCCCCCAAGGTTCTTTGCAAATGAAGCAAAGTCCCTTCCTCCTCAGCTCCGGAAATGGGGGTGGGCTGAAAATCTGAACTTGGCAAGCATCATAGCTTACCCCATGCTGTCCTTCTCTCCACTCATGACAAGTGTAGAGTGTATGTTGATCCTGGGCTGCAAAATCATTGCCCTCCAGTGGCAAAGTGAAGAACAATCCTCCAAAGAAGGTTCCTCCCACAATGAAGAACAGGCTGGCCCAAAACAATTCATCCATGAAGAATAGGACATGTGCATCATGGATCATCCTAATGAGATGTTTGCTGAAGGTGTTACATGAGGATACATAATGCAAACAATCTCTCACAAGGATACAACGTAGTCTCATCCACTGCAACTTCAGAAAATTACATGGCAAGAAATGTACAAGATTCATCACATCTACTAATGGATAGTAAATGGCTGAATATGACAACAACATAAGACCAAACACTTGCCCATGGCTGTACAATGGATGACTATCAATCTCATGGCCCACCTCAAAAGAGAACACATATGTAGTAGTGGTGGCCATGCCTCCTCCCATGCTCCCATTAGAACATGTAGTAAAGAAAATACTCAAAGACACATCCAGCTCATGTGTCTCTTTCATAATCAAGCCTCCCATAAAAATCTGATCTATATCATCAAATGGAGACATGATAAACAGCAAAATGAAGGAAACTCTGAAGGTTACAAGTGATGCAATGAGGTACCAACAGCTTCCCCAACAAGTACAACGTAGTTTTACAAGTTGCTGCTTGATAAGAGTACAAGGAAAAATGTTTATGTTAACCATGCATGTCTTCATATGATACATGATATAGTGCAGAAAATGAACATACATGTGGTGATAAAACATTTTCCCAAGGCCACAAAAGAGATGGCTACCTCCATCATGTAGATTGGCCCAATAAAACTCATGGAGCAATATGATAAGCTTGCCCTCTTGTGAAGCAATGCACTGCATAGGAATGGTAAGAGTGTGCAAATCAATGAATGTATAAACAAAATTCTCACCATATTTTGGAAGTAAGATAGTGCATGGGTCCATACATGAGTCTTCCATAGTGCTTTGGCCCACTGTAAAGAAGAATGAACCATGTGCTGCAAGAAGATAATCCTCCTGATGCTTGGGAACCCAAGTCAAGAAGAATATGCCATAGATGTCTCTATCATCATTACCTCCTCTTTGTTCATCAAGTGAAACAAATATGAAGTGATCCTGGGACCTATGGGTTATAGATCCACCACATTTACGCTGGGCACACTTCATCCATAAGTCTCTACTCCAAGGTGACAATGTTGTGAGCTCATGCAAGTAAGCTCCTGTCAATACAAAGCTCTGTTCTTTGACATGCTCCTTGTCAAAGACTCCTCTAATAATGTTGCAACAAATATGGAATACCTCCCAAGATGGAAGTGCTTCCCAATCATCATCAAAGACCAAGGAGATAGTGCCATCTCCTCCTCCTGCAACATCATACAACGTGTGAGAGCAAATCTGCCCTTGCTCTCCCAGAAACAAACCAAGCAACAAGACATTGTGTTGCCTCCCCATACCTCCATCATACCAATCATGTGATGAAGACACAATGAATGATATGAGTATCATATCAACACCATGCATCCATACTCTATGCTACTCAATGATGCAAGTATCCAGCCATATTTTCCCCGTCCTCTTACCCTTAGGAAGAGTGTGTGCCAAGTGATGGCCAAACTCTATCAAGAGTAACCAGCGCAGCCAAGCTTCCTGTTGCCCGGTATTATAGTTCTGCAAGTACAAGTGATGGCCAAACTCCTTCAAGAGTAACCAGCGTAGCCAAGCCTCCTGCTGCCCGGTATCATAGATCTGTTATTAGCTCCCTAACTCCTTGCTCATCAACCACATCCACTCAATCACCTGTGGATGCCTCCTTATTCTCCTCATCCTGGTACTCCTCCCATGAGGGCTACCATCCTCCCAAATCAAATTCCTGTTTTTGCACTTCATGGGATTTTGAAATGTAAACTTCTCAAGGATCAATGAGACCCTATCAAGAATCAAATAGGTGGTAGGCAAAAACCTCCCATCATGATGTGTATGGCTCAAGGGATGTCCAACACAAGCATGAGAGATGTTATCCATCCTAAGATGTCCTCCATCTTCTATATGCTCTTGTGAGAAGGGAAGAAAAGCATTGCATTCCATGGTGTGTCGAAGTGAATCTCCAATGAGATCTCTCCTTGAGACCTCCCTTTCATCCATAGTCTTCCAAAACCAATGAGGTCTTGGATTTGAAAGTAGAAGTTCCTCTTTGAGCTGAGAAGAGCTCATTGAGAAAGTGTCATCTTGAAGGGAGAAAAGGTTTCTTACTCCAAGATGTCTACCATCAACCTTCAAGTCTTCAAACCCCAATCTCCAATGTGATGTACAATCCAACAATGGCTCATGAGAATGAGTGTTTGATTCCTTCTTGAGTGTTTCCATGTTGCACAACGCAGTGCAACCAAGCTGCTCTATAGTAGCACTGAGAT
This sequence comes from Pinus albicaulis, assembly GCA_034641835.2. Classification (NCBI taxonomy): domain Eukaryota; kingdom Viridiplantae; phylum Streptophyta; class Pinopsida; order Pinales; family Pinaceae; genus Pinus; species Pinus albicaulis. The sequence continues at coordinate 1,618,447,056 of CM076584.1, read as the reverse complement.
TTGACCCTTGGTCCTGCAAAAGTAGATCTCCACATTGATCAGAAGAATTTGCTGCAACAATGGAATGTGGAAATATTTTCATGCCTTGATGTGCATTTGGAACTTCTTGTAGGGCTACAAGAGTCCCTATCTCCAAGGTGTTGGTTGTCCCAACTGTTGATGCATGTGGCTGCTCCTCCACGAGTGGGACAATGTTTTCACAAGCCTCCTCAAGAGGTGATGTGATCTCTTCTTCTTGATGAGAATAGAAAGTGTATGGTACTTCCTCTTCTTTTTCTTCAATCTTCTTCACTACCTCAACAGTGGATGCATCTTTTCTGGATCTGAAAAGATATGAGAATAAACTCTCCTTTTTCACCGTTCTGGTCTTCTTGGGCTTAGACTCACAGGGACTAGTGGATCCCTCATGCATGGGAAGAGGTGATATCCTAGTGGTACGCTGAAAATCTGAACTCTGCATGCTAGAAACTCCTTTGTTACCATAGTACCTTCCTCCTTCTTCCTGCCTGAGCTGACAATAATCTTTGAAGGGCAAAGCTGCTTTGAAGTCTTCCCCCTTGGACTTCCATTCTCGGAAATAGTCTCCAAAGGGTATATGATCATGCTGCCTCCCTTTCTCATTCGGTACTGGAGGTAATAATGTAGGCATTGTGGTCCTCATATTTTCCATAGATAGCTAGCTCCACAGGCTGAGCCAGAACTATGCTCTGATACCATTGTAATATTCCCTTTTCAGGAATATTCTTTTTAAGACACAACAAGTGATATAGAGATCTAGATGCAAAGGGAAGGAACAACAGATTTGTAGTGAAACAATAGCATATATATATAAATCATGCACAGATACTCAAGAAATTCCATGGGAATGCTGAGCCATTTCATTAATCTGCCAAATATAGAGGAATACAATAATGATTAAAGCAATAGCTCCTATACTTGCAAAGGCAAGTTAAGATCTATCCTCAGAATGCTGTGGTATTTCAGATCTGTGTTGCAGGGGACGGCTGTGACTCAGATCTGCATTCCAGTCGATGTTAAGCGACTGTGTCGCTGCCCAGACGTGCCTCCTCGCGGATCTATGCGTCCTCCAATTAATCACGCCTCCACTAGTTGGGATCTGCAACAGTGCGATCTCCTGCCGATCAGAGACTCCCCAAAGACGCGTAGCTATTTCTGCAAGTAATCACCTATCCGCGATCCCTCCAGAATTCAATCGGGCTTCACCAATGCGGCTGCGTTCCACTGTGCAGCGATTAAATGTGCTGATCTTCCACAGGCGTAGTATAGTTAACCAATGCACTGCTTCTCCAGAATCTGCGATCCTCCACAAGTACTGCGCGGTCAATAAACGCGTTGTCCCACCACAAAATACTGGATCGATCTTCCTACAAGACACTGACGGAACTACCTCACCCGAGCAGGCACTGGAAGTCCCCTGGAGCTGAGGGCGAGATCTCCGATCGGAGACACTCAATGCGCTAAACAGCGCTGCAGACGGGCTAAACAGCCAGCATGCCTAAGTCGCAATGACCCATTTCAATTCCATAAAATTCCATCCCCTCCTGAGTGAAGAAGTGCTCCTTTTTATACAACGTCGGACGCTCCCAAATCTTGTGGCTGCCTCAACCCACCATACCACGGTAATATGATACCATGGTAGCGTCCTTATGCCACGTACCCCATTCGGCCCTCCTCAATTACCATGTGCGTTTGTGCTGCGTGCCCCATTCGGCCCTCCTTATTTACCATGTGCGTCAATTTAGAGTGAGTCGTGGTCCTTTGACTCACGTTTATTCATAAACTAACTAGATAAAGCAAAATTGACAAAAATTAATATTTCCAATTAGCTATCGCAATCAAGGCTATTAATTGACCCAGGAGATCTTTTACCAGATCCCACCTCCTATTTCTTCTATAAATACTTCTGTAGAAGATGAGCAAATGTTGGTCTCTGGACATCTGAATGCATGTAATTGTTTCTGAAGCTACTGATGCCCTGTTTGCGACTTGAAGATACATAAGCTGATATGAGAAGTTCGAAGTTGTAGAGACCCACCGGGCTTGCTGATTGTAACTAGTTTGAACATCAAATATGAGCTGGTGATTTATGGGATCCTGATTTGTGTCAATGGTGATGTGTTCCTCATTGTCAATTGTTATTTTATTTAAATGTTTTTCACTCTGTCCACTTTCTTTGATAAAGAGCAGCAAACATAGAGCTAGGATTTACTCTCAAAAGTACCCTACTCTTACTGAAAGCTTTATTTCTATGTTTTCTTCATTCGAACATTCTCTTTGAAGAGTATATTAAAGCAGTTTGGTTTCAAAGCACTTTCCTGATCTAAATTTCTCTTTGTGACTGTTATCTATGTTTTTCTTGTAGAATATGATGAAAGTAGGCTAGTTTGAAAGCACTCACCTGATCTTAAGCTATTCCAACTGTTTTAAGAAATGTTTTCCAACTAAAAGTACTTCAATGCAGGCTGGTTTAAAAGAACTTACCTAATCTCAGAATACTTTTATGTTTTCCCTAAGTACATACCAAAGCAAAATAGTTTGAAAGCACTTATTTGATCTTAGGTTGTTCACTGTTCTTCATTTGTTTGTTTCTCCATTTCCTATCTGTTCCATTCCATAAATCACTTTAAGAGATCCTTTGACATAAGTGACTTTCCCCATAGATCCTTCTTGAACCTTTCTTTCGAATTAAAATCCTGCTATGACTCCATAGCCCAATTGGTTAAAACTATCTTTGCCTTTTCTGTCAACCGAATCATTCCTTCACTTGCAGACATCTTCACCCTTTATTTTGAACTGCCCTCACCTTCATCATGTATTTTTCCAACCAAAAAAAAAAAAACAAAACCCATGCTCTTCATAACTAGCCTAATATCACATTTCAGGTTTTAAAGATTACATAATTTAACTCATTCATAGAGAGATCCCTCTCTGGATTCAGGAGGGCTACATCCTTGAATCCCAAAGTGGTTTGATGTTGTCTTATCTTTTGGTTTTGCCAATCTGGCCAAAACATAGGAACCCCAACAATGGTGGCAACCAGGAGGAATCCATGGTAGAAGTGACATGGAATGTAGTATTGATATGATGTTGAGTTGGTCACCAAGTGGCACTTGAGATATCAAATAAACTAGATGTCAAAATGTAACACTAACATGTATTGAGAGTTGGTAACTCCTTTAGTTTTTCTTGGAGGATTGGTCGTTTGATGACCTAATGATTGACCTATTGGCACATTTGGTGTCAAATTGACATGAATAATTGAAGCCTAAGTGATACAATGTGGAACATCTTGATGGAAGGGATCCCAATGGTCTGGTATAAGAAATGAAAAATGTCGGGGAAGTTTAATTTCTATCAAATGAAAATCTATCATCAAATCAGGTTGTTAGGTTCCAACTGTTTCAAAGATTGTATTTTTATGTATGGCTTTGGTGCATAGTAAACAGAAGTAATAGAGAACAAGACAATTTTATTTCTGTCAATTGACGTGCCATCATTAAAATGGGTTGTAGGGTGTTGGGTCAAGTATAAATGAAATCACTAAGCCCCCATGGCCTAAAATAATTGGTAAATAGAAAATACCGGTGAAAAAAAGTTTAGGTTTCATTAATTGACTACTCGATGTTGGGTCAAGTGGAAAGTAAAGGATGAGTTACCAAATAATGTTTTATTGGGGGACCATAGAGCCAATGTGACTACAATGGGATCTGTTAGTGTCAGTATTTGCATACTTCCACCAGGGATCAAAACACATTTTGCATGTGCATTTTAGGTGTCCCACTCTAAAGAAATTTTCAATCATTCCCTCAGGTCATGATATAAAATTCTTCCACTGGTGGTTGTCCTTGTCAATAAGCTTCTTTCTCCCTTATAATATCATATTGGCTGACTCATTCTCATGTCTCCTTGAGCAGAACAACACCTATGGAAATTCTCTTTTCACTTGGAAGTATTTTAAGTCAAAATCTCATTCATGAAAGTCAGGTCTAAAGTACTCCCATTAGGTCATTAGGTTTTTATATTTCTCAAGGTCACTCCATTTCATATGAGGTCAGCACATATACGAGAGAGACTAAATAAGATTATCATGATGTAATTATCATATTTTCAGAGTTGTAATTTTTGAATTTAATGACTTTTATATCAAAATGTCATTTTGATATAAAATTTGATATGTAATTTATTTGTATTTTTCAAGATTTCATTTTATGTTCTCATTTGTAATAAATTCAATCCCAAGCTATCAATGCAATCATCCGGATTAATTGGAACAAAGGAATCCAAACTCCATGTCTTGATCAAACTGCAAAATGCCAAAAAAGTCAGAGAGATAAAGAGTATCAGTGCCAAAGTCAAAAGGAAAAAGTGAACTTAGGAAAAGTGGGTAATTCAAATTGAAAATTCAAAACCACTAAAGATATAAACCCATTAAAACACCTCAAAGCAAGTCTTTATTTCCATTCAACCATCAAGAGTTTCCAGCAAAGGAGAAATTTCAAGTTTTCTAAGCATTTTGGGTCAAATTTCATGGTCGCAACACGTTTACCCTAGGGCACTACGCATTTGACCGGACGCTACGCATTTGCACTCAAGCGCTGCATGTTTTCCTAACAACATATGACCAATTTACACAGGTGTTGCACATTTACCTTTGGTAGCTGCACATTTTCTCGGGCGTTGCGCGTTCCTCTAGAAAGCTGCACATTTTCTTAGGGAGGGTTTCAAAGGGTTTTACAAACTCCAGCAAGGTTCTAATTCCTAAAATTTTTCTTGAAAGGGATTTTAAATAGTAAGTGAACCCTAAGACACCTCTCCTCTAATATATTTGGTGTTTCATAAGAAAATTTGAAGTGCTTGTTGCTATTAAACCCTAGCTTTCATTTCCTTCCCATTTTTCATGCATCATATCCATATTCATGTCCCTAAACACATATCAGTCATAAATATTGTTAAATCCTAGGGTTTTCATAGACCTAGGTTTTCATTTACATTCATTCCCTCCATTTTTCTAAGCTATTCATTTCATCTTTCACTCCCTTCATCTCATTCCATTTACCCTAGGGTTTCCAAAGCCTTCAATTCCACAATATCTGAAGAGGAGGATAGAAATTTCAGTGAAGAAAAAACAACAAATAAGATTAAGAAAGGAGGGAAAGTCATCAGATATTAACCGGTAACCAGAAAAGAGCTCATGGCTTCTCCCCTCACTGTGTCATGTTTTAAACATGTTGGTTGTTTTTAGTTTTGTGAGAAAGTGCAAAGGGTCCAATATCACCCTCTGTTGACAAGGTTGTTCATTACCAATATTCATGATAGGCAGGTCACTCTTGTGGGGTCACTTTTACCATGTCCACTAATGCCATTTCAGCTGCTACAAGGATCCCTAATGTAGGAGAGAAATGGTTTAAATAAGGAAACCTTGATCAGATCTACTATGAGCCATATCTCAAACCTAGATACAAGGATGACAAAAAGACCATTTTCCCCTTCTCTCATCTTCTTGAAAAATATGTCTCTATGATGAAACTAATCATGAAATACTTTGAATTTGAGGGGAGGTTTTCTTAACTCTATTCATATCTTATCCGACTACTCATGCACTTCACTAGAGTCAGAATGCTTCACATACCCTACTATCTCTCCCGCAACATTGACAAGATGACATACACTGTACAAAAGAGGGATTATAATCATAAAATGTAGAGTCTCTTCCACCACTCCCTCATCAAGATGATAGTTATGCATCATCTTGATAAAAATAACATTCCATGGGACACATTCATAAAAAATGAATTTTCACTACCCCACCTAGTCAGCATGAGAAGAGTGTCCCCTCATCATCTCATCCTCCCATATCCACTCCATCTCAACCTGCTGCTCATACATTATCACCAATTCATATGCCTTCACCTCATGTTGATGCTACTTCTTCACCTTTCCTTAATTGTTCATCATCGCATCATGATACTGAGCCATCAAGCAGTGAGGAGGACATTGAGGAAACTTGGGCTAATTTGACTGATGTTGAGCCATTTCCCAAGACTTATCAAAGGGGCCATGCATTCTTCATCAAAAAAACAAGTGGAAAAAAGCAAGGAAAATTCTAAAGAGCCAATCATTGATGAGTAGGAGGATAAACATGAAATAGAGCAGGAGTTTCAGCTGATTGACATAGATGAGGAAGATGAGAAAAAAATCATCAGTGCATCAATCAAAAGCAAAGAAGCAAGGATTAGTTAAATTAAATCTAATCTTGATAGAGAAAAGTACGTGATTGACTTTCTTGAGCAAGAAAATCATCAACTGAAGACCAAGCAGATCATCAGTGAGGTAAAGACCATCAAAGCACAAAGAGAGGCAGAAAAGGCTAAGGCCTTGCTGGAGGAGACCTTGGATAGATTTGGTGAGACTGATGATGAGGAGGATCAGCCTTCAAGATAGAGACCAAGGACTATAGGGCTGAAGTGAGCTCTAGCCCTTGAGAGACAGAGAGAGGCTGAGTTAGAAAAGCAACTCACACCAAGTGAGCTACTTGGCTTAGAGATTAGCAAGGATAGGGAATCATGGCTTGATAGATCCAATTTGAATCTGGAGAGGTTGCTAGAGAAGGCCAAAAAGGAAAATGACATTAAGAGGGAAATGGCAAAGCACTACGCCATGAGGAACAAAATTGCAAGGGCCAAGCTCAAAAGAGCCCATGCAAAAATTCAAACTTTGACTAAGCAAAAGGAGAAGGAAATGTTAGATATACTTGCTGAGGTCTCTCTTCATCCCTCAAGCACTTGAGAAGCAATTATCCTCACAATTTTGGAAAATTTTTGGCACACTTGGCACTTGAGTGCATTTTTGGTTTTTTGAGTAATTTTGGCACACAGAAATTCTACCAAACGCGCAGCGACCTTGGTGTTGCGCTAATTTTTGGGGTCTCCAATTCAAAAATTAACACCACCATCATGTTTATAATGATGAAGAAATCAACCCTAGAAAGTTTCAAAAACTTTGGAGGAGAAGTGGACCCTCAAAAGTGCAAAGAACTACCAAATTTTCATGTTTTTGCCTCCTTTTTGACCTGGTCACTGCGCGTTTACCAATATTGGAAGATTGATTGTTTGATAGAGAATATGAGCACCATTTTGAAAAATGCAGGCATATTTGGAAACTAAAATCAGAGAAATTTCCAATGAGCTATCTTGGAGCTGATTTGGACACTGGGAAGGCCTCCAAAAGTTGCTTGCAAAAGAGGCTATTTTTCATATTAGGGCGCTGCGCGTTTGCTAGGAAAATGCATTTTTCACAATCTTCATCAAATTTTGAAGTTTCACTCCAGTTTGAATTTTTATTTGGGAAAATCAAGAAATTACTATTGTAAATGGTCATTTTCAATGTAAATGTCATGCTTTTACCATTATCTAAGGTAGATAAATTAGGTGAGTCCTCTAGAGGTCAAATAAATGTTGTGAAACTAGCTCCAAAAAGAGAAGAAAAGAGATATCAACGCCTTAGAAATAAGCCACTTCAAGGGGGAAACCTCCAATACATTACATGAATGAAAAATTCTTGGATGATTCAAATTACAAAACCTCATTTCTATATATAGGAGTCCATGGGGCCATAATGTAATCCTAGCCGACCTAACAATAATAATTTAAGGGCACAATAATAACAAAATGGGGGTTACAAGGGTACAATAATAACAATAAGGAGGTTACACTAACAACAATAAGGGACTATACTAGTAATATAGGGACCTAACATGCCCCTCTCCTTCAAAAAATTGTTTTCCTTAATGCTTGAGTAGCTTTGGGTGCTTCTGTATAAAATTCTCATCCTCCCATGTAGAATCTTCAGTGGGTAAGTTCTTCCACTTGATGAGATACTCTGAAATTGATCGATTCCGTAGTTGTCGAGTTCTTGTTTCCGTGACCGCCTCAGGTTCCAATATGATTTTTCCTTCCTCATCAAGTTCTGGCAATATTGTTTGAACTGGAAGATTTTCACCTATAACCTTCTTTAAGCATGAAACATGGAAAATCGGATGCACTCGTGAAGAAGCAGGAAGCTCCAATTTGTATGCCATAGTACCAATCTTTTGCAACACCTTGTAAGGACCATAGTACTTTGGCGATAATTTATTATCCTTCTTAGCTTGCTTGAGGGACATTTGTTTGTATGGTTGTAGCCGTAAAAATACCCAATCTCCTACATCAAAAATTCTCTCGTTGCGATGTTGATCTGCCTGTTGTTTCATTCGATTTTGTGCCAAATTCAGGTTATCCTTTAAGAGTTGGAGAACTTCTTGCTGATGCTCGATGTGATCTTCCACCGCTTGAACCTTCGAATTTTCCCTTAAAGATGATGTGATGGATGGTGGATGATATCCATAAAGTGCCATAAATGGGGTCATTTTTGCTGCAGGATGGAAGGAAGTGTTATACCACCATTCAGCAAGAGGTAACCACTTGACCCATTGTGTTTGTTTATCAGATACAAAACAACGAAGATATCCTTCAAAACATTTATTTACTATCTCAGTTTGACCATCAGATTGATGATGATAAGATGAGCTATGAGCTAATTGAGTACCCAAACAAGAAAATAACTCCGTCCAAAAATTTCCAGTAAAAATGGGATCTCTGTCGCTCACAATAACCCTTTGGGTTTCCATGTAGCTTTTGAATTGTGTCCATAAATGTAGTAGCAACTATACTTGCTTTAAATGGATGAGATAATGCACAAAAGTGTGCATACTTGGTAAGTCTATCAACTACCACCATGATGACACTCTTTCCTTTGAACTTAGGTAAACCTATGATAAAATCCATTGAAATCTCCTCCCAACGTTGACTTGGAATGGATAAAGGTTGTAGAAGTCCCGGGGTCTTAATTGTTTCCACTTTATTCTGCTGGCAAACCAAACATTCCGCCACAAACTTTTGAATATCAGATTTAAGGCCATCCCAAAAAAATTCTTTCTTCACCCTGTGGTAAGTTTTTAAAAATCCTGAGTGTCTTCCTAAAGGAGAAGTGTGCAATTCCAGAAGAATCTTTTGTTTTAGTTGGGAATTCTTACAAAGATATAAGCGATCTTTGTACCATAAGGAATCATTTTTCCAACTAAATGTATCAGATGTACTAGGATCTTGCCGCAACTTTTGAATGAGTGTCCATACATCTTTGTCCTTCTTCCATTCATCTCTTGCTTCAGTTATCCAATCTGGTTGGATAATAGAAATGGCACAAAGCAATGCTTCCACCTCTTCGTTCTTTCTTGAGAGTGCATCTGCAACAACATTAAGCTTTCCTTTTTTGTAGATTATTTCAAAGTCATAACCCAACATCTTTGTGACCCATTTTTGCTGCTCTTCTGAAGATAGTCTTTGTTCCAAAAAGTGTTTCAGACTATCATGATCAGTTTTTACCTTGAAGTGTCTTCCCATTAGGTAAGTTCTACATTTCTTTAGTGCATGCAGTATTGCTAACATTTCCTTCTCATAAATAGGTTTCTGTAAATACTTTCCTTTGATTGGACGACTTTCAAAAGTAATGGGTCTTCCTTCCTGCATTAAAGCAACACCAATTCCATTTCCTGAGGCATCACATTCCACAATAAAGGTTTTTGTGAAGTCTGGCGTAGCTAAGACTGGTGCTATGCACATTGCCTCTTTAAGATGTTCAAAGGCCTTAGTTGTTTCAAGAGTCCATGAAAATGCATCTTTCTTCAATAATGTTGTTAGAGGTGCTTCTATTCTCCCATAATTCTTAACAAACTTGCGATAATACCCCGTTAACCCGAGAAATCCTCGCAACTTCTTTATGGTTGTGGGGACTTTCCATTCCTTAATGGCTTTAATTTTGTTAGGGTCTACCTTAACACCCTCGTGAGATACAATATGACCCAGATATTCCACCTCTTGTACTCAAAAGAAACATTTGGATGTTTTTGCATATAATTGTTTCTCCTGCAATAGTTTGAGCACCCTGTCAACATGTTCAACATGATCCTTCCAAGACCTGCTGTAGATTAGTATATCATCAAAAAATACTAGCACAAATTTTCTAAGGAAGGGTTTGAAAATGGAATTCATCAACCCTTGAAATGTAGAAGGTGCATTAGTAAGGCCAAAAGGCATGACCAAAAATTCATAATGATCCTCATGAGTTTGAAATGCTGTTTTTGGAATATCTTCAGTCTTCATTCTAATTTGATGATATCCTGAACGAAGATCCAACTTGGTAAAATAAATTGCTCCATGTAATCCATCCAATAATTCATCAATCATAGGAATGGGAAATTTATCTTTAATGGTGAGCTTATTGAGCTCCCTATAATCCGGACACATTCGCCATGATCCATCCTTCTTGTGTACCAATACTACAGGAGCAGAGAAAGAACTTTGACTAGGTTGAATTATACTTGCCTCTAACATTTCTGCAATCATACGTTCAATTTCGCTCTTTTGGAAGTAAGGATATCTATAAGGCCTGATGTTTGGAGGAACACTTCCCGGAATCAAATGAATAGCATGATCATGATCATGAATAGGTGGGAGTCCTTTGGGAGTTTCAAACACCTTGGAATGATTGTCCAAGACTTGTTGGAGATCTGCAGAAATAGATGATTTTGATGTTGGAACTTTTAGTGAGCATAATTGTGCAATTACGCCTCGCTGTTCTTTCTTTAGAAGCTTTGTCATGACATTAGAGCTTATTATCCTTCCTGGCTTCCCCGCAATACCCCGTAATTCAACTTCCTTTCCTTCTGAAAAAAATTTCAAGAAAATTTCTTGAAAATTAAACGCTACCGTCCCCAAAGATTGTAACCATTGTACTCCTAGTACAACATCAGCACCTCCCATAGAATGGAAAGCATTGGACTAGTCAATACATATTCCCCCATGGTTAGCTTCATATTATGGCATTTTCCAGAGCAATTTATAGTTCCTCCATTTGCAACCATCACTTGACATTCTGGTGCTGGGTATAGGAAACAATTTAATTCTTTGGCTACCTTACAATGAATAAAATTATGGGTGCTACCTGAATCAATCAACACTATTACCTTTCTCTTCTTGATTTGTCCTTTTATCTTGAGAGTTTGAGGAGTCGTAATTCTTGCCAATGCATTACATGATATGGTCGGACTCATTTCTTCCTCTTCTTGGGTTGGTTCCTAGTGTATATCCTCTTCTTGTTCATTTTCTTCTTCCTCTTCACAATCTATGTAAAATAATTTCTTCTCAGCACACTTATGACCTTTAGTGTATTTTCTATCACAACTGTAGCAAATCCCTTTTGCTCTTTTTTCTTTCAATTGTTGTGGTGTCAACCTTGTAGGTTGTGGAAATCTAGGCGTAGCAACACTTCCTTCTTTATAGAAGTGAGTGGTAGGCTTCCTTGTCACCATAATTTTACATTCAATTTTTCTTGTCAACCTGAATGCCTTCTCCAATGAATCAGGTTCCAAAATGTGAACCTCATGTTGGATGTTATCCTTTCAAGTACCTATGAAGAGATCAATCCTGTGTTCCTCTGGAATATCAGTTACCCTTATATTCAATTTTTGGAGGTCCTCAATGGGCTCCCCCATTAAACCATTTTGTTTGAGATTTATCAATTGGCTAAAGAAGGTGTTGCTCTTTGTATCCTCATAATGTGCTATCATTTCCTTTGTAAAAATTGACCAAGTGACAATTTTTTTATGGGAGCAAAGCCATTGATACCATACAAATGTCTTTTGTTCTAAATGTAAAGTTGCAATGCGTACCTTTTGTGTGTTTTGCACATTATGGAGATCAAAATATTTCTCCATCTGCAGTATCCATGTTATAGGATCCTTTCCATCAAACTTCCTGATATCCATTTTTGGAATATGGTGGTTCTTCCCGCCAAAATTATATTTTATGAAATCACGATTAACATTTATTTTGTTCTCATCATGAGTTTCCTCTACTATCTTTTCACCATTAGCAAACATTTCTTGTATCAACTTTGTTAAACCTTCCATGTCTACTTTTATAGCATTCTTCATGTTTTCCATTTTCTCATCGATCTTAGCTTCCATGTCATCCATCTTAGATTCCATGCCAGCTTCCATGCCATCTATCTTAGATTCCATGCCATTCTTCAAACCATCCATCTTAGATTCCATGCCTTTCTTCAAACCATCCATATTAGTTTCCACGCCTTTCTTCAAAACTTCCATGTCATTTTTTGTTGCTCTTTGCGAGAGTGAAATTTGTTGTACTTGCTCTTGCAATTTTGATATGTCATGATGCCATTCTTCGTCTTCATGAGTCATAGTAGAGCTTTCTAAAGGCTTAATGGGTGTTGAATTATTTTTAGGGGCCATTTTAGAATCCAATACTGATATCTATTATACAATATGCCCTTGGGATCAATTCGGAAAAAAAAAAATACACACCTTTTACTTGCTTTTGAGGAGCTTGATATTGAAATTTAATTATATCTATAATTGTGGATACTCAATATCTTAAATTTTACGACGATGTTCCTCAGGATTTCGATTTCGCACTAAAAATTTCAGCTTTTGAACCTTCGTAGAAAAAATGTTATTACGAAAATACCACGATGACCTGTTTAGGTTAAATGCAAGAGTTTGCAAAATTACCTAACTTGCATAGATCATACCTCCGAAAATGTTGTGAACCAAGATCTAAAATTTTGCGACGATGTTCCTCAGGATTTTGGCTTCATACTCTAAAAATTTTATATTCTGAACCTTCTTAGAAAAAAATTTATAACGAAAATTCCACGATGACCTATTTCGAGCAGCGAAACCCTAGAATCTCAAAGCTCTGATACCAAATGTTGTGAAACTAGCTCCAAAAAGAGAAGAAGATAGATATCAACACCTTAGAAATAAGCCACTTCAAGGGGGCAACCTCCAATACATTACATGAATGAAAAATTCTTGGATGATTCAAATTACAAATCCTCCTTTCTATATATAGGAGTCCATGGGGCCACAATGTAATCCTAGCCGACCTAACAATAATAATTTAAGGGCACAATAATAACAATATGGGGGTTACAAGGGTAAAATAATAACAATAAGGGAGTTACACTAACAACAATAAGGGACTATACTAGTAATATAGGGACCTAACAATGAATCAGTTTCCTCTCTTTTAGAGGCAAATTGTTGGGTCTTCCTAGTCTTCAGTTTCTTGTTTGGCAATAGGTGAAACTAATTCCTATCTCATGGATTCGACTCCTTGAGGCTAGGGAGAGTGGTTTTGAGGTCTATATGATTTATTTTCTCAGTTATTGTAATGGTTGGATTCATTTGGAGTTTTGGCTTCTCAAGATACATACTTTTGTATCAGTTTTGACCTAGACATTAATAAAATTTGCAGCTATTTTTTATGGGATCCATGTGGTATTGTGTTTAGTTTCAGTTTATTATTTTGTTCTCATATGTTAGAATTTTTTGTGTATTTCATCCATCATTTCATTGTTATTATGTGAGTTTTTTCAAGTTAGATGAACATAATCAATAATTTCTATGCTCTGTTTTGGGTAAACATTCATAATTTGTAATTTCTTCACTTTAGAAAGAAACCATGAATTCACCATACTCTTTCTAGCTCCTCACCTATCTTGATCATCCAACCATAAAAATCCCAAAGTGCTAAACATTCTATCTACCTTGCCCCATAGAAAACCCTACAAATCTTGACCTCATTTCCTTGCCCTGACCGTTTGACTCCTTCTGATCCAGCAAAACCCTACACAATCAAAATCAAAACTCTAAGCTACTATACCTAGCCTACTGTCTTCTTTCCACAGAGAAAGCCCTTTCCTTGCCTAGTAGGCCTAGTTACTTGGCTAAGCATGGTTTAAGGTTAACTCGGAATCGCCTTCTTCAGCCTAAGGTTAAATCCGAGTGATAACATTTTGGCGACCATACTGGGGAAATGAAAGATCAGATCTTCCCTGGGAAAGAACGACAAATATTTAGATCTAATTGTTGATGGTGAAAAACAATTGGACACATATGAAGGTTGAACCATTCACTTGGTGACTCCATTGACTGAAAGATCTAGAAAATCAACACCTCATGGCGACTCCACTGCATGAAGATTAGTTGCTTCAAGAATTTTCGAGATGGAAAATGTTTCAATAAGGTATGCTCCCATGTCAAGCCGAGATCACATTCGATTTTTCCCAAATAAAATGCCTAAGGTAGATTGGCAAAGGAATTTGCCTATGTTTAAAGATGATGATAGGAATGATGCTGCTTTACATCTAGTGAATTTTCACATGCATACACACAAGTTGAAGGTTGAGTTTCCTGAAGATTGTCTCTTAAATATGTTCATGGCTTCTCTTGAAGGAAAAGCACGATATTGGTATGAAGGTTTGTCACCTGCTAGTATTTGTTCTCTTAGAGTTTTCCATTCAATATTTTATGAAGAATACAAGGAGTCCTATCATTCTTTGTCTCTGGTTAATAATTGTTGTGGTCAATTTGAGGTTTTCATTCAAAACCTAGAGAATTCTTATGATGATAATGAGTTCATGGATGAAGAGATCTTGGAGGCTTTGCATGAAAATACTTTTCATCACAAAAAAGAGCAAGTGTTTTCTCTCATGGATGAAAAAGATGATGTATATTGTCTTGATGTTCATAAAGATTTCCCACAGGAGACAACTCTTACAACAATACAACAAGTTGATTAGCTAAATATTAAAGAATATATTCAGCATCCGTGTGAATCCTTAGGAGAGAAAGAAGAAAATTATTGTGTTATCAAAAGAAAACAAAAATTACTTTCTCCTTTGTCTGAAGATGAGATAGATCAACTCCTGAAAAATCATATTACAGTCCAAGCTAAAGCAGGTTTTCCGTGTTCACATAGTCAAGAATATGTTGGTAAAACTTCTTCCATTTTTGAAAATGTAAATCTATGTTTAAATGAGGACAATCCTAAAACTAGATTTATGAATCATCATGAAGAAATACAATCTCCTTTTTCAATGTTCATATTTGATGAAGTTTCTCTTGAACCTGATTTTCCTAAGTATGATAAATATAAAGATAATTTTGATGAGTATTTTGGTGAAACTATACAGGAAATTGTTGTGAGTAAACCAATTTATGATGATGAGTCCCTGCAAGGAGATGAGCTAGCAAATATTGTTGTCTTTCATGGAGATGATAGGGCTGTCATGTTTGATATTTTTGAAGAATGTTTCTCATCTAAGGATGAAATAGACTATGAATTTGAGGAGTATGAACCAAAGAGAGACATAATTCCATAGATTGAGTCAAAATTTCTCATTCTTGAGGAATTTACAACCAACACTCATATAGTAGAAGGTTATACTTCCCTATGCCTTCCTATAGATCAACAACCAAGTGTTCTTTTAGATTAGAATGAAGGGGGTACTTGTATTTTTGCTGCAGGATCTCAAGACAAGGTAATGCTTCAGGATTTTCAAGATCCATTCAGTAGCCTTTTACAAGCATTGGAGAAGATGAATGTTGTTTTGTTTGTCACCATAAGTTTTTTTTTTAGTTTTTATTGTGAGTTTCCTACATGTACATCATTCTACCTGCTAGAGGAAAATGAGATAAAATTTTTAGTAAATAACCATATGTAGATTGGTTACACTGGAAGGATCACTTCACATGATTTTACATATGTCTTCAGCAGGAAGGTGGTTGTCATCAGGATTTGAAGCCCTCAAGTCTCGGTGATTTACTGCCATATTTAAGTAGGTTAATTTCAATTTTTGAGTCTTATTTCAGTCAAGTCAAGTCAAATTGAGCCAGTTTCATTTAGTTTGTGTCATTGAATTGTCAAAAAATCAGTACTACCTTTCAGTTTTAGTTATTTTTGATCGTATTGGCCTAAAGGTTAGGCACTTAGTCTACAGTGTTCTTGACACCTCCAAGGAGCTTCCATCCCCAATAAGGCCAATGTTAGTGTTATTATTTGCATACTTCCACTAGGGATCAAAACACATTTTGCATGTGCATCTTAGGTGTCCCACTCTAAATAAATATTCAATCATTCCATTAGGTCATGATATAGAATTGTTCCACTGGTGGTTGTCCTTGTCAATAAGCTTCTTTCTCCCTTAGAAGATCATATTGGCTGACTCATTCTCATGTCTCTTTGAGCATAACAACACCTATGGAAATTCTATTTTCACTTGGAAGTCTTTTAATTCAAAATCTCATTCATGAAAGTCAAGTCTAAAATAGACCCCTTAGGTCATTAGGTTTTATATTTCTCAAGGTCACTTCTTCATTTCAGATGAGGTCAACACATATATGAGAGGGACTAAATAAGATTATCATAATGTAATTATCATAATTTCAGAGTTGTAATTTTTGAATTTAATGACTTTTATATCAAAATGCCATTTTGATATAAAATTCAATATGTATTTTATTTATATTTTTCCAAATGTTATTTTATGTTCTCATATGTAATAAATTAAATCCCAAGCTGTCAGTGCAATAATCTGGCCTAAGTGGAGCAAAGAAATCCAAACTCCATGTCTTGATCAAACTACAGTATGCCAAAAAAGTCAGAGAGATAAAGAGTATTAGTGCCAAAGTCAAAAGGAAAAAGTGAACATAGGAAAAGTAGGTAATTAAAATTAAAAATTAAAAACCACTAAATCTATAAAGCCATTCAAACACCTCAAAGCAATTCATTGTTTCCATTCAGCCATTAGGAGTTTCCATCAAAGGAGAGATTTCAAGTTTTCTAAGCATTTTGTGTCAAATTTCAGGGTTGCTACGCGTTTACCCTAAGACGTTGTGCATTTGATTGGACGTTGCGCATTTGCACTCAGGCGCTAGACATTTGCCCGAAAATTGCTGACCAATTTACACAGGCATTGCGTGTTTACCTTTGGTTTCTGCACATTTTCTCATGCACTACGCGTTCCTCCAGAACGTTGCGCATTTTCTCAGGGAGGGTTTCAAGGGGTTCTACAAACTCCAACAAGCTTCTATTTCCTCAAAAATTTCTTGAAAGGGCTTTTAAACTGTAATTGAACCCAAACACACCTCTCATCTAATATATTTTGTGTTTCAGAAGAAAATTTGAAGTGCTTGTTGCTATGAAACCCTAGATTTCATTTCCTTCACATTTTTCATGCATCATATCCATATTCATGTCCCTAAACACATATCAGTCATAAATATTGTTAAATACTAGGGTTTTCATATACCTAGGTTTTCATTTACATTCATTCCCTCCATTTTGCTAAGCTAGTCATTTCAGCTCTCACTCCCTTCATCTCATTCCATTTACCCTAGAGTTTCCAAAGCCTTCAAGTCCACAATGTCTGAAGAGGAGGATAGAAGTTTCAATGAGGAAAAAACACCAAAGAAGAGTAAGAAAGGAGGGAAAATAATCATATATGAACCAGCAACCACAAAAGAGCTCATGGCTTCTCCTCTCATTGTGTCATGTTTTAAACATGTTGGTTGTTTTTAGTTTTGTGAGAAAGTGCAAAGGGTCCAATATCACCCTTTGTTGACAAGGTTGTTCATTACCAATCTTCATGATAGGAAGGTCACTCTTTTTGGGTCACTTTTACCATGTCCACTAATGCCACTTCAGCTACTACAGGGATCCCTAATGTGGGAGAGAAATGTTTTAAACAAGGAAACCTTGATCAGAGCTACTATGAACAATATCTGAAACCTAGATACAAGGATGACAAAAAGACAATTTTTCCCTTCTCTCATCTTCTTGACCGATATGTCCCTATGATGAAAATAATCATGAAATACTTCACTTGTGAGGGAAGGTTTTCTTGACTCTATTCATATCATATCTGACTACTCATGCTCTTCACTAGAGTCAGAATGCTTCACATACCCTACTATCTCTCGCACAACATTGACAAGATGGCATACATTCAACAAAAGAGGGATTATAATCATCAAATGCAGAGTATTTCCACCACTCCCTCATCAAGATGATAGTCATGCATCAGCTTGAGCAAAAGAACATTCCACGAGACACATTCATAGCAAATGAAGTTTTCACTACCCCACCTAGTCAACATGACCAGAGTGTCCCCTCATCATCTCATCCTCCCATATCCACTCCTCCATCTTAGCCTGTTTCTCATACATCATCACCAAGTCAAATGCATTCACCTCATGTTGACGCTACTTCTTCACCTTTCCATAACCCTTTATCATCACATCATGACACTGAGCCATCAAGCAATGAGGAGGACATTGAGGAAACTTGGGCTAATTTGACTAATTTTGAGCAATTTCCCAAGACTTATTAAAGGGGCCATGCATTCTTCATTGAAAAAACAGGTAGAAGAAAGCAAGGAAAAGGCTAAAGAGCCAATACTTGATGAGCAAGAGGATAAACATGAAACAGAACAGGAGTTTGAACTGATTGACCTAGATGATGAAGATGAGAAAAAAATAATCAGTGCAATAATCAAAGGTAAAGAAGAAAGGATTAGTGAACTTCAATATTGATAGAGAAAATTATGTGATTGACTTTCTTGAGCAAGAAAATCAGCATTTGAAGACCAAGCAGATCATCAGTGAGGTGAGACCTTGGACATATTTGGTGAGATTGATGATGAGGAAGATTAGCCTCCAAGACAGAGATCAAGCACTAGATGGCTGAAATGAGCTCTATCCCTTCAGAGATAGAGAAAAGCTAATTTGGCAGAGCAGCTCACACCAAGTGAGTTGCTTTCCTTAGATATTAGCAAGGACAGGGAATCATGTCATGATAGAGCCTTTTCATCTAGAGAGGTTTCTAGAGAAGGATAAGAAGGACAATGACATTTAGAAGAAAATGGCAAAGCACTACGCCATGAGGAACAAAATTGCAAGGGCCAAGCTCAAAAGAGCCCATGTAAAAATTCAAACTTTGACCAAGAAAAAGGATAAGGAAAGGTTAGATATATTTGCTGAGGTGTCTCTTCATGCCCCAATCACTTGAGAGGCAATTATCCTCACAATTTTGGAAAATTTTTGGCACAATTGGCACTTCAGTGCATTTTTGGTTTTTTGATAATTTTGGCACACAAAAATTCTACCAAACACGCAGCGACCTAGGCGTTTTGCTATTTTTTGGGGTATCCAATTGAGAAATGGCTGCCACTATCGTGTTCATAATGATGAAGAAATCAACCCTAGCAGGTTTGAGAAAAATTGGAGGAGAACTGGTCCCTCAAAAGTGCAAAAAACTACCAAATTTTCATATTTCTGCCTCCTTTTTGACTTGGTCGCTGTTCGTTTACCAGTCTTGAGAGGTTGACTTTTGGATAGGGTAGATGAGCACCATTTTTAAAACAGGAGGCATGTTTGGAAACTAGACTCAGAGAGCTTTCCAATGAGATATCTTGGAGCTGATTTGGACATCGGGAAGGCCTCCAAAATTTTCTTGCAAAAGAGGCTATTTTTCCTGTTAGGGCGATGCGCGTTTTCCAGGAAAATGGATTTTTCACAATCTTTAGCAAATTTTGAAGTTTCAATCCAGTTTGACCTTTTACTTGGGAAAATGAAGAAAATACTGATATAAATGGTCATGGTCAATGTAAATGTCATGTTTTTACCTTTATCTAAGGTAGATACATTAGGTGAGTCCTCTAGAGGTCAAATGAATCAATTTCCTCTCTTTTAGAGGCAAATTGTTGGGTCTTCCTAGTCTTTAGATTCTTGTTTGGCATTAGGTGAAACTAATTCCTATCTCACGGATTTAAATCCTTGAGGCTAGGGAGAGTGGTTTTGAGGTCTATATGATTTATTTTCTCAATCATTATAATGGTTAGACTCATTTGGAGGTTTGGCTTCTCAAGAGACATACTTTTGTATCAGTTTTGGCCTAGACATTAATCAAATTTGCAGCTATTTTTATGGGATCCATGTGGTATTGTGTTTAGTTTCAATTGTTTTTGTGCTCATATGTTAGAATGTTTTGTTTATTTAATCCATAATTTCATTGCTATTAAGTGAATGTTTTCAAGTTAGATGAACATATTCCATAATTTCTATGCTCTATTCTGGGTAAACATTCATAATTTGTAATTTCTTCAGTTTATACAGAAACCATGAGTTCACCATGCTCTTTCTAGCTCCTCACCTGTCTTGATCATCCCACCATCAAAATCCCAAAGTGCTAAACATTGTATCTACCTTTCCCCATAGAACGCCCTGCAAATCTTGACCTAATTTCCTTGCCCTGACTATTTGACTCCTTTTGATCCAGTAAAACCTTACACAATCAAAATAAAAAATCTGAGCTACTATACCTAGCCTAATATCTTCTTTCCATAGTCATCTTGGCTGTGATCCTTACGAAGAGAGCCCTCTCCTTTCCTAGTAGGGCGAGCTACTTGGCTAAGCATGGTATGAGGTTATCTCAGAATGTCCTTCTTCAGCCTAATGTTCAATCTGAGTGATAACATGATCAACTACCCAATGTGATTGTAGAGATGGATTAATGCAATGGTGACATGTGGGTGGGGCCTATCACATGTCTACCATCTGGTTTTGTACAAATTTTGATGTCGAAAAATGAAGGCAAATATTTTAGTGGGCATAAATTTGTGCTTGGAGCTCTGAATGAGATAAAATTTATATCTTTAGAAATATCTCAGTGAGCAGAAGACGATGGTAACATTAGAAATAAGATTTTAGGAGGTTGAAGGAAAGAAAAATGTGATAACCCAATCTCCATAATTTAACCTTCGAGGTTATGTTAGGATACTCTATATCCTTAATTAGGCATCAAGGGGAGAAGTGTGTAACAAAGTGGTGTTAAAGAAATAATTTATCCCTTGAGATAAATGAGTCTAAGCTATGGTTCAAACACTACACTTAGACGAAAAGAGAAGAACCACAAAGATGAATCTATTAGGAGCATAATTTTCAAAGTAATGGATTATAGGTAAATCACAAAACATAGGTTTGAGAGAAAGGAGTACAATAGAAGTGTTGTACAAAAAGGAACTATGATTATTGGGTACAACATAATGACTATATAAACCTAATATTGCTAGCAAAACAAATCACAATATTTCTAATTTGTGTACCATATCTCTATCAAGAGATTGAAGCAAAACTATTGAAGATGAAAAAAATGAATATATATCATGGAGTGATGATGGCCAAGTCTGTGAAGGGACACATTTAGGGTGTTGACTATATTCCTTGGACAATTAACAAAATTATAATTTCAAAAGCACATGGCCATTTGATATGGTCATAATTATGAGGGAGATTATCACAACTACCTCTTGTTGCTTGGATGATTTTTCTCAAGTTTTGAAAGGGAGATATTATGTTAATAAATAAGAGCATTGGCATGAAGAGATTACAATAGACTAAATAGATTTTAATATCCCAAAATAGGGAATTTCTACAACAATGAGAATATCTTAAGATATTCTAAAGTTGGAGATCCAACAATACATAAACATAAACTGGAAATAGCAGTGAATAAACATCATACCAAATGTATGGAAACCATAGAGACATTTTATTATGAATCAGCAGAAAATAATAGCAATACAACTCAAAGGATCAAGGCAAACAAGCCTCCCATCAATACACATGCTAAAATTAGAATACTGCTACATAACAGAGTGTCTATGAGCAAGAACTGCGCAATCATAGATGAAGCACTGCTAAAAGAAGTGTTAAATATCATAGATTTACATATATATGACTCATACAATATTGGGAGAGAAGATCTATGCTCCCAATCACTACCTGAAGATAATCATGAAAGGATTGGCTGAAATATGAAAAACTGCAAAATGCCGGAGTTGCAGGGTAGCAGCTGCAACTCAAGAACTAAAAATGGATGGAGAAGGCTGAGTATGCTGCATCTGATGAAAATACCTCCTCCAATGGATCTTCCAAGTGAAAGGCTTATCCTATTACTGAAGATCTCACCCTCCAACAATCACTGCAATCCCTCACTACAAATACCAACTGAAAATAATGCAATCACTGAGGGATACTATGTTGTAGGTGCAAGAAAAAGTATTGGCCAAGTGCCAAGATCTGCAATATGCTCCAAGGGCTTCCAAACTGATCTCTCAAAGGAAAGAAAGCCTCCTCCTCTTAAAAACAAGTGATGGAAGTGGTGTTGTGAACCCTCACTACAACACCCTGCAACACAACATTATTTTGTTGCAGAAATAACGTTGTAGCTGAAGGAGGATGCTTGGCCTCAATCCTGGATGTGAGGCAAATCAATAAAACTCCTTCAAGAGGCCTCTCAAGAAAGGAGAATGATTCCTAAATAGGAAATCCCTTGTGCTAAGCAACCTAGCAATCTCAGTTAAACAACTGAAGACAAAAAATAGTCATGCAAACCAAATTCTATATTCAATAACATATCCATATATGGCTACCTTGCCCTCCCTTTATACAAATGAAAGCCTTCTTGCTTTGGCCCCCACACATTAGGGTTTCCTCCATCAAATGATATTTTCCCCATTCACACTGTGTTGTCTTTCAAAGTGATCCACTCCCTCTATGGCAGCGTTGTTGACTTGGTCAAACTTGACCTTGTCCTCATGCATTTTCCCCTTTTCACACTTGAGGGTACAAAATAGAGCTACTCTGATGATCCCTTTCACACTATGAGAGATTTTATTTCTACTCATGGGCCTCCTTACCCATTTATTCACCTCCTATCTGATATAGGAAAAATTAATGTTCCAATTAGCTCCATGCTAAATTTGGGAACATTACAGTCCCCCCCTCCCAAATGTTGCTTGTCCTCAAGCAACTGCAAGGATAGAATTGAAGGGAATTCTTGAGGCATGAGGCTGAAATTAATTGGGATCTGCCATCCCAATATGAATCTCCCATCCCCAAACAATCATCCATACAAAATGAGTTACCCTCCGACATGGAAACTCCTGAAAGTATTCCTCCACCTTTGGCTCATGCAAAGTAGGTGGGTTGAAAATATGATCATGGTAGACAAGGTAGTATACCCCATGTTGTTCTCCTCTCCACTCATGATAAGTGTAAAGTATGTGATGATCTTGGGTTGCAATAATTTTTCCCTTAAGTGGAAAAATGAAGAACAATCCTCCAAGGATCTCCTCTCTAAAATTGAAGAAGAAGCTGGCCCAAAACATCTCATCCATGATCAATAGGACATGATCATCATAGGGTATCCAAATGAGAAGTTTGTTGAAATTTTTACATGATGCTGCATGATACAAACAATGTCTCAAGTGGACACATTGCAGTTTTTCTCACTGCAACTTCAAAAATAGCATGGCAAGTGGTGTTTTGACAAATGGCTAGATGTGTGAATCATCACATCTACTAGTGAAGAGTAAATGAGAGAATGTGCCAACTGAGCATACAAGAAATAATCAAACACTTGCCCATGGTTATACAAAGGATGGCTGTCTTCATCATAATAGTTGGAAATTTTTTGTTTGTGGGGCTCAACAATAAACTTTCCTTCTTGTGGAACAATGCACTGTATGATAATGGTAAGAAGATGCAAATACTATGTTACATAATCAATGGATGTAAAAACAATATCCTCACCATGTACTGAAAGTAAAGTGATGCATGAATACATTAATAAGTCCATGCTCCAAAAGAACAACATTGTTGGCTTATGAAAATAGGCTCTTGACAACCCATAGCTCATTTCTTTGACATGATCCTAGTCAAAGACTTCTCCAACAATGTTGCTGCAATTAGGAAATTCCTCCCAAAATGGAAGTACTTCCTCTTCACCTAAGGCCAAGGAGTAGCCCCTTTGCACCATGATAGTGCCATCTCCCACTCCTGCAACATAACACAACATGTGAGAGAAAATATGCCCTTGCTCTCTCAAGTACAACTCAAGCAACAAAAGTGTTTGTTGCCTCCTCATGCTCTCATCATACAAGACATGTGATGAAGACATAATGAATGATATGAATGTCACATCAACACCATGCATCCATACTCTTTTCTGCTCAATGATGCAAGAATATTGCCCCATCTTCTCCATCACCATACCCTTAGGAAGAGTGTATGCCAAGTGATGGCCAAACTCCTTCAAGAGTAACTAACGCAGCCAAGCCTCCTGCTGCCTGGTATCATAAATTTGCAAGTAGCTCACCAACTTCTTGCTCTCCATCCACATCCACTCAACCATTTGTGGATGTCTCCTTCCATTTTACATCTTCGTACTCCTCCCATGAGGGCTACCATCCTCCCAATTCAAATTTTTGTCCTTGCATTTCATGAGATGTTGAAATGCATTCTTCTCAAGGATCAATTTGATCCCATAAGGACAAAAATAGGTGGTAGGAAAAAACCTCCCATAATGATGTGTATGGCTCAAGAAGTGTCCAACACAAACATGAGAGATGTTATCCATCCTAAGATTTCCTCCATCATCTATCTACTCCTCCTTGAATCTATGAAGATCCAAGTGTGAGAAGGGAAGAGCCTCCTCAAACTGTTAAAGAACCTTGCACCCCATGATGTGTTGAAGTGCACCTCCATTGAAATCTCTCCATGAGATCTCCCTCTCATGAATAGTCCTCCAAAACCAATGAGGTCTTGGATCTGCTGAAAGTAGAAGTTTCTCTTTGAGCTGAGAGGTGCTCACTGAGAAAGGGTCATCTAGAAAGGAGAAAGGGTTTCTCACTTCAAGATGTCTACTATCTTTCATCCTTCCCTTCAAGTCTTCAAACCCCAACCTCAAGTGTGGTATGTATCCCAAAAATGGCTCATGAGGATGATGGTTTATTTCTTCCTTGAATGTTTCAATGTTGCACAGTGCAGTGCAATCTTGCTGCTCTACATTAGAAATGTGTGTTGATTCTTGGTCATATAAAGATGAATTTCCACACTCCTTAAAAATATTTTCTGAAATAGAAAGTGGAACTTCATTCATACCTTGATGGAACTTGGGATCTCCTTGTATGGCTGCAATAGTTGTTTCCTCCAATGAAATGGCTCCCCCATTTGTATATGTAGAAGGTTGCTCTCCCAAGGCTGTGACAGCACTAGTACAAGTCTCCTCCCATGGGGGTGTGGGATTTTTCTCTTCTGATCTTTCTTTATCAAAGGTTCTAATCAACCTTTGAGTGAACTCTGCAAAAGTATTCACCCTTGCATGGCTCAAGTGGCTGAACCACCAAAAATTAGCTTCACCCTCCAAGTGCAGTGCTACAACTTCTACTGCCTCCCTCTCTACCACTGGATGTAGTAGGAAGAATGCCTCAACCTTCCTTGCCCAAGATCTTGCTGTAGAAGATCCATCATATATAGGTAATAGAAACCTATTACCTTTGATTCCTCTTTTGTGGCAGGACCTCCTCTCTTCTTTCCACTAAATGAACTGTGAAAGAGCTAGAGTCTCCTTGAAGGCTCTAGGTTGAGATTTGTACTCAACAAGGTACTTACTTAGAATCAGATGATCCAAGTATCTTCCATGCTCATTGTCTTCTTTTTGATAAGAATAGGGAGTGCATGGTCCGTCCTTTTCTATTTGCTCATCCTCCTTGGGGAGGTTCTTCATAGATCTGAAGAATGATGAGACAAAACCCATCCTTTCCAATATTCTGATCTTCTTCTATCTTCTTTGGCTGAAACTCACAGGATGAGCCAATATGATGCTTTGATAGTGACTGTAATATCCAAAAATATGGAATTTCTACAACAATGATAATATCTCATGATATTCTAAAGTTGGAGATCCAGCAATACATAAACATAAACTGGAAATAGAAGTGAATAAACATCATACCAAAATGTATGGAAACCATAGAGAAATTTTATTATGAATCAATAGAAAATAATTGCAATACAACTCAAAGGATCAAGGTAAAAAATCCTCCCATAAATACACATGCTAAAAGTAGAATACTGTTACATAGCAGAGTGTCTATGAGCAAGAACTGCGCAGTCATAGATGGAGCACTGCTACAGGAAGTGTAAAATATCATAGATATTCATATATATGACTCATACAATATTGGGAGAAAATATCTATGCTCCCAATCGCTACCTCAAGACAATTCTGTAACAATTGGCTGAAATATGCAAAACTGCAAAATGTTGGAGTTGCACGGTAGCAGCTGCAACTCAAGAACTGGAAATGGATGGAGAAGGCTGAAGATGCTTCATCCGATGAAAATACCTCCTCCAATGGATCTTCCAAGTGAAAGGCTGATCCTAACACTGAATATCTCACCCTCCAACAATCACTGCAATCGCTCACTGCAAATACCAACTGAAAATAACACAGTCACTAAGGGATATTACGCTATAGGTGCAAGAAAAAGTATTGGCCAAGTGCCAAGATTTTCAATATGCTCCAAGGGCTTCCAAACTGATCTCTCAAAGGAAAGAGAGCCTCCTCCTTTGAAAAACAAGTGATGGAAGTGGTGTTGTGAACCCTCACTGCAACACCTTGCAACACAACATTATTCTTCTGCAGAAATAATGTTGTAGCTAAAGAAGGATGCTTGGCCTCAATCCTGGATGTGAGGAAAATCAATACAACTCCTTCAAGAGGCCTCTCAAGAAAGGAGAAGGATTCCTAAACAGGAAATCCCTTGTGCTAAGTAGCACAACAATCTCAGTTAAACAACTGAAGACAGCAAATAGTCATGCAGACCAAATTCTATATTCATTAACATATCCATCTATGGCTACCTTGCCCTCCCTTTATACAAATGAAAGCCTTCTTGCCTTGGCCCCCACACATTAGGGTTTCCTCCACCAAATGATCTTTTCCCCATTTACACTGCTCAGTCTTTCAAAGTGATCCACTTCCTCTATGGCAGCGTTGTTGACTTGGTCAAACTTTACTTTGTCTTCATGCATTTTCCCTTTTTCACACTTGAGGGTGAAAAATAGAGCTACTCTGATGATCCCTTTCACACTATGAGGGATTTTATTTCTACTCATGTGCCTCACCTATTTATTCACCTCCTAGCTGATATAGGCAAAATTGATGTTCCAATTAGCTCCATGCTAAATTTGGGAACATTACATAGCTAAATTGCATATGTTGTGACATGCCTTAATATAGTGAAGTGTTAAATGCATATAGAAATTAGTGGTGCATGTAAATAATGATTGAGCATGCATGCAATGTTATTATGGATTTAGAGTATTTTGATACCTAAACATTCTTATGATTTCTAAAAATGGTTAATGATAAAAATATAACCAAGAATAAGCTAATAATGTGTCTATAAAAGCTAATGAGAATTTTGCATAAATTCTTGGGAAAATAAGTCTATGGATACTAAGTACTGATCAAGGGACTAGTACAAAGAAATACATAACCACCCCCCTCCTTCCCCCACCTTCCCACCAAGATACTCCAATTGATTGAGTAGCGCCCAATAATAGTTAACAACCATGCAAGTGTTGTTGGATGTAGTAACTAGAAAAATGGCATGCTAAAATGATCACATGTTAATGGAATACTATAAATTTTTTATTGAGGAAATAGAGCTATATGATGAGGGAGATAACAACTAGAAGGATTGGTTGAATGCAAGAGGAAACAACTAGCCCAATTAACAGTAGATTCTAAAGGGAACTATAGGAGTGTTTCTATGAATTTTGAGCTATTAAAAGGAATTAGAAAAGGAAAGTTTTTGACCCTCTTCCTTGAAAACGATAAAATAGTTTAAATATAAAAATTATATTATCCTAAGAATGTTGGATTAATTGTTGATACCTAAGGGATATTGAAAATAAATAAATGAGTAAAAAGGAATTGGTTCATGATTTTGAAAATAACGTGGCATATTTTTTAATTAGTTGACTAAACGATGATATGTGATGAAGTGGTGAAAGGTGCATTTTTCTCTCAAGAATATGATATTAAAGTTCTAGCTATTTGAAGTGGTAATTAAGGCAAGGAAGTCCCTCCAACCATCAAAATATCCTTGAGACACTATCAATTTAATATGCATAGTAATGATCTAGTAGTGTAAAATATGGAAAAGAACGAACTATGAAATTTGTGTATGTTGAAGGGATTGGGTAAGAATTCCTTCAGGTTGAGTTTATATTTCTTCTAAAATAATTTCAATTGAGTGCATGGATTATATGAATTCCAAAAAATGGTATGGTTAAGGCAGAGATCTATCCACACATAAGATTTGGTAATATATTAAAAATATATATGAGTTGTCTTGATATAAAACAATAATATAGGTGAGTAGTACGTTCATTACTCAGAGAAAAATGGCAGATAATGCAAGGAAAATGTAGGCTTGTGAAACAGTGAATCTAGTGGGAACGAAAGTGGTGTTTTTTTTGTATTTTGGATCATGAAGAGTTTGTGGTTTCCTTCCTTCATGTAGTTGTATCCCACTTCCTTGTTGCTATTTCTTATTTTGTATCATGATCTCTATTTTCCTTTACTCCCAATGAGTGAGGAAAAGAATTCATCTCAGCGACCTCTTCTACACATTATTTCATGTTTGTAAGATTGTGTTTATTGGTCTCCTGAGTCTTGATGTTCTACGCAATCCAACATGGTTCAACAAAGGGATCATGTTCATTCTGGTGATGATAGCTGAGGGGAGTAGGGGTTGGGGATGATCATTCATGGGCCAAAGCCTTCGTCTAGGAGTATGCAAAACATATTCCTAAGATGGTTTGTGGAGATATACAGGAGCAAGAGTTGACTGTAGTAGTGGACCATGCATGCATATCCGATTCATAGTTCATGGTTGATATCTAATTATAGGTCCCAAACTTGGGGCACACCCAAGGAAGACAAAACCAATGCCTCCTTACTGTTGAGCTTTATTGGAAGATGAAAATGTTGTTGAGGAAGGTCATCATGAACTGGTAAGAAGAGAAAGAGGAGATACTACTAATGCTAGACAAAATAATGATGAACTGGAAAGAGATGAGACTTTGTATCAAGCATATTTAAGAATAAATTCCTCATGGCCCTAGTCCAAGTGGTTGTAGAGAGGATCAACTCAATCTAATTGATGTGGACACTACAAATACTCCTTATTTTTTATGATTTTGTTTTCTCAATTCTGTTAATTCCTTACTATAGCTAGGCATGGGCATTATGATTAGAAAAACCTTCTCAGGCACTCTATAGACTTTCCTACGCTCAGTCTCTTTTCTATTTTCTATTGCATGAAACTTTGTCAGTCTATGACTCTTGGGTTCAAACTTAAAGTCTATTTTGAAACAAACTACTTATTGTTTTGTTAGTAGTTTGGTTTAATAATAGAGAACTAACAAACAAAGCTTGAATTCTCTATATTTTCTCGATATAATTGAAAATTATCTTTAAAAAAATGTACAAACTTAAAAAGGTATACAATTAATCAAAAAAATTATTAAAATTATTATTTCAAGTTATGTGAAGTGAAAGTGTGTATTAAGGGGGAAATAACTATAAATTTTGGGTGGGAATAACCTTATATATATTTATTATTTTTATAATTTTATCTGATTTTAGATTTGAAACTTTTGTGATCCTAATGATGTGATTAATCCGAAAAAGCATTTATCTAATTATATTTTAATTTGAAATTCAAATATTGATTAAAATAAAGGAACAAATCTGACATCTATTGCACTTAGTATTGTAGAAGCCTAGTATATTGTTGTGTGGAAAGGCGACAGGTCTTTGTCTTGTAAAAGTATAATCATTTTTTAAAAATATTGTGAGACAGCTGAATTTTTTATTTTCTTGGAATGGTAGAAAGCGATGGATGAAAAAAGTGTTGCCAGGACGGAACTTCTAACCTATATCTGCTGAATCCACACATGCCATCCATGAGGGGCTGGAAAAGGTGGGACAAAGTGTTGCCAAGCCACCAAAATGAATTGTTAATGGATCCAGATATATTGAATTCTTTATGATATGAAAATAACGTGGGCCATTGGAGTGTACGTCCCGCGAATGAAACTACCGTCCTAGGAAGAATTTGCATGTTTAACTAATGAACATAGATTGCTAAATGATCAATACGAAAATCATCGAGAGGTGACACGAGAAAACCTTGAGGGAAAGTGCTTAATGGTTGAGTTTGAGAGCTATGGGAACTTCTCCTAACCTGGTGAAAAAGGCACTGCTACTCCGGAATATTTTGGAAATCTAAACCATTTATTATGATTTGGAATATTTTAAAATATTAAACTTTCAATTGAAATAGTTAAGTTTTAAATTTTTTAATATATGTATAGGATATTTTTTTTTCTTTTAAATATTTTTTTACAAATATTTAATTAAAAGAAATATTAAATGGCTTCGCATTATGATTTTATAATATTTTTACTTGTTTATTTTGATGGTTATTTAAATTTTTGTTTAAGCTCACAATATTTAAAATTATTTTTATTATTTATCTATTGAAGATTTGGTATACTCACACATCACCATCAATATTGGGTTGTAGAATAGTTTCAGAAATTTTTTTGTTGAAAACCCAATTAATATCTAGATATATTGAACCAGTGACAAAAACATGTATAGATTGATTGAACCAGCGACAAAAACCAGATAGCAGAAGTGCCACTTGAAATGTTAATATGTGGACAACTATGGACTTGGATGGGAAAATTGCTCAGATTTCTCACATACAACCAAAGAAATTTCTTCATTGTTAATATTTTATCAAAATGAGTATTAAAAATTGTAGAAACCATCAAATTTGATATATGAATGTTTTAGATTTGAAATTCCTATCTGTAGGGACCTTCTTCTGCAAATTTGATGATTTGATGGATACGGTGGTAAACTATTGTGATTAGCAATGTATTGTTGGAAAAATATGGCCTCTGTACATATCTCCATTAGTGCATTGATGAATTGGGCACACATTTTTTTTTTGGGGTTGATATAAATGATTTTATTTGGAATAAATAAATAAATATAAACATTAATTTTTTCATGAGATAATGCATCCTAATTTATTAAATTCGTATAGAAATTTTACAAGAAATATATTAAATAGCAAACTTATAGAAAAGAGATAGGTATGACACTTACCTAAATATTGATCATGGAAAATTTTAAGGATGGAAATTTATCTTAACGTTTAAGAAACTTTGGCGAATTTCACTAGTCCATGATATGCCATGAAACACAAGTAATATGCCATGAAAAAAAACTTGAGTGAGCCTAATGGTTAAGAGAAATTGTTTCTTCTAAAAATGTCAAAGGTTCAAAACCAGAGGGGGGTATGTATGGCTTTGTAGTTCCACAAACAAGGGGGTCTCATACATCAAAATATTTCAATATTAGCCCCTAAAATTTTCCCTTATATTGATTTTTAAGTGAGTTTCCAACTAATATTATTATATATATTGAAGGTACCAATGCATTGGAAAATAACACACTCAAATCCCCTTTTAAGATAAACATATGTGGTTAAATAAAAAAAATATAGAAATGTACCCCTATAAATAGTCTTATTAAGATATCCAAGTCCAAACTCTTATAAGGAGAGAAAAGGAGAAACATCTTACCTATCTAAGCTGAATCCACAAATGACATCCATGAATGGATTGAAAAAGTTGGGGCCGAATGTTGTTATAATTTATCAAACCTAGCACCTGGTATTCAGTTCCCAACAATTATTAACTAAACGAATACATGGCTAAGTTCCTAACCAAAAATATTTAGCAGAAGAAAAATTACTCAATCTGAATCACATACACAATTTTTTTTCCCAATCAACAATTTTTCAGTAATAAATTATTCACAAAAATTACTTGGGCTCTTGTCCTACAATAAGGCCCAATTGAGAAAATACAATATTTATCACAAGCCTCATTACACTCTCTTGGACCCATCACATGCTCACTGAGAAGCCTCTCTCAATCTTGTGTTGTTGTTGTGTTTTAGCTCCTCACTTTAGACTCAATTTAAAACTTTCCTAAGCTAATATTGATAATCAAAGAGAAACCTCTCTCAATCTTGTGTTGTTTTTGTGTCTTAGCCCCTCACTTTAGACTCAATTTATAACTTTCCTAAGCTAGGATTGTCAACCAAAAGTAGCTCATGAAGTTAACTAAAGATAAGTGACTTTAATTTAGTTACCTATCCTATCTTTAGCTCTCTTTAATTTAACTCAAGCACAAGTCACAAATTTATCTTTCTTACATGTACATTTCACACATGTCACATACAACACATTCACATACGTGAAAATCACTCACACACTCTGCATGTCACATGCAAGTTCCTAAAAGGGAAAATCAAGGTCCTTATAGTTAAGACACAAGGCTAAAATTACCTTCCAAGATACAAATTTCAAAACTCCCTCATAGTGAGGGAGGTAATTATGGAAGAACCTCCTTCAACTCGATCTATCTCCACCACCACCACCACGTCATCTGCTACTATATCAAATCCATTTGAACTAGAAGAATTCCTCACTACTTGCTTCAAAATATGATTTGAAGACTTGTTCCTTTCAACCATGCTCTTAGGATCTTGATCCCAAGCATTTAACAATGTCATATCATACAAATTGAGGTTCCTAATAGTGCCTACAGAATCACTCCTCCTCATCACCTGCTCCCTCTCAGCAACCGACACTGATCCTATATCCAAGATCCCCTCAAATATACGCATAAACTGTCCCAACAACCTATATGACTACCCTATTCAATGCTAAGCACTACAATTGTATCCAAGGTTAATCCCCCTAAATATAAAAGCACCTGTCCATCATGGAACAAAAATATATATCTATAATCATTCAAGGTTGATACTGAGAGCATGTGTACCATCAAACCTAGAAGAAACACCATCTATATCACTTCGAGAAATCCTCTTGTTTGTAGTTGAAATTTGACACATCCAACCCGCTTCACTACATGCATGGTGCTATCTCCACAAATCACACGGAAACCTAATTCTATCTCTGAAATAGTACAAAACACTAGCCTCATCCTCGTTATGTGATTGGACACTCTACTATCCACTAGCCATAAACCACTATCCTCATACACAATAGTACTAATATAAAAAAAGAGGAAACTAGAGAAAACTCTTTCTCAAATTTCTCTATAAAGTCATCAATTTCAGTTGATGCTGATGCAACTACCTAATCATCCTTCTTATTTTTATTCTTTTATGGAAACTAGTTCTCATAATGATCAATCTTATGACACACAAAACACTTTAATTTTCTCGTGTCCTTCATGGAATAAAATCCCCCACTTCCCTTTACTTTACCTTTTCCATTTACAATAAGAGAAAATTTCTCCTCGTCATCCTTACCATCATGTTCACCAACATTTTTTAAACATATCTTTATATCTTCTTATATGAAATCATCCCACAATATATCCAAACTGGGTAGATTCTCCCATGCAACAATCCCATCAACAAAGGCATCCCATTTCAGAGGAAAGCTACTCAAGGATGATCTGATCAACTCTTCACTCTCAATAGTTTCCCCCATTGTTTCTAAGTGATCTCTAATTTGAGTGATCCAAGTTAGGTATGATGCAACTGTGTTAGTTTTAGACATCTTGTCATTTCTCGATTTCTCCTTTAACACCATATTTTTTTTTTGGTTTGTACTCTGGTATAACTTGGTTAACGATTCACAGATCTCAAAGGCATACTTCTTCCTTATCCGATGAGGTATAATATGGTATTTAATAGAGTTTAGGATTATTCTCTTAGATTTCACATTTTTCTTATTAAAATCAACCAAATAAGTAGGATATTTGGGAATTTGGACTACCCTCTCCATGATGTCTGGAAATTTTTATTCATAAAATAATAGAACACCCCGCTCCTTCCATGGGATAAAATTTCCAACCCCATCCATCCGATCCTTTTAATGTAATCTAGTAATCAACTCAAACACCACTAACCAAAAATAATTTTCAACCTATTTTTTATTAAAATATTTTTTTTCTCGTAAAAAAACTTACCCATAAAAATATTCCTCTCGGTCTGAAAAACATTCTTGCCACCTTTTCTTTTCCATTCTACGATCTCAGACAACCTAGCTTTGGAAATTCGACATGAACTTGACACCTATAATTCCAAGAAAAATTCAGATTTGGAGCTCTGATACCATGTTAGAATTTCCCAAACCCAACACTGAGTATTAAGTTCCCAATAATTATTAACTGAACAAATACATGGATAAGTTCCTAACCAAATGTAATAGCCCCTGGTTTATTTTCCATGTAAATAAAATAAAACCAAAGTAATGTGACATATATTCCAAGTTGAATGTTGGGAAAACATTATAGTGTGCATCACTTGTGGTTTAATAATGGCTATGGAAAGTGGCAAGGGCTTTGGAAAATTAAAAGAGGCAATAGATTACATTTAATTATCATAAATAAAGGAAAATAGGAGAAAATGAAGTTGAAGAGACACAAATGTGCATGCAAGGGAAATTAGAGGAAACATTATGGAAAATGAAGAAAAATTAGTCATCAATAATAAAAAGGCATCATAGAAATAATTGGTGGCTTTTATTCAATTTTGTCTTTTGTTAGTTTAGCATTTGGCTCTCTTACACTCTTGTGCACTTAGAGTATTCCTGGAGCACTGTAGCATTCACTTGGATTTGGAAGAAGGAAAGTAAGAAAGCAAAGGGAAAGCAAAGGAAAGAAAGGAAGCACAAGGAGACATTTGGATAAACAACTAAAATAGGGATACTTTGTAGGTAATAGGTTGCATGTGTGATTTCCTTTCTAGTTTTTGGATGCATGATACATGCATGTGGTTCCTTAGTTATGTACTATCAATAACATGGATATTTTCTTGGATTGATAGTGGTTTCAACCTTTCCTTTCCATTTCCTAGATAGAAATGGTGTAGTGGGTTCCCCATTTGGTTTTTTTATTGGTTCTTAGGTTCCCTATGGCTATGGGTTGGGAAAAATTCTCCGGAGCATTGAAATGACTTGGGTTCCCTGGAGGCTATGGGTTGAGATGGGAGATATTTGGAGACTTGTAACAACTTAGATTCTCTGGAGGTTGTGGGTTGCATTACTAGAACCTGGAGCCTTGGATAGCTTGAGTGGAGACCAATATGTTTGATGTTAGTGATTTCTATATTGTATAGGTGAGATCATTGTGGTCAACAGTTGAGGTGGTTTTGACTTTGGAAGCCCTGGTTGGTCCTATTTTAGTTTGACCCTTATGATACCACATTCATGCTTGGAATATGGTGTTGGAGTGATTGGCTGAAAGAAATATTTGTTGGGAAAAATACTGAGAGGGGGGGGTGAATCAGTATTTACAGCATATTCAAAACTTTTACTTTTTCTTTCTTCTAAAACCCATACGCTACTTTCCTGAAACAGACTCGCGTATATACGCGGATACCCTTTATGAAACTAGCGTATACACATGATATCTACTTAGATCATTTGTTATTCACTTAAAATCATTCCATCAATCAATCATCAGATGTTTAACAAACAGTAAACATGTGCAGTAAGAACAGAGGAAACCATCACACAAAGCATCACACATGAACACCAGGATTTTTAGGTGGAAACCCAAGTCGGGAGAAAACCACCACTGCAGTTGCTCAGCCTTCAATATTTTATTATAGAGAAAACATCTTACAACATATGTGGGGCCGGTGCGGACTCTACCGCACGTTGCACCCACCGCGCTCGTTTACCGGGGCACTTTCCGGAAGGGAGCCCCAACCCCCTGACTCGCTTACCGGCCTCTCCCCTGAGGGAGCTACGACCCCGATCTCGTTTACCCCGCCGCCTCACCGGAAGGGAGAGCTACGGACTCGAGACCGAAGGCTACAACCCAGCACCACCTTGACCACGTTTCATCAATTTTCACACCGGATCCAACAACTTCAATAGAACAACAGTTATGTGCCACGTTTCATCATATTTTCGACCGGGACTTTCCATACTTTTAAGCACAAACATACTTCACTAAAATGATACTTATCACTGCTGCATCGTATAGGCGTAAACACACAGAATCGTATCGTATATTTCATACCCCTTGCTTCAGCAAACCCTAGTTTGCATACGCGCTTTCCCTTCACTGATGTCGCGTATATACGCGCTTCCGTCCACACAAACCAGCGTATACCTCTGTGTGTATTTCATTGCGCATACGCGCTTTCTCTTCAGCGAAGCCGCGTATATACGCGCTTCCTCCATGGCGAAGTAGCATATAGATCTTCAATCATTATAGAGCAGCATACTTCTACAGATCAGATATTCAGTTCAGATTTACCTTTTTACTTCAGACAGATGATCGCCTAGATGTTCGCCTCATCACAGATCTAGTCATTCCATAAGCAAATACAAGTATATTTCAGATCTAGATCCCCTTCTTCATCACTCCTTCATTGGTGCATCATACATTCAGATCCTTCATTCAATTTTAATCCTTTCCATTCAGATATACTCCAGAGAGAAGTATTCATTCAAGCTCAGACATCTTGCACCCACACACATATTTTGCACAATGAATTTCTTCTCTTTATATAGGTTTACCCTTTCTCAATACCATGAGCCCCTTTTTCAATACCATGAGCCCAAAACTACATTACTTCCGATGGTATTCCTGGACGGGGTCATTTAGACGAATCATTACCCAATTTAATGTACAATGGGTCTAATACCATGGTGGTTACCCCTGGTTTTGCACTTACGCTGAGCGCTTGCCTATACGCGACTTGGAACGTCTTCCGCGTGCATACGCGACTTTCCCTAGGCCAATCCGCGTATGCCAAGAGACATACTCTTTTTCATCATAGAATTAGCACATGCTGAATTCCTTTCTTCATTTCCTTCTGTACACACTGTAGATACATCAGATTTAGTTCATCAAACCATATTCTATCAAGCACAACTTCGTCAAGTAAGTTGCCATCATCTTCATCAAGTGGGTTGCCATTCATGGACAACACTCATCATCATAGTGCTAACAAACATCATTTACCAAGTCCATTACGTCAAGAATAACTTCATCAGGTGGTTTGCCATCAAGGACAACACATGTCAATAGTCGCATGTCTTCATCTTCATTTAGTGGGTTGTCATCAAGGACAACACTCTGCATCATATTTCCAACAATCTCCCCCTTTAGACTTGATGGCAACCATGATGGTGTTTGGTTACCACAACAGATAGATGCATTAAGCCACCATGTCACTCTCTTCATTCAAACACCATGTCACTCTCCCCCTTTGACATCAAGGGCAAAGGGCGGACCAAAGCCAACATACTCTCCCCTTTTCTCCTCATGTAGAAGAAGCGTTCTATAGATCTGATATATACTGAAGTGACCAAGCTCCCCCTGAGTTCATGCTGAACCTTCAAACATATTTTTCAATAGAGTACAGGACTCTATGAACTTCCTATCACCAAAGACTCATACTTACATCAA
Organism: Pinus albicaulis; assembly: GCA_034641835.2. Lineage (NCBI taxonomy): Eukaryota > Viridiplantae > Streptophyta > Pinopsida > Pinales > Pinaceae > Pinus > Pinus albicaulis. The sequence continues at coordinate 1,618,409,666 of CM076584.1, read as the reverse complement.
TTATCCATCCAAGTGGATTTACATATGAGACTCAACTACCCAACCAAGTGGGTTTACAAATTTGACTCAGCTACCCAACCAAGTGGGTTTACAAAATTTGACTTAGTTACCCAACCAAGCGGGTTTACAAATTTGACAAGTCCTTACATGACAGAATATTACAATTTTACAACATGGGTCTCCACATGACCTTTTCATCAAAAATACAAATATGACTTTTCATAACCAATACCAAAAAGACCTCAAGAGAGATCATATATTTGAACCACCATAATGCCAACAATGCATTATACTCAGCAAAGCTAATCCTCCCCCTGAATCTGTGCTTCCAAGCATCCTTTCCATATGACTAAGGCTCCCCCTTAGTTTGTCCATCCTGAATACTTTCACCAACAAATCATCAAGGCATCTTCATCAAAACATTAGAAACAGAATTATGAGAACTGGAACACCACCAGAGATACCAGACAGTATCAGAGATACCAAACAACACTGCAGCTGTGCTGAAGAGAGCTGACTTTAACCAAAAATTGTCAGCAATCAGACATACGCGGTTTTCTCTGCAGGAACTCGCGTATATACGCGACTGTGTTTCAGGAAACCTGCGTATCCCATACCATCTTCTAAATTTCAACCAGATCTGATTCTCTGTGAGGCAAAGACAGTGTTCAGCTTCTTTCTGAGACATTTGAATGCTTCCCTGGACTACAGATAGATAGAACAGTGTAGTTGTGTCTTCAAGCATCATCCAACGGATGTAGCATCAGCACAATAGTAACCAAGCCTTCAGATTCTTTGCAGCATCAATACAATCTTTCCAAGAGAGATTCTCATATCAGAACAACATCTTCACATAGGTGTCAAGCAATCATCCATGTGGTCCAACATCACCATGATCTTCAAAATTTAACATGAAGTAACATATGTAGGCAAAAGATCTCTCAACCATAGTAACAAACTCTGCATGATTTATTTCTGAATCAAATGACATCCAACTCATCCATGTGTGAGTACAAAAGATACTTATCAACAACCAGGGCTCAAAAATTCATCATAATAAACCATGTACCAAGTCATCATCATTTGAGCATGAGTATCACAAAAATCAAAGAATAAGCAGTCATATTGCCAACAATGCAATCATTAGTATTCAACCTGCTGCTCCCACTAACCAGTGCTCTTCCTTAACTAGTGCAATCTGAAACACCTTCAACAGCAAGTCATCAGCAACAATCTCTGCATGATCTGTCCTCATCTCTGAATTATAAGACTTTCATCTCAACAACGAATGCTCTTCATCATAAAGCAACCAAGCTTCATCCATAATCTTCAACACAAGTACCCATGTATCATTTCATTATCATGAGTATAACCAGAATAATGCTAACAGTGCAATCATCAGCAGTCAGACTGATGCTCCCCCTGGACCTCTGCTCCAGATCTTCAGCTATCAGATAAATTCTCTTATCATCAATGCATACGTGGCTGTGTCAGCTGGAACTCGCGTGTATACGCGACTTTGTTTCATAGAACCCGCATATGGAAAGTGAAGTATAGAAAATTTCACACCTTCATTTCCTCCTACAAATTTACCTTCTGTTCCTGTCTTTTCTTCACACCAGATGCACTGTCAGAAATACATATAACCAGAATAATCAAATCAACCATGAGAGACATCATACATTGCTCCCCCTGTGACGATACATTACTAGATCTCATAATGTATCCCACATCATTCCTGCAGTCAATAAGAAAAGTCATCTTCATAATCAGATGACTGCAGTAGGGTCAGAATTCCCTACGTTTCTGATCGGTCCTCCATCTTGAATTGAGTGTTTTCTTCAAGAAAATCATTGTCTTCTAGAGCATCCACAAAAATATCCTTTTCTTCTCTAGATTGATTCTTATTCCATCCCTCCATCTTTTTCCAGATTTGTTTAAACTTTCTATTTGTGTGCTGGAAATTATCCAATTTCTCATATCTGTTCAACCTGCATTCCTTTTCTACATGTCCATACTTGTTACAAGAATAACATCTCATGTGTCCAGAGAAATAAGCATAAGAGTCATAATGAGTATTTCTAATCTTCCTCCTTTTACAATCAGCTGCTTTATGTCCATACTTGTTACATGAGAAACAATATCCCTTGAAGCTACCAGAGTACCTTTCTGAATAGAATCTGTTTGTTTGTGGCTGAATTATTCTGCTTCTGCAATTTGCTGCAACATGCCCATAATTATGACATTTAAAACACTCAACGTTCTTGAATAAATTCCTTTGAGAGTTCATGCTTGTTGGTTGATCTTTTGTTTCTTTCAACACTTCAGATTTTGCATTGATGTCCTTTGATTCTTTAGCACCTCCTTGTGAGCTAGATTCTCCTTTAACAGTTTCATGGAAACCAAGACCAAGTTTGATAGCAGGAGACCTTTGATTACTTAGAATATTGTCCAAAATTTTAGTACTATCATGAAACCTCAAAAGTTTTACCTTTTCTTCTAATTTACCTTTGAGAATGTTTACCTCAACCTCCAAGGCTTGACATTGCTTTGTCATGCTTTCTTCTTTCCTTCTTCCATCTTCTACTTGATCCTTCAGATTTAGAATCTCTTCTTTCAGCCAATTTTCGTTTTCTTCACATGTTTGTTCCAGCTCTTCATTCTTCTTATTTTATTTTTGCAGATCTTCTTTGAGAGAGATGATTTCTGCTTCAAGGCCTTCCTTTTCAAATGATTGTAGAGGTTCCTTATTTTTCTTACTTGATGCTTCTAGATCTGCTTGCAGAGAGATGATTGCAGCTTCAAGTCCTTCATTCTTCTTGCTTGATTTTTCAATATCAGCATTTTGATCGTTGATTTCTGCTTCTATTTCTTTAATTCGATTGGATGCATAAGTATGAAACCTTTGATACTTGTCCACCTGTCCATTCAGCATTTCTATTTGATCTTTCATTTGAGAGATCATTTCTTTGTAAGTAGAATCTTTCTTATCAATTTCCTTTTGTTCTTCAACTTTGATCTTGATAGCTTCTTCTAGATCCACAACTTTACTTTCACTATCTTCACTATTGTTTGCACAAAGAAGAGTATTACAAGTGGCCTTCTTCTTTTGCTTCTTTTCCATGAGTATTTGTAGAGCTTCGTCAGAAACTTCTGGATCCATACTGTCACTTCCACTGTCATAATCTTTGCACATGCAGTTAAGTAAGAGACAAGAACAATGATTAATACCTGGTTCATCTTCTTTGATTTCTGCTAACCATGTTTTCTGAGGGATCTCCTTGTTTCGAGTAGGCTTCTTCTTTTGCTTCTTTGCCATGAGCACTTTCAGCTCATGGTCAGAATCTTCATCATCTTCACTGGACACTTCATCATCATCTTCTTTTGCATAATAACTCTTTCTCTTTTCAAATTGTTTCCCTTTACCATGTTTTTCTCTATAAGGACATTTAGCAGCATAGTGACCAACTTTTCCACACTCAAAAAATTTGAAGGGAAGCTTACCTTTGAATCTTCCAGTACCTAGTTGGAGCTTTCTCACAAAATTCGCTTCTTCTTCATCGGATATATAGCTGGATTCTTTGACAACTTCCTTTTCCTTTCCTTTTGTAGATGCCTTAAAAGCAGCTTCTCTGATTTGGGAAGGACCTCCTTGTCTCATTTCAAAAGCAATCAGAATACCATGCAATTGAACAATAGAAAGAGTTTGCAAATCTTGCCTTTCTTCAATAGCCGAAACTTTAGAGTCAAATTTAGAAGTCAAGGATCTTAAGACCTTTTCCACCAGAGTAGTATCAGTTATGGTTTCACCCAAATTTCTCATTCGATTTACAATATCATCCAGACGAAGAAAGAAACTAGCAACACTCTCATCACTATGCATCTTCAAAATTTCATATTCAATTCTAAGAGTTTGGAGTTTTGCACTTTTTACCTTTGTGTCTCCTTCATAGCTTAGAATGATTTTGTCCCATATTTCTTTTGCTGAATGTAGCTGCATCACTTTAGCAAATTATGATTCAGACATGCTTCCTAGCAAGACATTTACTGCTTTGGCATTGGTTTCATACTTCTTCCTTTCTGCTGCATCAGTAGGAATACTTGCCGAGTATTGATAACCTTCTTCCACGATTGCCCATACATCTGCACCAAGACTTTGCAGATATGCTTTTGTTCATACCTTCCAGAATATCAGATTGCTTCCATTGAATAGAGGTGGCTTTATAGACATCATTCCTTCTTGACTTCCCATTGCGACGGATCTTCTTCAAGCGATCAAGCTTCTGCAGAAGAACCTGCTCTGATACCAATTGTTGGGAAAAATACTGAGAGGGGGGGTGAATCAGTATTTACAGCATATTCAAAACTTTTTACTTTTCTTTACTTCAAAACCCATACGCTACTTTCCTGAAGCAGACTCGCGTATATACGCGAATACCCTTTATTAAACTCGCGTATACACAGAGAACTAATTATGTCATTAATTCTTCACTTAAACCATTCCATCATTTATTCATCAGATATTCATTAAAAAGTAAACATGTGCAGTAAGAACAGAATAAACCATCACACAAAGCATCACACATGAACACCAGGATTTTTAGGTGGAAACCCAAGTCGGGAGAAAACCACCGCTGTCGTTGCTCAGCCTTCAATATTTTATTATAGAGAAAACATCTTACAACATATGTGCTAGTGCAGACTCCTACCAGCACGCAGGCACCCACCTGCGCTCGTTTACCAGCCTCTCCTGGAAGGGAGCTCCAACCCCCTGACTCGTTTACCAGCCTCTCCTGGAAGGGAGCTACGACCCCCCGATCTCGTTTACCAGCCTCACCTGGAAGGGAGCTACAACCCCCTGACTGAAGGTTACAACCTTCAACACCACCTTGGACTACGTTTCATCAATTTTCACACTGGATCTAACAACTTCAATGTAACAACATTTGCGTGCCACGTTTCTCCATCATATTTCGACTAGACTTTCCATACTTTTAAGCACAAACATACTTCACCAATCGTGATACTCTATCAATACAGACGATAGCAGAATACGTTGTAACGTACGTATATTTCTTATACCTTTGCTTCAAAGAACCCTAGTTTGCATACGCGCTTTTCTTTTACTGATGTCGCGTATATATGCGCTTCCATCCACACAAGCCAGCGTATACCTCTGTATGTATTTCATTGCGCATACGCGCTTTCTCTTCAGCGAATCCACGTATATACGCGCTTCCTCCGCGGTGAAGTAGCGTATAGATCTTCAATCATTATAGAGCAGCATACTTCTACAGATCAGATATTCAGTTCAGATTTACCTTTTTACTTCAGACAGATGTTCGCCTAGATGTTCGCCTCATCACAGATCTAGTCATTCCATAAGCAAATACAAGTATATTTCAGATCTAGATCCCCTTCTTCATCACTCCTTCATTGGTGCATCATACATTCAGATTTATCTTCAAGTGTAACCCTTTCCATTCAGATCTACTTCAGAGAGAAGTATTCATTCAAGCTCAGACATCTTGCACCCTCACTCATGATTTGCACAATGAATTTCTTCTCTTTATATAGGTTTACCCTTTCTCAATACCATGAGCCCCTTTTTCAATACCATGAGCCAAAACAATACCATGAGCCCAAAACTACATTACTTCCGATGGTATTCCTGGACGGGGTCATTTAGACGAATCATTACCCAATACAATGGGTCAATACCATGGTGGTTACCCCTGGTTTTGCACTTATTGAGCGCTTTTTCCCATACGCGACTTGGAACGTTCCTTTCCGCGTGCATACACGACTTTCCCTAGGCCAATCCGCGTATGCCAAGAGACATACTCTTTTTCATCATAGAATTAGCACATGCTGAATTCCTTTCTTCTTTGCCTTCTGTACACACTGTAGATACATCAGATTTAGTTCATCAAATCATATTCTATCAAGCACAACTTCATCAAGTAAGTTGCCATCATCTTCATCAAGTGGGTTGCCATTCATGGACAACACTCATCATCATATTGCTAACAAAAATCATTTACCAAGTCCATTACGTCAAGAATAACTTCATCAGGTGGTTTGCCATCAAGGACAACACATGTCAATAGTCGCATGTCTTCATCTTCATTTAGTGGGTTGCCATCAAGGACAACACTCTACATCATATTTCCAACAATATTTCTTTCAACTCAATCTATGGTCGGGTGGTACATGGAAATACTAACTTGGTTGGATTTTACTTATGTTAAATATGACATATTTTCCAATGTGATTAATGAGCACATATATTGGTTATTATGTTGATTATGGCTGATTTTTCATGGTTTACATTCTGGTTATATGTTGGTTATATACCTGATTTTATGATCTATTGTAGCTATGGGTGTCACTCATGATTTGATAAGTTACTGGATGGTTGATGAATGCATGGGCTAACAAGTGTTGTTGCAACTATCTAGAGAGGGCATAAAGCCTTCTTGGTAATTCTTAGATGAAGTTCAGACATTTATGATCAGATATGAATTCATGAGTTGTAGCTTCCATGTTTACTATCTTTTTGACGAAATGTATATCTTTGATTAGGCATGAATTAGACAGTATCTTGCTCAATATTTTTTTTTTAGCATTTCTATGATAATTTCTATTATTATGGAAAGTTACAAGACGTTCTGGGAAGTGGTCTGGAGGTTATCTTGAAAAATTTGCATAGATCTTGTGACCACATGCACAAAACATGAATTTTTTGTTCATAACCACATGGAAACAGGCTTGTGGGTGAATTTATAGCATCCCAATCTCATGCATGAAATGTTATGGGTTCATTTTAGGATTTAACCTTATGAAAAAGAGTTCAAGATAAGGGGTTGATCACTTGGGGTGGTTTTTAGGTTTTTGAGTGATATGTAGTCTTTAAGGCATGTTAATTTTTTTCTGGGTTGGAGGCCCCACTTCCATAATTGTAACTTGGAGGTTGGGTCATATTATAGTGACACTCATCTCATATTTACCCTAGAGAGTTTTTAAAAGTGGGTAAATGTGGGAGGAGGCATTACAGGATGGTATCAGAGTGAGGTTGCAGCAGTGGACATTGGGGTGGATGGGATTGTTATGCATACATGTCAATTTTTTATGAGTTTATCATGTATGCATGTTATATAATTACCGTTATGGATATCATGAACTTATTTATGTATTAGTTGATATGCTTGTGAATTTATATCATGCTAATTTGATTGATATGTAGAGATGCGATAACCTCCCTTGAGAAACATTGAGGTATGATTTTATTATGTTTATATTTGGTTTATCTAACATGGTATGTTTGTAGGAAAAATATGATTATAGATGAAGAGTAGAATGGTGGAATACAATTCACATGACTCCCCTTACAGGCCTGATGAGAATTCAATGGAATGGGACAGGTTAGTTGAGTAACAAGGTGAAGAGTATTCTCCTGTTATAGCATATACAACAAGAATTTTGAAGGAATAAATAAAAATTTGTAAGTAAGATAATAAAAGGTTTATTGAGGCATAGGAAAGGATTTCTTGAGCTCAAGAAAACTAATATAAGGTTAGTTCGATCATCCTTCATAGTATTTCATATTTGTAGAGACATGGACAACTGAGGAAAATACTAATGGGCATGTGGTAACCAGTCTTGATTAGGATACATGTTGAATATAGATGATACAATGGGAGGTGGAAAAACAATGGATACACCTGAAAAGAGAGCTAGTGGTTATGGATTTGATTTTAGTTCTGGTTCTGAGAGACATCATTTCCATCATCCTTATAGGAGGAGTGAGAAGCAATATTTTATAGAGGAGTTTGAGAAATACAAGCCTCCTACATTTGATGGAGAGATGAAGAGGTAAAAAAATGTAGAAGAATGGTCATTTGGGCTGAATAAATTCTTTAGATTGCATGAGTACTTGGAGAACATAAAATCAAAGATAGCTACCTTTAGTATCAAAGGGAAAAAATAATATCTGGTGGGAATATGCAAAGAATGTCAGAAGAATTAGTGAAGAGGAGCTGATTTGAGTTGATTTCAAGAGCCTCTTAAAAAAGAACCACTTGTAGAAAAGATACAATGATGACAGGGCTAAGGAATTCTATGATATGAAGATGAGTTCTACAACATATGATGAGTACACTAGAATATTCTTGGAGCTGTTGAGGTTTGTGCCTTATCTTAAGGATGAGAAAGAAAATATTCACAAGTTTATTAGTGGGTTTCTAGTAGCATTCAAATACCAGATTGAGTTTGATGAGCTTCAGTCATTGGAGGAATCCATTAAAAATTTGAAGCACTGTTATGAAAAATCAAAGCGCATGTCTAAGCCTAAGAATGATTGGAAAGGGAATGAGAAGACTAAATGAAAGTGGGATAAGAAGTGAGGCAGACTTAAGGATGTAGGTGACAAGGAAAATATATCACCATACAATAAGTTCAATGAATTTGAGAGAGGGCATTGGTCTTAACATGATGATATAGGTGGCTCTAGATACACTGAGGAGTCCAAGAGGACTCATAAATGGTTAAAATTCAAAGTGGTTAGAATGATTTCGAACTTGGACAATATCGAGGTGCTCGTTGCCTTAATTCCAAATATGCAAACGACACTCAAATCTGAGTTCGTATGAGGGAAATAGAGCTATTCAAATTTTGAGAAGACACAGAAAAATATGGGCCTACAGTGTGCCATATGGCATTCCAGTGAGCAAGTGGGACCCACATGGAAGCCCATCAACCATTGATACATGACACTCCATCCTTAGCTCCTTGATCTACACAAAAATACAAAAGAAAGAAATATTAAAATGAGACATAAGAAAAAACACATTTAAAAAAGAAAAAAAAAGACAATCCTTAGCTCCTTGATCTACACAAAAATACAAAAGAAAGAAATATTAAAATGAGACATAAGAAAAAACACATTTAAAAAAGAAAAAAAAAAGACAAAATATACATTAAAAATGGTTATTAAAAAATCATTTTAAATATTTAAAATGGTTAATAAAATAACCATAGAACAAATGTTATAATATGGTTAATATGATTCCATATAAATCAGTGAATATGGAAAAGTAATATGGTTGAAGGCATAACATGTGGTATGGTTATGAGTTGTTGTAACGTAAAAAAATATTTGACCACTTGCCCAAACTCCGCACCATATTAATATAAAGGCGCCACCATTATAACCACGTGCCAAATAAAATATAACCACATTTAAAATACATTCAATATAACGTGTCATAAATATTTCTAGAGGGGTGGGATTTGATCCCTCGACCTCTCTCCAATCGCTCACCTCAATAAGCCAACACACCAACGGTTGTCTGTTGAAAACTCCGCCCACCCACAAATATATGAACCTGTTTCCACATAGAAACGAGCCAAAGACCAGCATAATGGAGTGCAGCAGGGTCGAACCACGAGCCAAAGAGAGGGTGGAACCATGCCCCAAGGAACCTTGAGGCATCATAAAGATTCCTTGAGGTGCAGAACTTGCCAGAGTTAGTGTTTGAAAAAATTTATGTCGATTTTACACCTCTCGGCAACAAGAATTTGATGGTGATGTTCGTTTATGCATCTGGGTTGTCCATTTTTTTGGCAATTTTCAAGATTGGAGTGACAGTGTCAGATTCCCAAGTGTGGACAATCGATTTTATGCCTCTCAACGCCATGAATTCGATGGTGGAACCAGATTCAATAGTTGAGAATCCCTTTCTTCAACAAAATTTAGGGGTTGAGGTATATCCTATATTGACATCATGTGCTTCTTTAATCATTTGCTGTGATATGTAATATAATTTTTAGATCCCTGCTTGATGTATGTTGCGGGATTTATGTTTCTACTTCATGTGAGATGTATTCTCCATGGATTGTTATGTTTGATTGAGATCCCTATGTAACCTTGATGAAGGGATCCTCATCTTCACCTTGTGTGAGACTATGTCATGCTGATAGGAGGCCTATTGTGAGTGAGAGAACCTGTAGCAGAACATCTCGTGGAGAGACAATAAACTCATGTTGAGGGCATATATCCTTGTATGAAAAAAAACATATTCCATGTACACCATCACTATTTCCAACACTTTATGAAGTGGCCTAACCCTTCTTGACACCAGGCCTGGAGACATAGCCCACACTAGGTGAACTCCATTACCAATATCTCGTGTTCTTATGTTGCTGATTATTGTCATGTTACTTCTTTACAACATGCATATATGTTCATTTATGCTATTTTAAATGCAATTATAACCAAATCACAGAAGAAAAAGGTCTTGGATGAATCTGACACTAAAAGAACTCGGATAAAGATGGTATCAGAGCGGTCTTATCGTTGACATGAATTGCGAGAGTGAACAATGATTGACCGTGCAACAATGGAGGAAGACAAAGACATGTACGAGGCGATGCTCAGGATGTCCAAATTGGTGGACATAATGTATGACGCTAATGATAAGAGAATACAGGAAGAGAAAAAATAAATATCATAGAAAAATGCTTCATCCACATCTTCGAGTGATTATGCATCTTCTTCGTCGCCTTCATCATCTTATCATCATTTGAATGAGGAGATCAACTAGAGTCTTCAATAAGAGAATGTTGAATTAAGAAGGCTACTACGAGAAGAGAAATAGGAGAAGCAAATATTTCAGCTTCAATTGCAAGCCACGAGAGAGGCCTTGGAGGAATTGAAGCGCAAAAAGGGCTCGGAGAAGCCCTCATCATTTCTTTTAGAATCGACGATTGAGGTAAAAAATTTTGATTTCTCTTTAGTTTCATCTTAGAGATGCTATAATTTATGTTGGAAATGTGTATATACCCATTACATGATTTGGCATGAGACTCCTCACCAAGATGGGATACAAAGGCAAAGGACTTGGTGCTAATGTTCAAGGCATGACTCAACCGTTGGAGGTCGTGCAAAGACCTTGATTCACAGGTTTGGGATACACTGAAGGACAATGCAAAAAGGTATCGGAAGCTTCCAAGACATGGTTGAAACCATTGGGGAAAGAGAATTATGGGAACACTTCACCATCATCCTATGAAAGTGCACATTGCAAAGAAAGAGTTGAGGCAAGCTCTCATCACCATTACTGCACTAGAGACAACCAAGAAAGGTATAAAAAGTCTCGATATTATAGTGTTCATTTTTATTACAAGCATGTTGATTATAATGAACATAAATCATGGCATCGAGAAACATGTAATTTTTGTGGATTACATAACCATGTATTTGCTGAGTGCTGGAAAATAATGGCAACACAAAAGAGGATGAGGTGTGAAAGGCCTTCTCCACTGCAAGAAAATAAGGAGGTAAAGCACGTTTGGAGGAAGAAGACTCATTGTAGTCGTTATGATATAAGTGGCCATCAAAGAGTCACGTGTTAGAGGCTCCATCCAGAGAAGCTCCTTAAGGACAAAGCATCGGTGAAGGAACTAGTTGAAACAATGGTCCAATAAGCAAATATGCCATAGAGAGATGACCCATTCACTTTGATAAGTGAGAGATGGTTTTTCTAGGTGTTGTAGTATGTCATGGCCTTACTTTGTAAATCACGTGTTGCAATTTAAAATGTAAAAGTGATAAACTTTTTTCCATCACCTGTGAAGCAACAATGATGTTTTGACCTTGTATTGATAGTTGGGGTATTGTTTACATTTTAATGTAAAATTTACCATCGAGTATGTTTTATAAACTCAGGGAAAGTATGGGATGCTTGGGTTGTATTTGGTCATGTAATTGAGCATGTAATTTGCAAAATATTGTCCTACAAGTTTACAGAGGATGCAGGTGTCAGCTCATTGCTTATGGCTCCGAAGGACAAAGGTGAAGGAGAAGGAAGGGTGACCTGTCAGGACACTTCTGGTGTAGACAATGTACACAATAGTTGCAGATTATTTTCATGCTTTTGGAGGACCAAAATACCCTCACTAGGAAGGATTGATCCAGGTGGCTCCAGATACACTGAGGAGTCCAGGGGGGCTTAGAAATGGTAAAAATTCAAAGTGGTAAGAATGCTTTCGAACCATGACAAGATCAAAGTATTGATTGCCTTGATTGCAACGACGTGAACGACACTCAAATCCGAGTTCGTATGAGGGAAATAGAGCTCTTCAGAGTTTGAGAAGACATGGAAAAAGAGGGGCCTATCGTGTGCCACATGGCATCCCAGTGAGAAAGTGGGAGCCACATGGAAGCCCATCAACCATTGATACATGGCACTCCATCCTTAGCTCCTTGATCTACACAAAAATACAAAAGAAAGAAATATTAAAATGAGATATAAGAAAAAACACATTTAAAAAAGAAAAAAAAGACAAAATATACATTAAAAATGGTTATTAAAAAATCATTTTATATATTTAAAATGGTTAATAAAATAACCATATAACAAAGGTTATAATATGGTTAATATGATTCCATATAAATCAATGAATATGGAAAAGTAATATGGTTGAAGGCATAACATATGGTATGGTTATGAGTTGTAACGTAAACAAATATTTGACCACTTGCCCAAACTCCGCACCATATTAATATAAAGGCGCCACCATTATAACCAAGTGCCAAATAAAATATAACCACATTTAAAATACATTCAATATAACGCGTCATAAATATTTCTAGAGGGGTGGGATTTGATCCCTAGACCTCTCTCCAATCGCTCACCTCAATAAGCCAACACACCAACGATTGTCCGTTGAAAACTCCACCCACCCACAAATATATGAACCTGTTTCCACATAGAAACGAGCCAAAGACCAGCATAGTGGAGTGCAGCAGGGTCGAACCACGAGCCAAAGAGAGGGTGGAATCATGCCCCAAGGAACCTTGAGGCATCATAAAGATTCCTTGAGGTGAAGAACTTGCCAGAGTCAGTGTTTGACAAAATTTATGTCGATTTTACACCTCTCGGCAACAAGAATTTGATGGTGATGTTCGTTTCTGCATCTCGGCTCTCCATTTTTTTGGCAATTTTCAAGATTGGAGTGAAGGTGTCAGATTCCCAAGTGTGGACAGTCGATTTTATGCCTCTCAATGCCATGAATTCGATGGTGGAACCAAATTCAATAGTTGAGAATCCCTTTCTTCAACAAAATTTAGGGGTTGAGGTATATCCTATATTGACATCATGTGCTTCTTTAATCATTTGCTGTGATTTGTAATATATTTTTTATATCCCTGCTTGATGTATGTTGCGGGATTTATGTTTATACTTCATGTGAGATTTATTATCCATGGATTTTTATGTTTGATTGAGATCCCTATGTAACCTTGTTGAAGGGATCCTCATCGTCACCTTGTGTGAGACTATGTCATGCTGATAGGAGGCCTATTGTGAGTGAGAGAACCTGTAGCAGAACGTCTCATAGAGAGACAAGAAACTCATGTTGAGGGCATATATCCTTGTCTGAAAAAAAACATATTCCATGCACGCCATCACTATTTCCAACACTTTATGAAGTGGCCTAACCCATCTTGACACCAGGCCTGGAGACATAGCCCACACTAGGTGAACTCCATTATCAATATCTCGTGTTCTTATGTTGCTAATTATTGTCATGTTACTTCTTTACAACATGCATATATGTTCATTTATGCTATTTTAAATTCAATTCTAACCAAATCATAGAAGAAAAAGGTCTTGGATGAATTTGACACTTAAAGAACTCGGATAAAGATGGTATCAGAGCGGTCTTATCGTTGACATGAATTGCGAGAGTGAACAATGATTGACCGTGCAACAATGGAGGAAGACAAAGACATGTACGAGGCGATGCTCAGGATGTCCAAGTTGGTGGACATAATGTATGACGCTGATGATAAGAGAATACAGGAAGAGAAAAAATAAATATCATAGAAAAATGCTTCATCCACATCTTCGAGTGATTATGCAACTTCTTCGTTGCCTTCATCATCTTATAATCATCTGAATGAGGAGATCAAATAGAGTCTTCAATAAGAGAATGTTTAATTAAGAAGGCTACCATGAGAAGATAAATAGGAGAAGCAAATATTTTAGCTTCAGTTGCGAGCCACGAGAGAGGCCTCGGAGGAATTGAAGCGCAAAAAGGGCTCGGAGAAGCCCTCATCATTTCTTTTAGAATCGACGATTGAGGTAAAAAATGTTGATTTCTCTTTAGTTTCATCTTAGAGATGCTATAATTTATGTTGGAAATGTGTATATACCCATTACATGATTTGGCATGAGACTCCTCACCAAGATGGGATACAAAGGCAAAGGACTTGGTGCTAATGTTCAAGGCATGACTCAACCGTTGGAGGTCGTGCAAAGACCTTGATTCACAGGTTTGGGATACACTGAAGGACAATGCAAAAAGGTATCGGAAGCTTCCAAGACATGGTTGAAACCATTGGGGAAAGAGAATTATGGGAACAGTTCACCATCATCCTATGAAAGTGCACATTGCAAAGAAAGAGTTGAGGCAAGCTCTCATCACCATTACTGCACTAGAGACAACCAAGAAAGGTATAAAAAGTCTCGATATTATAGTGTTCATTTTTATTTCAAGCATGTTGATTATAATGAACATAAATCATGGCATCGAGAAACATGTAATTTTTGTGGATTACATAACCATGTATTTGCTGAGTGCTGGAAAAGAATGGAAACACGAAAGAGGATGAGGTGTGAAAGGCCTTCTCCACTACAAGAAAATAAGGAGGTAAAGCAGGTTTGGAGGAAGAATACTCATTGTAGTCGTTATGATATAAGTGGCCATCAAAGAGCCACGTGTTAGAGGCTCCATCCAGAGAAGCTCCTTAAGGACAAAGCATCGGTGAAGGAACTAGTTGAAACAATGGTCCAATAAGCAAATATGCCACAGAGAGATGACCCATTCACTTTGATAAGTGAGAGATGGTTTTTCTAGGTGTGGTAGTATGTCATGGCCTTACTTTGTAAATCACGTGTTGCAATTTAAAATGTAAAAGTGATAAAAAATTTTCCATCACCTGTGAAGCAATAATGATGTTTTGACATTGTATTGATAGCTGGGGTATTGTTTACATTTTAATGTAAAATTGACCATCGAGTATGTGTTATAAACTCGTGGAAAGTATGGGATGATTGGGTTTTATTTGGTCATGTAATTGAGCATTTAATTTGCAAAATATTGTCCTAAAAGTTTACAGAGGATGCAGGTGTCAGCTCATTGCTTATGGCTCCGAAGGACAAAGGTGAAGGAGAAGGAAGGGTGACCTGTTAGGACACTTCTGGTGTAGACAATGTACACAATAGTTGCAGATTATTTTCATGCTTTTGGAGGACAAAAATACCCTCACTGGGAAGGATTGATCCAGGTGGCTCCAGATACACTGAGGAGTCCAGGAGGGCTTAGAAATGGTAAAAATTCAAAGTGGTAAGAATGCTTTCGAACCATGACAAGATCAAAGTATTGATTGCCCTGATTGCAACGACATGAACGACACTCAAATCCGAGTTCGTATGAGGGAAATAGAGCTCTTCAGAGTTTGAGAAGACATGGAAAAAGAGGGGCCTATCGTGTGCCACATGGCATCCCAGTGAGCAAGTGGGACCCACATGGAAGCCCATCATCCATTGAAGCATGGCACTCCACCATTGGCTCCTTGCTCTATACAAGAATACAAAATAAATGAATATTAAATTGACACATAAGACAAAATACATTTAAAAAAGAAAAAAAAAAAGACAAAATATATATTAAAAATGGTTATTAAAAAATCATTTTAAATATTTTAAATGGTTAATAAAATAACCATATAACAAAAGTTATAATATGGTTAATATGATTCCATATAAATCAACGAATATGTAAAAGGAATATGGTTTAAGGGATAACATATGGTATGAGTCAAACCATATTTTTATAACATATAGTATGGTTATGAGTTGTTGTAGCATAAAAAAATATTAAACTACTTGCCCTAATCCGCACCATATTAATATAAATCTGCCACCATTATAACCACATGCCAAACAATCGATAACCACATTTAAAATACATTCAAAATAATGCACCATAAATATTTTGAGAGGGGTGGGATTTAATCCCCCGACCCCTCTCCAACCGCTCGCCTCAATAAGCCAACACACCAATGGTTATTCATTGACAAATCCTCCCACCCACAACTATATTAACCTATTTCCACAGAGTGATGGACCAGAGAGTAGGAGAGCAGAATAGTGCAGCAGGGCAGAACCATGAGCCAAGGAGAGGGTGGAACCATGCCCCAGGGAATCTTGAGGCATCAGAAATATTCCCTACGGTGTAGAACTTTTCAAAGTTAGTTTTTTACAAAATTTATGTTGATTTTACCCCACTTGGCGACGAGAATTCGATGGTGATGTATTTTTCTACAACTGAGCTCTCCGTTTTTAGGCCATTTTCCATATTGGAGTGAGATTTTCAGATTCCCAAGTGTGGACAGTCGATTTTATGCCTCTCGATGCCACACATTCGATGATGCAACCAGATTTAGCAGCTGAGCATCCTCTTCTTCAACCAAATTTAGGGGTTGAGGTATATCCAATATTGATTTCATGTGCTTCTTTTATCATTTTCTATGAGATGTAAATTATTATCTAGATCCATGTTTTATGTGTGTTGTGGGATCTATGTTTCTACTTCATGTGAGATGTATTCGCCATGGATTTTTATTTTTGATTGAGATCCCTATGTAACCTTGATGAAGGGATCCTCATTGTCACCTTTTGTGAGATTATTTCACGCCAATAGGAGGCCTATTATGAGTGAGAGTTCCTGTAGAGGAATGTATCATGGAGAGACAAGCCACTCATTTTGAGGGAAGATATCCTTGTATGACAGAAAACATATTCCATGTACACCATCACCATGTATAGCACTTTATGAAGTGGCCTATCCCATCTTTAAGCCTTGAGACATAGCCCACACTGGGTGAACTTCGTTATCAACGTCTCGTGTTGCTATGTTGATGACTATTGTCTTCTTCCCTCTTCTTTACAGCATGCATATATGTTAATTTATGCTCTTTTAAATGCAATTCTAACCACATCACAAAATTAAAAGGTCTTGGATGAATCTGGCACTAAAGGAACCAAGATCACATGAGGAGAAAAATAAGGGTAACAACAGGAAACCTTTGAGGTGTTGGAATTATGGTGGAGAGAATTTCCGCAGTGAGTTCCCATCACATCATGATGGTAAGCCTCAAATATATAGTGCTCATGAGGTATAGATAGTTGGAGATGTTGGGTAGAGTATTCAATAAATTTATGCCGTAGTGGATAATAGGTAGGAAAATAATCAAGCATCCATTATCGAGATAGAAGGTAAGATTCATGATCAAGCTATTTCTATTTTAATTTATCTTGGATCTAATTATAGTTATATTAGTCCTAACTTGGTGGATAAGTGTGGCTTGAGTAAAGAAGTGCATGAAAAAGATTTCTTGATGTAGTTAGATACAAGGACCAAGAGAAGAGTTCATCATAGGGTGAGATCTTGTGCATTTGAGATGAATGGTATGCCTACATCAACACATCTAAATGTGGTTCCTTTGTGTTCATATAATATGCTTTTGGGAATGGACTGACTATTCATTCACAAGACTAAAGTGGATTACTATGACAAGGATATTGAGTGTCTGGATGATGATTGACCCATATTTATGCAGGAGCACAACATAATACACATATAACCATAAATACAAAGATGCAGTGAAAATAACACTTCATTTCATTAATATCAAAGAAATGAAATTTGTTTAAAGACATAATGGAAATAAACTAGGTAGGGCACTAGTAGCTTATCTCTGAGAAGATATGTGGTGGCTATAGGGCCTTTGAACTATGTTACAATGACGCTCGAGAGCCTATTTATTATTGAGAAACAATGGAAAACCATAAACATCTAAAAACCTAACCCTAAGAGATGAAGCACCAAATTATGGGCCTTGTTTGGGTAAATTGGTACATCAACTTCCGAGGGATGTAACTTTGGCATACGATATCTGTTTGACGTGCACCATACCTTGTTAGAAGGAAATTCCATGTTGCTCCCGGTTTTCCAAAAAAACATCATTTAAGGCCTCAAAATGGCTCCATAAATTTAGGACCTAAAAAACTGCTAAAAATAGTAAATTGTGCTACAATTAAGGAAACTGAAAATCTTAAAGAAATAATGGCGAGGCCCCAAGTGGAATAGTCGGGTGGCCACGAATATTCACGTGTATCAATGATGAGGAAAGGAGAATATTTTAGGAAAAGAAGAAGCCTACATGAGTGAGAATGGTCACTATTGTGCAAGCAAAGTGTCAGCGTAGGAAATGATGCTTATTATTTGCAGTGCATATTTATAATGAAAAAGGGAAATATGTTTAGGATGAGCAAGCCTTGAAGAAGTATCATGTTTTGTAGTAGTTTTAGAATGGGATTCTTGTAGATATTATATAGTTACCACCTCATAGGGAATTGGAATTATTTATCAAGCTCATGCCAGGAGTAGCACCAACATCGAAGGCACCTTACATGATGAGCACTTCAGAGTTGGTGGAATTGAAGATGTATTTTAAGGAAATTCTTGATAAGGGATACATAAGGCTAGGTG
Organism: Pinus albicaulis; assembly: GCA_034641835.2. Taxonomy (NCBI): domain Eukaryota; kingdom Viridiplantae; phylum Streptophyta; class Pinopsida; order Pinales; family Pinaceae; genus Pinus; species Pinus albicaulis. Next base: position 1,618,391,045 of record CM076584.1, on the reverse strand, counting down.
TGTCAGCTTGGAGTGAACTTGTGTTATTCGTAAGAAAGAAATATGGTACTTTCAGATTGTGTATTGAATAAAATCATTTTAACAAGGTGACTATCAAGAGCATGTATCCATTTCCACAAATAATTGGTTTTTTGATTAGTTGAAGGGAAAAACAATATTCTGAAAGATTAATTTGAGTTCAGGATATCATCAGGTTCACATCAAAGAAGAATACATATACACGACTGCATCCTATATGAGGTATGAACATTATGAGTTTGTGGTGGTTCCTTTTGGTCTTACTAATGCTCCAACCATATTCATGTGCTTGATGAAAAATGTGTTGCATCCTTGCCTCGACAAGTTTGTGATATTATTTGTTGCTGACATATTTTTATATTCAAAAAATGACGAATAACATGTAGAGAACATGAAAATAATGTATATATTATTGAGGGAGCATTAGTTTTATGCCAAGCTCAACAAGTGAAGTTACTTTCACTCTCAGATTCATTACTTGGGATATGTTTTGAAGGAATGGATAACAATGGATCGAGAAAATATTAAATCTATCATGGAGTGGCCAACTCTTAGGAATGTGGATGAGGTAAGATCATTCATGGGGCTAGTAGGTTATTATAAAATGTTCATCAGTAACTTCTCAAAGATTAGCTATCCTAATACATCCTTGCAAAAGAAAGGGAAGAGTTTTGAATGGATTGATGAGTGTGGAACTAGTTTTGAGAAGTTGAAGCATTTGCTTACAAATGCTTCAATATTGAATATTGTAGATCCTGATAAGGAGTTTGTGGTATGTGAAAATGCTTGCAAAGAAGGACTTGGTGGATTTATGATGGAGGAAGGACAAGTGGTATTCTATGAGTTAACGGAGATGAATGAACATGAGCATAAATATGTGACTCACGATCTTTATTTGGAAGCTATAATTCACGCATTGAAGATGTGGAGACATTATCTCCTTTGTAGGAGGTTTCTTTTGATAAGTGATCATAGTGGGATGAGGAAATTGTTTGACTAGTATAACATGAATGTTGGGAAAGATAGATGGTTGGATACCCTCAATGAGTTTTATTTTTAGATCAAATGCATTAAAGGAAAGGAGAATAGGGTCATAGATGCTCTCATTTGGAGAGTGCAGGTGAACCAAATTTAAGTTGTGAGCTCATATGGGACAGATTTAAAAGAGTTGATCATGCATGTAGGGTAGCATGATGACATGTACCAATAGTTGGTGCAGAGGTTTCAGTAGTAGAGTGAAGGTGATAGAGATGAGGATTTTCACCTCATGACATATGGCTTGGTTAGATTCATGAACAATATTTATGTGCGAGACAACAGTGAGCTAAAGAAGCTTATCTTGAGGGAGTTTTATGTCAAGCCACATTTAGGCCACTCGAAATACCATAAGACTTTAATAGCTATTAAGAAGTTTTATCATTGGCCGAATTTGGGGAAATATGTGGCTAAGTTTGTTGCAAGATGTTTGGACTATTAGTAGGTGAAAGCTGAGTGTAAGCACCCAAATGGTATATTGCAGGCCATTCGAATTCCAGAATGGAAATAGAAGGTCATTTCCATGGACTTCATTATAAATTTTTTGAGGACATTGAGACAACGTGATTCCATCATGTTGTGGTTTATAGTTTGAGCAAGGTAGCTCACTTCATTGTCGTGAATTATACTAATTCAAATAGTCAGGTAGCTCATATCTTCATCAACGAGATGGTGAGATTGCATCGAGTTCCAATGAATATCATATTAGATAGATATTCCAACTTCACTTGGTTTTGAAAAGATTTATTTGCATTATTGGGGATAAAGTTGGATTTCAATACAAATTATCATTCGTAGATAGAAAAACAAACAGAGAGGGTTAACACGATCCTTGAGGATATGTTGAGGATGAATGTCATGCATCAACAAAGGAAGTGGAAGGAGTATATTCTCATGGTAGATTTTGCATATAATAATGGGTACAAGGAATCCTTGAAGATGATTCCATTTTCGGTTCTTTATGGGTGGCATTGTAATACTCCTATCTGCTGGATTGATCTAGTTAACATGGTACTAATTGAACCAAATATGTTGGCTAAGATGAAGTAGGAGATGCAGGTTATTAGGAGGAATATAAAGGTAACACATGACAGGAGGAAGAGTTATGTGGATCATCATAGAGCATTTAAGGAGTTTCAGTTTAGGGAGAATCTGTACTTGTACATCAAACCCAAGAGGAGCTCCTTAAGGATTGGATCATGTGCCAAGTTGGAACCTCAATATTGTGGGTCTTTTGAGATACTTGAGAGGATTGAAGCAATGATCTATAGGCTTTCACTACCACCAACAGTGAAAGTCCATGATGTTTTACATGTTTCATTTCTTAATAGATATGTCTAGGATGTTGATCATGTCATTGATTGGTCTATATTGCAGGTGGAACTGCAGGGAGAGTTACAACCAGAGACATAATGCATTTTGCAGTAGAAAAAAGTCATGCTCTCTAATCGAGAAATAAAGAAAGTTAAAGTTTAGTGGAAGCACTTTGGGCTCGATGAAGCTACATGGGAGATGGTTGATCATATACGGTCTTTGTATCCTTCCTTGTTTTATAGTTGAGCATATGTGTTAGTTATATGTGTTTGGGTTTAGGTATATGTGTATGTGTATTGTAAATACTGCAATGAGTTTTGTTATAAAGCTCCAATAAGAAATATGTTGTAGATACTACATCGAGTTGTGTTATAAACCTCCTATAAGCAGTATTGTAATTCATCATTTAAGCAGTTTTTTATGATGTAAATATTGCATCGAGTTGTGTTATAGAGCTCCACGGGAAGCATTTTTTTGCTGGTTATAAGCGTCATGAAACACCGAGTATGGTGTTCCCATGGGGATGGGTTTGTAACAACCCCTAGTTGATTTTCCATGTAAATAAAATAAGACCAAGTCCACAAGACATGTATTCCAAGATGAATGTTGGGTAAACATTATAGTGGGCATCACTTGTGGTTTACTAATGGCTATGGAAATTGGCAAGGGAAAAGAGGAAATAAATGGAATTTGATTATGAGAAATATAGGAAAATAGGAGAAAAGGAAGGCGAAGAGACAAAAATGTGCATGCAAGGGAAAATAGAGGAAAAATGAAGAAAAATGAGAAATCAATAATAAAAATAAATCAAAGAAATAGTTGATGGATTTTGGTTAGTTCTGGATTTTTTTAGTTTAGAATTTGGCTCTCTTACTCTTGCACACTTATAGTATTCTTGGAGCACTCTAGCATTCACTTGGATTTGGAAGAAGATAAGAAAGAAATCAAAGGGAGAGCAAGGAAGCACAAGGATATAGTTAGATCAATAAATACAATAGGGATAATTTGCAAGTAAAATGTTGCATATGTGATTTACTTGTTGGATTTTGGATGCATGATACAATGGTGTGGTTCCTTGGTTATTTGTTGTCATTGACATGGATATTTTCCTGGATTCACAGTGGTTTTAACCTTGACTTGCCATTTCCTGGATAACCATGTTATAGTGGGTTCCCCATTTGGTTTTCTGATTAGTTCTCACTTTCCGTATGGCTATGGGTTAGGAAAAATTCTATGGAGCCCTGAAACAACTTGGGTTCCCTGAAGGCTGTGGGTTGTTACTAGTCCCTAGAGCCATGGAAAACTTGGGTGGAGACCAATATATTTGATATTAGTTATTTATGGACCATATAGGTGAGATCACAATGGTCAAGGGTTGAGTTGGTTTGGCCTTTGGAAGCCCTCGTTGGTTCTATTTTGGTTTAACCCTTATGATCCCAAACTCATGCTTGGAATATGGCACATGGGTGATTGGATGAAAGAGAGATTTGGTTCAACATAATATATGGTTGGGTGGTACGTGGAAGTTCCTGACTTGGTTTTCTTTTGCTGATGTTAATATGAGCTATTTTCCATTGTGATCAATGAACACATATATTGGTTATGATGTTGATATTATGGTTTATTTGACATGGTTTCTATTCTGGTTATTTTCTAGTTATATACATAGTTATATGATGTGCTTTAGCTATGGATATAATTCATGATTTGATAAGTTACTAGATGGTTTATAAATGCATGGTATAACAAGTGTTATTTAATCTAGCTAGATAGGGCATATATCCTTCTTAGTAATTCTAAAAATAAGTTCAAAAGTTTATGATCATATATGCATTCATGACCTGTAGCTTCCATGTTTACTATCTATTTGATGAAATGGATATCTTGCATTAGGAATGTATTGGTAAGGATCTTGCTCAGGTTTTGATTGTTTCGAATTTCTATCATCATTTTTATGATTATGGAAAGTTACATGTAGTTATAAGTAGTGGTCTGGAGGCTATCTTAAAAAGTGGCATAGATCTCGCGACTGCATGCCCAAAATAGGTGGTTTTTGGTCATAACCGCATGTAGACAGTCTTGTGGGTGTGGTTATAGCCTCACAACCACATGCATGCAATGTTATGGGTTATGTTTAGGATTAAACTTTGTGAAAAAGAGTTATAGCTAAAGAATTGATCACCTGAACATGGTTTGAAAGTTCAAAAGAGAAATCCCACTTCTATTAATACGCTTTAATATATCAATGTGTATATTATAACATTACTTAATTTTTTATATTAATATTTATAGAAAAGAAAACACAATTTATCAAAATGAAATTTTATTTTCCTTCTTACTTTCAATTTATTATTTTTTTCATTATTATAAATTATTTTAATCTTTAAGAATATATATGAATTCAACATTTTCATCTTAGAGTATATATATAAGTTAACATTGTTTTTTAATTTTTTATAAAATATAAATATTTTTCTTTTTATTAACATCAAATTATTACAATATTATTTTAATAGCTAACATTTTAAAAATTTACTTAATTATTACAATATTATTTTAATAGCTAACATTTTAAAAATTTACTTAAATTATTGTATATATTTTAATATAAAAGGAATTAGTATTTAATTTATTGCATTACTATATCTATATATTCTCAATATATATATTTTCAAATTTATTGTACTTTTTCTTTAAAGATTACATTGATTTTCTTCGATGATTTGACATTAACAACCCCTTGTAATTAAAAGATGCATGATTAACCTATTGAGGAAGGGAGTGGAGTAGGGGTTGGTGACCTTTAAAAAGGTTTCCGTATGCTACATCTGTCACTCGTTTTTGATCACGTAACACATACCCCATTCACATATTTTGGGTCACCTACCCTGTCCTGTCATTTTAAATGCTCACCAGTGCTAGCATTTGTGATGGAATATGAAATTCTGTTTGGAATTCGAGATTATCATGCAAAAATTGATATGGTTTAGTTTTCATTGGGTAGATTGGCCATGGTATTGGGAGATCCTAAAATATATTTTTGTGAGCTCATTGATGAACATATGATCTGTGCGAGGTATGTTGTTTTCAAAAAGTGAATCAAGTCTTACACATATACTTTTCTGGAGCTCACACACTTTGGTAATTACATTCAAATGTTGGGTTATATAACATCGACGTCGCTTTATAAATGCATTAGAGTTTTCAAAGGGTGGCGATATATGGGGTGGTGAAGTGGGTTTCTCCTTGCCGTACTTTTCTTGGTGTCTAATTTTGGTATCCCTGGGATTTGTTGGAGGTTTGTTTCCTTACTATTATCATTTTCTTGCTAGTTCTTGTTCAATTGTCAAGAAGTAAGCCTTTTGGTCTTGTCCCTGTCTTTTCGAGAGTACAAGCAATGGAAAATATTTTTTGTCTTGTTCTTTGATAATACAGAGATTGGTCCATCCTTTAAACCAGTGGTAGTTCTACCCACCTTGTCGCTTCAACGTTATGATAATGCGAGAATTTCCTTTAATTTCCCTGTTTTTGTTTGTGGGCTCTAGTATCCATGTACTTTTTCCATTTGGTTCTAATGATGATAATTGTCCTTCTAGTTTCATGGCATGGTCAAGATCTTGGGTCTTCCATTTCCTTTATCTCTCTCAAGTGGGGATTTACTCGGTGATAGGGTTCGCGGGTGTGGTGAAAATTTGGGAAATTATCTTACCTCTAACTCCTCGAAAATCCTCACTTCCCTTTATATACCTTTGCTGATGATTCCCTTTTAGTTGAGTCAATTATATCTCATTTGAAAATCTATCTCCTTTCTTTACCGCCTGGGATTTGTGCTTATTTTATTAGCAACTATCACTCCTTCCCATTTGCTATGATGGCTCATTGAAAAAGAATTCCTAGTCATAGTGGTGATGAAATTGGCTCATCTTCTTATTGTCGTTGGTTGTTTGGGTGGGAGTCTATGGAAAACTTCTTTGTCGTGATTCCTCCTAAAGTCAGGAAGGAAAATCTCCTCTTCGAGTCAAAGTAGTTTGGTGATCAGAATTATTTTTTTGATTTCGAGGTTGGAGGAGTCAACTTCAAATAGATATCTTACCTCAGGAGATAAAAAAATAATAGGATCCATTTGCTTCATTCAATTATAGTGCACCAATAGATGGAAACCCTACTCCACATGTCTCTTTAAGAAAATCAGGTAGATAACTATAAATTGTTTGTAGGATTGAGTAAAAGTTAAGCATAGTGCACACAAAGTAGTGTACAAAAAAACATTTCATTGAGTATAATATTTGTTTATATGACTTATATATAAATGCAAAGAATGTTCATTGCGCAGAAGAAGCTTCCAATTTTTCATTATACAAATAACAACATTTTTTACATTTATGTAGATAATAACATTGTGCGAAAGTGGTCTTTGTGAAAATATAAACACTTTGCACTAAATTTTTTTATGGATAATATTATTATTACTTGTGCACAGTGCACATAAAGTTATGTATAAAACAACATTTCATTGAGCACAATCTTAGTTTATATGGGATGTAGGAGCACAAAAAATGTTCACTGTGCAAAAGATGCTTTCTAGTTTCAATATGCATTAATGGTTAATCATTACAAGAATTTGAATTGTAAATCCATTTATGCTCTTTGTTATAAATATATAATAGAGAATAAGTACATATATGAAACTTTATAAAAAACGAATCATCGTACGAAATGTTGATGTGCAGAGGTAAACACAATGAGTTGTGCACAATGAAATTCCACACAATGGAAATGTGAATTCCAAGGACTATGTTATATAGGGACCACTAACTGGAAATGAGCTTGACAATATTAAGTTGAATTCAGTTATATTGAATAATACATATTTTTTGTTCACAATATTTTAATAATAAATTATGTAAATTTACTTATTTCTGAATATCATTACTCAATTGGGAAAATGTTGGATCATTCTACAATGAAAATAACTTGTAATGACATGAATGGTCAGAAAATTGGGCATAAGGTTTGTTTATGGTTATTTTTATGAAATTAGGCACATGTGTAGAATAATTCCATTGTAATGAGGAAGGCTTCAAGCTTTCATGGTGTGGATTTGTGCATCTCTACACCTCATATTGAAGGGTTTTACTGGTAATATCTTAGTATTAAGTAATCCATATTTGTTGTTTGCAATAGCATCGAAGCAGGAGAAAGATGATATGATATTATTGCTAATATTTTAATTATAGATAATGATTTTTTTTGGCTAATATTTCAGTATTAAATATTTTGTATTTTCTTTTTCAATATTTTAATTATAAATAATGTGTATCTCTATACTATCAAATTTCAATAGTCAATTGAGTAAAGGTTATGCATAGTCTGAAGGAACTTGAATCATTGAATATAAGCTTTGTTTATGGTTATGTTGCTGAAATGGAGAAAATGTACATAAGCACAGATGCATTCTATTATGCAAAGGAAGCTTTCAAGTTTTGATTCAGTGAACCCCTGCATTTCACATTAAAGGCTTTTGTAGATTTTTCTTGGAGCTTTTGTGTAAGTGTTGAGTTTGGTTGCAGAAAAGTTCAAAGCTAATGTTTAGTATCAATTTTCATTTATAAAATTTGATATCGCATATTATAGTCATTATTTGTGTAGTATAGCATTTGCATTCAAGACATGTTTTATTACATCATTACTGTAGATTTTATTTGGGTAGTTGCAAGTGGTAGTGTGAGATCAATGAGACACAATTGTTGAAGTTGCATGTCCAACTATCTAAATTCATTTAATATTTGCATAATGCATGTTGGACATGGGATCTCATCGAAGAAAGAAATGGAGAAGACTGCGTAGATGAAGGAGTGGAGCACATAGCGCACAGTCCATTTTTACTCTTATGGGCTTTGTGGTGGGTCAAATCCACTCATTTTGTAATGGGATGGGAATATTTTGTGAACGTTGAACTTCACCCATGGTTTTGGACCATAGTATTTTAAATGAAAAATATATATAAGGAGTCTAGATAGAAGTCATAGGTAGTCCATAATTGAATGATAGATCTGATGAGATGCTTTTGGATGTTAGACTATTTTGAGTCGGATTATGTGTTTGGGATAGAGGAAAGGCTCCTACAGCTGAGTGCATAGATACCTTAGGAAGTATACAAACATGTGCGTAGAACCTTGCAGTTGTGTGCATAGGGTGGAAAGTGAATGTATGAGAAGGATGTAGCTATTACTGAAAGCACTGTTCGGACAGATCTGAGTTCTACTGATGTGTTTTCTTTACTTGATGTTTTTGAGTATCTCTGTTGAATAATTATTTTGTTCTGTAACTTTATAAAATAGATTTTTTTATGGTTATTTACAATGCTTTATGCATGAATAAGAAAGATCGCGTAGTTTTTGGTAATTTCAACAGATGTGTTGAACGTTGTTTGTGTTATTGATAGATCAGACCTAGGAAGCAATGTTAAAGAGGAAAATCCCTAAATCTATAGTGCATAGTCCCTCTGGATGCAAAAACCTAGTTCTAGCATCCCTGAATGAGACCTTGGTCTGCGCAAGCATATCGTTGCTGAAAGGGCCGATAATAGTTGGTTTTTTTGGTTTGCACAACAATGTTTTAACCTATGTCTAGGACCCATCAAGCCAAAAAATGGTTTTGTTTCTGGGACCAAGATATGAATAAGGGATATTTGGATGTGGAATCCATCTAAGCAAGAGATTGTAGACTGAATAGATCTAAAATAATGTGAATTTTTTGTACAAGAAAATAGAAGTCTGTGCATCTCTACTAAACAGTAGTTACAAAATTTATTTATAAATATCAGTATGAGACATTTCTTAGATCATTTGATACTGAGATGTATGATTGGATATCAAAAATAGCTATGAAAACATGTTATTTTAATAATAGGCCAACTTCGTGGACCCCAGATTTAATTGAGAAGCTGAAAAATATTGAAAAGGAGATCACAAGGGCTGTTGATTATTGGATCGATAGTATCTCGAGAGGGTTTATCACTGAGTTCATGATCAATACTTCTGTGTCTTATAACGAGGAAGAGTGCAAGTTATTCTTAGGCCCTAGAGGTAAGTACTTGAATTCTCTAAAGTTATAGATTAAAATGCTATTATGTGAAAAGGGTATATTATGGATGCACTCATATTTTCTCAGATTGATGTTTGAAGAAAAAGAACCTGGTCCTACGTGGAGTAGTAAAATATTTAAAAAAAATTGGGGCACTTACATTGAAACTGAATATAAACTGATGTTTGGGTCTAAAGAAGGCAGAAGCAACACCACTACCCCGATAAGTTTGTCGCTAAGATGTGAAATTCAGCAAAGCACTCAAGAAATTCACCAACCTTCCACCCCCATCATCACCCGATACCATTCTACTCCTCCACCTCCCCCTCCCCATTTCACCATGTCCACACCAGCAAAGACGTTTGTGTTCAAGGGATGACATGATCCTAAACATTTTTTCCTTTTTACAAAAGTAATATGGAGTTCGTAGAACATTACAGATGAGAATATGAAGAAATCACGATTGGTTAAAATTCTGCAAGATAGAGCATTGTCATAGTACATGAAATATGTTATGATGAAGGAAAATTATACATTGGCTAACATAGATACCGTGTTGAACGCTGAATTCAAGAAACTAAAGTCATAGTCCTAGTGTATCACAAAAATCAATGAAATCAAGTAGTTGGCTACTTAGACCATGTGAGAGGTAGATCAGAGATTTAAGACACTGTTGAGCCAAATTAGTTTCAAGATCCTAGATGAACATCATAGAGAATGGTTCATTTTTATGTTGTTGCCTCATCTCAAATTTCATTTGTCACAATAGAACATTTCAATTCAAGTTGAACCATGGGAGATCACGATGAAGCTTGAAGCATCGTGAGTAGCTGATACAAGCATAGGATTGCAATAGATTCAAAATTAGTTGGCGAGCTTGCATATGGAGCTACAATATATAAATAAGGGAAAGGAGGTTCAATATGATATAAGGTTATAAGTCTAGTTTATCAAGTGCAAAGCATAGAGTCACTATAAAGAGCAGTGCCCTGTTTATAGAGACTATTTGGGCATTGGAATGTCGATTCCATCAAATCCTTGATTAAGTGCTGGGCCAAGTGTAGGGCCCCATGTATGGTTTAGAATATGAGAAGTTGTAGGCCAAAATTCTGTGGATTATTTTCACCTACTGCAAAATTTTGTCAGATCACTGATGCAATTGTTCTACAATTTCTGCAGTTTGGTGCGACATGATGAACAACATTGTAAGAAATATGATCTAATGATGTAGAACAATCCTAGTGCATATCAAATGCAGGTAGAAGGGCACCAAGCTTCGGGTTCACCGACTACATGAGGAGGTTTCCAAGGGTGAGGGTGTGGCTAAGGAGAAGGAGCTGGTCGTCGATGAGGGTATATCATATGTTACAACTATGGACAACGGGGAAATTTTGCAAGGGATTGTCAGAATCATACTACAACTTCCTGTAACTATTGTCAAGAATTTGGTCATGAAATCAAAGATTGTTCCATTTTCTTAGCGAAAATGTAGGAGAAGAAAAACCAACAGCTGACTCAGAATATTAAAATGATGAGGGTTGAACTGCACCAGGAAGATCTAAGAGTTAACATAGTAATGCGTAGTGGTGTGAATACTGAAGGAAAAAAATGGACCGTGACAAAGATATGGGTACCAAAATTTGAAGATAAGAATGTTGGGTTTAATTTACAATGGGATAAAGAGATGTTTGTGGAAGTGAAGAAGACATTTATGACTCCTAAAGCTTTGAAATCAAGCACACAGGGATGATTGTTTCCATTGAATAATATGCTGAAGGAGAATACTAGAGTAAATGAAGCTGATTAGTCTATCTTGGAATCCTTTTTGGAGATGTTTATGAAATTGATAAGGGACCAAAAGGCTGTAGAAGGGTTACAAGGGCTAATAGATAGCTACAATGGCAAGGAAAAATTACAACTAGAACAACATACAGTGAATAAAGTGTACACGAGCCAGAAAATAACTAGTCGAGAGATGTGGTTGACTATGTAGATAAAAAATTATGAGATGGATCAAGTCATTATGGATCTAGGATCAGATGCCAACATTATACCAAAAAAAAACGTGAAGGAATGGGAAGGCCTAATCTGGAATGGTCACTAATTCAGCTAAGGATGGAATATTAGCAAAAGATCATTCCCATGCGGCAATTGCAGGGAATCTACATAGATATTTATGGTGCAAGCGTATCGGTCGACTTTAAATTTATCAAGATCGTTGATGGTTGTAATCCTTTTCCTGCACTATTTTGATTTGATTGGGCTTACGACATGGATGTTATGAAGAACCTAAAGAATATGCATATGGTGTTTGAAAAGGATGGAACCCAAGTTGTACCATTGGATCCTTCTGAAGGTGTGCACTATACAAAGACGGTCCAACATGAGTATGAGGATGCTGAGATTAATCAGATATATAAGGTTATTGCGGAGGAATAAGACTGGATTAATACTACTGCATATGTTAGAATAGGTTGGTAGCATGATAGTTGATGCGTTTAAGATTCTGATGAAGAGTTGGAGCATTGGCATAATCGCTTGCATAAAGTAACTACTAAGCGTTGTAAAATGGTTACCAAATCTTTGTGCTGTGTCTGATTAGAAGAGCGTTACTTTCCATTTTCTGATGGAACTGGGAATTTTGTTTCTTTTCTCGGACATTTTGAGCACAAGGTGCCCGAGGACCAGAGATACGAAGCTTTGAGGTATACTCCATCTCCCTGGTGGGGCACACATGGAGAAATTTTAGGAGGATGGAAGGAGTTATGCAAATTTATAAGGATGAGGTTTGGTCATGTTGATACCAATATAAAAGAGAAGTATGATGGCCAGAAATATCCTCGTGAACATTTATCTCGTTGGACCGCAACTTTGGGAACTGAACCTAAACCAAAATGTTGCACATGTTCTTTCATTCCTTGCAGACGATTCGTCAACAATGGTATCTTGAAATAGAGCCGCGCCATGGAACTACGGATTGGGATGAGATGTTGGAAGGATTCTTGTTGACCTATAGTTTTTATTATGGCTGGGAGTGTATTAATGATTCTCTTCAAGAAGTTAAGGCAGGAGTCTTCCAAATTACTAAGGATTCGAGGACTCTGGTATAGCCTGATTGGGTTGCATAGTTGGAACAGACCCAAGAATGTTGTAAACAGTCCACTTGGAAAAAACTGGTCAAGAAATTTTTGTTGTTGAAGAAGATCTACGGATGCCTATATGAACATGTGTGAAAGATAAGAAATGACTCTGTTGAAGGGTGGCTTAATCGCAGTATAAATACTGCATGGAATAATGAAAGAAAGTTGTTGGTTTGAAGGGTCTTGACCTAGATTCAGATATGAGTTTTACCAACCAACCCTTGTACTACTAGCCCTTTCAAAAATGACCTACTTGTGCAACTCAAGGTCTCACCAAAAGTAGTATGGGAGGCTATTGGAACTAGGTTTCTGCACTCTGAGTGATGTCAGGTAAAACCCACAGTCTCGGTTTACTCATATTTTCTATCTCAAGCTGTGCATATAAATGCATCCAAATTTTTTCCCTTCAATACATCTCTTATGGTTATAACCCCATGTCCACTTACATTCAAAACCCCTCGCTTTCATACCCAAGGTTGTTTCACAACCTAGATCTTAGGCCTTATAGAACAATTGGTTAAACCCCAATTGGGATTTTATTTCTAAACCTCGACTATATATTTTAAACCCAAGACCTATCATAACATTACTTCGCGCGACATTCACCTTCAGATTGATTTATGATGCATATTACCCAACAAACGTCATAGGGGGCCCTTGTCTTAGTTAGTCACCAACACGTGGATATTCGCTCATATAATACTCTGACCTTGACTAGAAATCAAATACCGACAATGAAAAATATTGGACCCACAGCATACAACTCTGAGCTTTCGTTATATTCAAATATTGACATAACTTTGATTCCGGCCCATAGTTCATTTAACATACCTTTTTATTAACTAACGCCCCCATCCAATGGCTACAAGTCTATCGCGCTACCCTTTAGTGATCCAACCGTAGTCGCGCGATCACACTTGCACGAGTTTTAAAACTCAAAACTTGCAGGATGAATTGGGGCCCAGTTGTTAACCTTCCGTTCACATCTGACGGTTGATGGAGTGTCGCATTGTTTTGGATGATCCAATGATCATCGAGCGTTATCACATTTTTTTTGGCTCTAGACTTTAACGTCCCAAAAAGGTGTGATATACATGGTTTTCAAAAACAACTCCAAGCCACGTGTCGATTGCCTAACTGTATCGCGTTTTTTTTCACAATACAACTTACTAGTTTAAATTAATGTGAAACCCACGGTTTTTGGACTCAAACTACCTTTACTATATACACTCCTCATGGTTCCATTTCTTCCTATGCTCGAGGTTCCGTTATTTCACCTATTTACTTCCGCCTCCCTTCAATCAATTCCCATTTCGCCTTTCCATATGCTAGCCGTTATTTCTTTAATTCAAAGGCTCGCACTCCGACTGTAAGGTTTATAAACATTCTCTCCTCCAACGTCAATGTGTGCTCGGTCTCATCTACCCTACTGTGCAGTTCTGCCTCAACAGGCTTCAGGGATATAATCACACTTTCCTTAAACAGGATTATAGCTAAAATTTTACCATAGAGACTCATAAAACGAATCAACACATTGGCATTAGCTCTTAAATATGGTTTTATCACACATTCACATCATTGAACACGTAGACAGAATTTTAAACAAATCACAGAGTCTTATTCACAACCAGCTCACAGGGATACAAGGCATTATCACACATAACTAAATCAACAAATTCACATGTAGTAATGAAACAATTATTCCATAACATATACATAAGGTTACTTACAAAAACCTTCTGTTTGGGCTAGATATTCAATCTGATTGCCTTCTATTCTCCTACTCTACCTCTCTGGCTCTCTAAATCTACGCAGCTCTACGCAGCTCTGCAGGACTGTCTATTTTTCCTCTTAGGCTTATTTTTTATACAAAAACTACTAAATAATCGATTCAGATTCTTCAGTGACTCAAAAAAACTCTTGAACTTCTACAATTCCAAATTTAGCCTATCTTCTTAATTTCTCTGGACTAACTCTTCATATGCCCACTAATCATTCGAGGGCAGTTACAATTTTCTCCACAATTATCTAAAAATCACTCAAATATGAATAATTACATAGGGAGACAAAAACATGAGACCCCCCTTATGCTTATTTATATAAAAAATATTTTCTTGAGCCTAATGCTCCTGCATCAGACTCCCCAGGTTAAAATGATTCATGATCTCCTGATCATGTGCTTTCATCCTTGTCTTCCTAGATCCCACACTTTGTTCTGCAACTAGTCATCTATTGCAGTGTTCTTCTTTTGCATTCCTCCAAGCTTCCATATCTTATGCTGCATCCTTCCACTTGTTATGCCTTCACAGTCTGTGGCTGTCTTCTTCTTGTTGCTGATGTTTCTCTGCTTTCTTGCCACTGTCTTCTTCTCAGACACCTTCATCATAAGCTTTCTCATAAATTCAATTTCTTGATCTAGTTTATCTTCTAACTGCTGGTTATTGCTCCATCTTGATTGTTGAACTTCTACTTTTGCTTCTACTTGCTAAGTTCTTATTTGCTGAAATATTACTGCTTATTTTTCTTGCTGAGCTCCTACACTTACTGTAGCTTTAACCCCATCTCTAACTGCCACCCAATCATCCATGCCCTCTTCTTCTCTGCACCAGTAAAAATCTTCTGGATTGTCACTCATGAAAATTTCTCCATTCTCTGTCTTCAGCAATTCTTCAGACTGTTATTTAAATTTCCAGTCACTAACATCTCCTCTTTTCTTCTGGACTAAAAATCCCTTAGTCCTTCTTTCCTTGCCTGTAGTCATAAAACAAACACCAAAATTATAAAACCTTTGTGTCTCTTCCTCCTTTGGCAACACTTCAATTTGTTTCTCTAACATTTCTTCTAGCAAGACCCCAAGCTGTTGTTCTGCCATTCAATCCCTTTTTCAAATGCTTTCAGCAAACATTTCAGCCATCCTTTTCCAAACACTTCATCAATATGCTACAACTCAGTTTCAACATGTTCTTCTTCTTCTTGGACAATCTTCAGTGATTGTCTTTCATCCTCTTGATTGATTCCAGAAATTAAATCAAGTTCTTCAAGTTCTGCATTTTCATCTTCTATCAGAGTAAAACTCTGATTCTCTACTGCTGTAGCAGCCCCAAAAGTCTGCCTTACAGTCTCCTCTTGGCTATTCAAACAAGTCAGCTCTTCCTTGTCATCAGTGACAAGTCTCTTCACATGAGACCTGACTATCTCATCTTCCAAGACAACTCCAAAAGATGGATTGTCTTCTACCATGTCTGTCAACACAGCCAAATTGTCAAATTTTAAAACACAAGACTCAATGGTATTAATTGATGATCCAATCACCAATTCTCCTTCCTACAATTCTAGGTCTTTCCCAAGACTCAGAAAATATTCATTGCCTTCATTCCATTGTGTCTTTACATTCTGCAATCCCCAATTCTGAGATTGAGGTTCCCTTCCTTGCCTTGGATCCTGTTGATTCATCATACTCTCTAGCAACTCAAATTCTCCATTACATGGATTAAAATATTCCACAGAATTCTCCTCCTCCTTAACTTGACTACCCAAGGGTGTCAATTTATCTCCATCATCAATAGAATCTGCATTCACAAAACAATTGTCAAAATAAAAATCATAAGGCCTCAGTGCCTTTCCTCCTTTTGCCAGCATTTTAGTACGTTGTCCTAAATTTATTTTCTTCTCAATCATCACATCAGTATGTTGATTCCAGTCCTTGAGACTGTCAGTTAGTCTCTCCTCTACATAATCCTCTTCAAGGATGTCTCCTTGCTCTAGTTCATAAAAATGAACCTCCTCATCCTCAGTCATCTCTGCCTTTACAATCTGAACATCTTCTCTCTGTGTTTATGTCCTCTACTCTAGAACACTTGACTCATGCCACAATCCTAGCATCTCATCTGAGAAGAAATCTACACAATCTTCACCATCTTCTTTTCTATCACAAGTCAAGTTTCCTGCTATCACTATCTCTTCATCCTTCATCATAATAGAATTCTGATCTTCCATCTCTATAATAACTTCAGCTATCTGTCCATCACCTTCCACTTGGCCATTTAACAAAAAAAAATTGTCATTATCAACATTAATAAATTGGTCATCATCAAACATAGATGTCTTGTCCTCATTGAATAAATCTCTTTTATTAAACAAGGAATTAATGAATTCCTTATGTTGCTGCAATTCAATATGATCTCCATCAGAAAGATAATCATCATACTTTACTTTGCAACATTTAGCTTCATTGAATACAGTTTCATCATATGAACTGTCTTCTCCAATACCTACATTCACACACAACTTGTCAGTTGTAAAACCATAGGACCCCATGGTCTCATTTGATGATTTGATCATCAAATCTCCATGCTGTTCCAAGTCTCCTATACACTTCAGAGATTCTTCAATGGTCCTCTCTTCAATTTCTCCGAGCTGTCCAATTGACTTCTCAATTTCCAGCTTCTGGCCATCATCACAATCGAAATCTCCTCTGCTTCCAATATGTTGGAAAGCAAAGCCTTTCTCCAATTGTGCATGGAAATTTTCAAAGAATCTAGCTGCTCCATTTTCTTCCTTAGTGACAACATTAGCAGTTTGTCCTTCTTCACCTATTTTTCCTATAAACATACAAAATATGTCAGATGTAAGGCTCTTGGACCCCTTGGTCCCACTTGAAGCTTTAGTCTTCAATTCTTTCCCCAAATACTCTCAATCATTTTGAGTATTTTCTATTTCTGCTGAGCATTTATCATCTACTCTTTCTTCATCTGTAGCCTCTACCACTTTATCTTCTTCTTCATGAGCCAACCAACTCTCTGGTTTTCCTCTATCATCCTCTCCAATTTATAAAATTTCTTACTGATCTTAGCTATCTCTTTCTAATACTCCTCAACAGTGAGTTTCTTCCTCATGCCATTTTCTTTGGCATCTTCCTTCACTCTTCTATTGTGGTCTCTCTCAGAACCTCTGTAATCTCTGTTATGGCTATCAATAGCCATTTTATCCTCCATGATTTCTTCACTCACAAGCTGCACTAAGCCTCTGCAACAACAAGCTCTCTTGCTGCAACTTACCTCACCAATCCCTTCCTCCGGATCCAGCTTTTGGCAAGTACGGGTCCCCTATCTGCTGGAACCTTCTGAGCACTCTCTTATGCTCTCTCTAGGCTTCACTCTACAACTTCTCTCAAGAAAACATATGTTCTTCTGTCATCCAACCTCTGTTGGGAATCCTCTAGGTTTTTCCACACTTCTTCTTCACTCAGAATCCCTTGCTGGACTCTTCTATCACTACTCTCAAAGCTTTTGATTTGCTTCTTGCTGAGATTCCTTCCTCAATTGCTTGCACTCTACATTCTGCAAACAATACCATAGTTCAAATAGGCTCATCAACTCACCTTCCAAGATCCCTGAATGATCTTGTTGTTCCTACCACCTGCACTGCATCTCTGTGCGCTGCAATCTTCAAAACACTCTGTCTTCAACTCCAGATTCTGCAAATCTGAGTTTTCAACCTTCACTGTTTGCCTATTCAAACCTGAAATTTATGTCAAACAGATTTGAAAACCAACTTCCTTTACTGTTCAGTACATATGCTTTTCAAAAATAAATTTTCAAAGAGTTATTTCAATTCTAGCTCTGATACCATTATGATGCCGGGTAAAACCCACAATCCCGATTTACTCATATTTTATATCTCAAGCTGTGCATATAAATTCATCCAAAAATTTTCCCTTCAATACATCTCTTATGGTTATAACCCCATGTCCACTTACATTCAAAACCCCTCACTTTCATACCCAAGGTTGTTTCACAACCTAGATCCTAGGCCTTATAGAACAATTGGTTAAACACCAATCGAGCTTTTATTTCTAAACCCCAACTATATATTTTAAACCCAAGACCTATCATAACATTACTTCGCGCATAATTCACCTTCAGATTGATTTATGATGAATATTACCCAACAAACATGATAGGGGGCCCTTGTCTTAGTTAGTCGCTAACACATGTGGACATCCGCTCATATAATACTCTGACCTTGACTAGAAATCAAATACCGAAAATGAACAATATCAGACTTACGGCTTACAACTCTGAGCTTTGGCTATATTCAAATATTGACATAACTTTGATTCGGGCCCATAGTTCATTTAACATACCTTTGTATTAAATATTGCCCCATCCAATGGCTACAAGTCTATCGTGATACCCTTCAGTGATCCAATGGTAGTCGCACGATCACACTTGCATGAGTTTTAAAACTCAAAACTTGCATGATGAACTGGGGCCCAGTTGTTAACCTCCCATTCACATCTGACAGTTGATGGAGTGTCGCATTGTTTTGGATGATCCAACGATCATTGCGCATTATCGCGTTTTTTTTGGCTCTGCACTTTAATGTCCCAAAAAAACGTGATATACGTGGTTTTCAAAAACCACTCCAAGCCACATGTCGATTTCCTAACCGTATCGTGTTTTTTTTCAAAATACAGCTTACCGGTTTAAATTAACACAAAACCCATGGTTTTTGGACTCAAAATGGCTTTACTATATACACTCCTCGTGGTTCTGTTTCTTCCTATGCTCGAGGTTTCGTTCTTTCACTTGTTTACTTCTGCCTCCCTTCAGTCAATTCCCATTTTTCCTTTCCATATGCTAGCCTTTATTTCTTTAATTCAAAGGCTCGTGCTTCGGCTGTAAGGTTTAATAACATTCTCTCCTCCAACATCAATGTGTGCTCGGTCTCATCTGCCCTACTATGCAGTTTTGCCTCAACATGATTCCAGGATATAATCACGCTTTCCTTAAACATGATTAAAACTAAAATTTTACCACAGATACTCATAAAATGAATCGACACATTGGCATTAGCTCTTAAATTGGGTTTTATTGCACATTCACATCACTGAACTCGTAGGCAGAATTTTAAACAAATCACAGAGTCTTATTCACAACCAACTCACGGGGATACAAGGCATTCTCACACAGAACTAAATCAACAAATGCACAGGTAGTACTGAAAAAATTCTTCCATAACATATACATGAGGTTACTTACAAAAACCTTTTGTTTGGGCCAGATCTTCAATCTGATGGCCTTCTATTCTCCTACTCCGCCTCTCCAGCTCTCTAACTCTATGCAGCTCTATGCAGCTCTACAAGACTATCTATTTTGCCTCTTAGGATTATTTTTTATACAAAACTACTAAAGAATCGATTCAGATTCCTCAGTGACTCAACATAACTCTTGAAATTCTACAGTTCCAAATTTAGCCTATCTCCTTAACTGCTCTGAACTGACTCTTCATATGCCCACTAATCATTCGAGGGCAGTTACAATTTTCTCCACAATTAACTAAAAATCACTCAAATGTAAATAATTACATAGGGAGACAAAAACATGAGACCCCCCTTATGTTTATTTATATATAAAATATTGTCTTGAGCCTAATGCTGCTGCATCACTAATAGAGAGAGAGAGTTTAATGAAATGGGTGCCTTCAGATCTAGAAAAAACTTGTGCCGAGGAAGCCCTAACCAAGAACCCTTAACAATATACTCGACTGAACAACTTGTGCGAAGTCCGTAAATCATAAGATAACTAGTTAACAAAAGAAATATGACCAAACATAACCAGATCTATTTATTCATTACTCTTTCAAGCATCACATCCACATGCACATCAATTCACTTACCTTATTCAGTACACAGACATAACTCGGAAATCAACATATACTACAGCTCATAACAAAACACAGAGTTTCTGTTATCAGAAAAATGTCTTCTCATTCATTAACGCTCTAGATTCCACTTACAGACTCTTTCTTATGCCCACGCACACATCCGGTGAGGTCCACACATAGCAGGACTTAGGGTCTCTACACACACAGCCGACAGGAGTCCTTACCCAGATGAATATGGAAAATACGTATCACAGATCCAACATTCACATCCAAACTTAAACAAAACTTACCGCTAGACTCGATCTTATTCATCTATTTATACTATTTTAGGCTATGCTAATCTATGGTCCGCAAACCATGGTTTTCGTACCCTTGGTCTACCCTTTGACTCATTACAAATCATTAGGGGATTTGACCCACCCTAAACTGCTTGTCCAAAACTAAACTATTAAAAAATATTAAAAAAATATTCAAAATTTCATGCAGGGGATCCCGCTCCAACAGTCCCCCCAACACAATATTGTGACTTATCCGGAGTCACAGCAGCATTGGGGTCATCATTTTGAGCTCAACTGCTACGATAGCCACAACAAAGGAGATCAAGATACTTGCACTTTGGGTTGCAGCATTCTACACAATTTCAACCAGATATTCTAATGGAGGCCCTGCAACAGCGAGAGTGACTTGCTTCATAGTGTGGTTTAGACTGCGGAATACAACATCAAGGTCCTGATAGCACTGCCTAGCCTCCTTCGTCGAAGGCTTGATGTGCTCAGTGATGATTTTCTTCTAAAGACAGAGTGCCTTGACCTCACCTTGGAGCACCTGGCTAGTCTTAAGGTGTGCCATTCGCTGAGTAGGGATGAGGGTAAGGAGAAATTCTTGTAAGTCATCGAAATCTTGCTCTTGCAC
The DNA here is from genome assembly GCA_034641835.2 of Pinus albicaulis. Lineage (NCBI taxonomy): Eukaryota > Viridiplantae > Streptophyta > Pinopsida > Pinales > Pinaceae > Pinus > Pinus albicaulis. Next base: position 1,618,369,872 of record CM076584.1, on the reverse strand, counting down.
GCGCAACTCCTGATTGAGTTTCTTGACTAGAGGATCTGTCTACACTAAATTCCATAGCCCCATGGATTGGATTTTTCAAGCAGGGAGGAGCCATATGTGACAGATGCTGAAATGCCATCCACCACGTTTGAATTATAGTTGTTCATTGTGCACATAGTTCAGGGGGAGTCTTTGGCTTCAGTTGTACTTACAACATAGTAATATGTTATTTGAACTATGTCTTTATCAACTGAACTTCCATCAACAAGGCTTTGAGGGCTATCGCCAGGCTTTCGACTTTAATTGGAAGTGCGGTCGAGGTTGGGATAGAAATGTCGGGGATGTCACCGCATAACCGGTCAATGGAAATTTCTGATTCCACCCATTGAGCCAAGGCTTCCTATTGTGCTATCCGAGCCTTCTAAGCTTCTTTTTCCTTAGCAGATGCGACGTTCTTAGCCTCGCCGACCTGCTGCTAGGTGCATGCCTCCCTGTCTTGAAGCTCCTCCGAGATGAAGGTGTGCAATGCGTTGAGCTTCCCACTCAACAATTGGGCCAGGTCAAGGACGACCTCAGAGAAGGTGAGGACTTGGATGCATAATTCTGTTGGATTCATGGATACTTTAGCACCTAGGAGGGAACATACTCTACTTCCTGTGACTGCAAAAATTGTTGTAGAGGGAAGTTTCATGGGTACCAGCCTCACTTAATTCACGCTTTCTTAAACCAGCTTCACTTTATCCTTGCTCACTTGCAAGCTATCGACCTTTAGCTAAAAAACCTGTAAGGTGGATTACAGGGCTTCTATTGTAGCCTTGTGCTAAGCCTCTATGGTGATCCATCGATCCTCAGATGCCAAGGTTACAACATTGATAATTTTTCCGAGGTCCTCCTCTGTCAGAGTAACCACCTCCTCCCCACCCATCTTGGACCCTTTCCTTTTCTTGCGCGATCCCTTAGAAGTTTCTCCTCCACAATTGAGGCCACGAGATGATTTTGTACTAGTGCCACCAAGCCCATCCGACCCACCAGGGTTTATCTCTGCATGGTCACTGCCCAATTCCTGATCTTTGTCTGATTCATCAGCATCATCATCATCCATGTCTTCGTTGGTGTCTTTTTGATCTCCTCCTATCTCTCGGTGCCCCATAGTGGTATTTTTGGGCACTGTGTCGAGTGGATCTAGGGTTGTCTCCTTTGTGGATGTGTCTTTCTTGGATGTGGATAGTGTGACCAGCTTTGCAGGGCCCAACACAATCTTCCATGATTTGGCCACGAGCCGACAACCTGATCAAACTCCTCTTCTATAACCATGTAGGTTATGGGATACCAATTAGGGATCTTATGGGCCTTTATTGTGAGCTGAAACATTGCCACGCTCTTATACTTCTCATATACGACCGACGAGTGGTGTGGTTTGGAATGAAACGCCTGAGTTAACGCATGGAAAAAACCCAGAAAATATTGTTTTCTTCGACTTTCTTTGCATTCGTTGAATCCCATAAATTTTTGTAACATTCCCCTTCGCAGAGGCTGGGCTCAATGTTGAGAAGTACTGTGTCCTCTGGGATTTCCCATGCAACCATAGAAATCAGTAATAGAAGCCACGAATAGCAGAATGGCTTCCCCAGTTCATGCGATTCCCACATGTTCTCTAGAATCTTCTCACAGAGGAATTGAGACTAGTTATATAGGACCCCTTTTTCGCACTTTTCCTCCAAGGGAATGAGATGCACCAGAACTATATTTGGCCATCATTTTTGCATAAGTGTAATATCCCAAAAGGGAGAATGCAGTAATAGACAAACACAATATTTGAAACAACAAAATATGTACACATAAGTTATGATCAACATAGATATAGACATAATATGTGAGCTACTTTATTATGTGGAGATTAATAATAGATACAATAGTGCATAACATAGAAGCACTCAAGCCAAAGAAATGGCCTATAATGACCCTGAAATCATGCCAAAGCAGGCACTGCGTAAATGGAGTTGCTGGAAGTTGTATACTGCATTGTCCCTTAAGCTGATGGTGATATTACAACTACTAGTTGAAATGGAAAATGCAGATATATGGTGCTCTAGATCTCTGATTATGCCAAGACTGTAGATCTGGACACTATGATGGAAACCCAAGATAACCTAGAAAGTAAATCCACATCTAAGAATATCATAAATTCACCCTCCTAGGGTTTGATCCCTTGACTACTGGGTTATGAAGATATGAAGCATAAAATGATGTAATATGGCTTCAATTTGTTACATATCAGATCTATTCTTTGAGAGCTTATCCCTCCTTTATATTTCTAAGCTAGAAGCTTGAGATCTACCTTTTTCTTCCTCCTCTCAAGGTAACAATCGTTGCACGCAAAAAAGATGGAAAAACTGTGCTGTATGGGAGGGAGAGGTTGATGCATGCTACAAAATATGTCTCTTCAGCTCAATAATTATGGAAATGATAAGTACAAAGTGAGGGGAAGATCCCTCACAGGATTTCCAGCTGAAGTACTGGAAACTCTCCTCCTCCTTTGGATCTACAACATTTCACTACACAATCCTTGATGGGACTACCAATGCATGGAGGTATGATATGATTGGCCTAATTCCTGATACATATATGAAGTACTCTAAGGCTGATATTGAAGCTTAAGGTGAAAGGATGAATCCTTCATCACTTCTTTAGCTGAAATAATGAAGGAAAACCTCCTCCTCTCAAACCCTGATGCAAAAATGCGTTATTTCTGAAGATTTATGGATTGTAGAAAGTAGGAAAAATGTGGCACCAATGCTCGATGATGAATGGAAACTTAGAATAACCTTCCCAACATAGGCACTTGAAGTCGCCCATGGGTAGGAGTGGGATTCCTGCTCGGGAACACCCTGTGCTAAACAACATAAGCATGCATAGAAATGTCACATGACAAATCTAGATATAAACATATCAATAATAAATAATACAAAAGCCTCCCTCCAATGTTACCTTCATCCTCATTATATAGATTGTGAGTTGTCCCATGCCTTGGCCCACCTCATAATTGCGTTGCACATGTGGACATAAGCCTCCATGTTGACTGCATTGTCTCTCCATGATCTCCATTATCTCTTCATTTAATGTTCACCCTCTCCATCATGTGTGAACTAATGCACCAATTCCTCCATCATCCCATCACTTATTGCTCTATGATCTTACTTTGATTCCCCCATGATCTTATTTTACTCCTTCATCTCTCCATGTTATTTCTTATTAATGATGCTTGATCTCCACTCTTAATTCATTAGTAATTTTCTCCAGTATTCCACGATGTAGGTCTAACAACTAGTTAACCATGTTCACACTCTTAGGAGTGGATTTATTCATATTAAAGGGTTATGGGTCCCTCCACCCATTTATTTACTTAGTTAAGAAAAATAAGTAATAACTCTGATATTCGAGTAAAAATATGTGAAGTTTGGAATATTACAGTCCTCCTTGCCAAAAATTTTCTTGTCCTCAAGAAACTGCAAAATTAGATGCTCCATCCATCTATCTCCTTCCAAATGGCATCCTCACAAGGAAGGTCTCCCCATTTTCTGCAATATGCTATGCATTCGTATCTCCAAATTTGTCTCTCTATATTTTCTATGGTGACCTCCAACTGTGTAGTTATATGTCCCTTATCCTCAATGAAGTACCAAGTGACAACCATATGCTGCCAAAAATAATCATGAATACATGAGATATATGAATTGAAGTGGTTCATTCCACAAAAGGCAAGCCCCAATTCACAAAACATTTCTCCATCTCATGCTTCATGAAGTAGACTATGTCTCTCTATGCTTTCATCTCGAGCCTTGTTGGCCTTGTTGGATCCAAGCAACATCCCAACATTTTGAAAAATAAGAAGTAGAGACATATGGGTAGACATAAAATATTTCAAACCATAGTCTCCCAATAGAAGCCATTGCAGCAAATATTCTCGCTGCCACACCATACCTTCATCATACCGAGTGGGTTGGCCATATTCTCTAAAGAGGAGCTAGTGCAGCAAAGCATCCTACTACCCCACCAAATTATCTTCATACCAAGTATGGTGTCCATGCTCTCCCAATAAGAGCCATCCGAGAAATTCCTCTTGCTGTCATCCTCCAACATTATCATGCAAAGTAGGGGAGTATGTCAAACCAAACTCTCCTAAGAGTAACCATAGCAACAAGATCTCTTGTTTCCTCTTCACATCATCATGTGAATCATGGAGAAACAACATAATGATTGACATGTGGAATGTCATATCAACCCAATACAAAAAAACTCCATCATTACACATCATGAGAGTGTTATTCCATATTCCAAACAATACAAAACACATAAACATGGGAGATGTCATTTGATGGCCAAAATTTCTTAAGAAAAACCAAAGTCACCATACCTTCTTCTGCTGCATTCTGCCATTGATATCCAAGGCATGAGTCAAAGGAATATGAACCATTGGGTAGTAACCATACTCACCCAAGAGAAGCCAGCACAACCATGCCTCCTCCTTCATTTCATCAGTGTTGTGCAAGGTATGGATCATGGAAATGTGTGTTGTTGGGTAGTAACCATATGCACCCAAGAGAAACTAGCACAACCAAGCTTCTTGCTGGCCTGTCTCAGAGTTCTGCAAGTGGTCTTGTAACCTCTTGCTCCACATCAACACCCAATCATCCCAATGTGGATGATGAATATCATTCTACATAAGCTTGGTATCCTCCCATTGTAGGACACCAACCTCCTCAAATTTTTGAAGATCTCTGCACTCCATGATATGTTGAAGTGCACCTCCCATGAGATCTCTCCATGAGATCCTCTCATCATTGGCCCTCCAAAATCCATAAGGTTCTGAATATGCTATAGGTAGAAGTTTCTCTTTGAGCTGTGAGATGCTCATTGAGAAAGTGTCATCTTGAAAAGGAAAACGATTGACCATCTCAAGATGTCTACCATCTATCATCTAACTCTCCAATGCTTCATGAGTGAAGCTACCATTAGAATTCTCCAACAATGAATGGGTCCTCTTCTCATTATTGCTACTCATTAAAAACATTGTATCTGCTTTCTCATAGCAAGGCACAATGCATAACTTATATCCATACATTGTACATAGGATTACACTCATCCCATCTTCTGAAACTCCACACTTCAACTCAAAGAGTTGAGTCTAGCTCAAAAATGAAAAAATATGATAGATCTTCATATTTTCCTTGATCAGATCAAGGGTCCTTTGCATAGTGATAGGTTTCTGCTTCAAATCAACATGTTTCTCTAATCCTTGGTTATGAAATGGCCCTGATAGCATGTCCCCACAAGATTCAATAAGAGGTACTAAAATAATATGGGATGAAAATGATTGCAAACCTTGTATACTCTGATGTTTGGGAACATCTTGCAAGACCACAAGAGTTCCTTCATCCGGTGCAATCATCTCTCCAAATGCTAGTAAAAGTGATGGTTGTTCTTCTATCAATGTACCAACGCTGGAATCTGCCTCTTCTTCCTCATGCATCTCCTGAATCATGCATGGGAGTCTATATGTCAAGAGATTAAGACTACCTTGCAAAGATGCAAGTGCCTCTTCTCTTGATACAAGTACTTCTACAAATAGTGGTGAATGTAGTGATTCTTTGTCAAGAATGACAAGAATGCCATTCTCCCTTGGCTTCTTAGGGAATGTCTCTGGTTTTCTTCTATAAAACTCCTTCCTTATCCTTTGAAAGAAGTCTGAATATTTACTCACTTTTTCATGCTCCATGTGACCAAACCACCCTTCATTTGCCTCACCTTGAAGGTGAAGAACTGCAATATGAACAACCTCTTTCTCAGTTACAGGGTGTAGCCTGAAGAATGCATATAACTCTTTCCTCCAAGACTTTGCAGTGCTTGAGGAAGATCCATCGAATGTAGGAAAATAGAATCTAGTGTTCCTCTTTCTTCTATTACTACTATAGGATCTTCATTCTTCCTTGAGTTGGAAAAACTGTTGGAGAGTTAGATTCACCATGAATGCTCTAGACTGTGCTTTGTACTCTTCGAGATATAGGCTTAGAGTCTCATGAGTTTCAGGCTCCAAATTTCATCTATCTCCATACCATTCACTTTCCTCTTCAAAGAAAGTGGGCATAGTAGATATTTCAGGAGCTCTATGCTTCTATGGTCATCTTTGCCGCTGATAAGAAGTACTGGGACCTTTTTCATTTTGAAACCTTATTGAGGTTTCTCTTTTCCTTTCTCTCTTCATTTCATTGATATCCTTGGAGAGATCCTTCATAGTTCTAAAGTTATATGCATAAGAACTTAATCCCTCCATTATTTATAGATCTCTACTATCTTCTTTTATTATTTTGTCAAGAATGTTCACAAGTTGAGCCAAAGATCATGCTCTGATACCACTATAATATCCCAAAAGGGAGAATTCAGTAATACAAAAACACAATATTTGAAACAAAAAATTATGCACACATAATTTATGATAAATGCAGATTTAGAAATAATAGGTGAGCCATTTTATTATGTGGAGATTAATAATAGATACAATAGTGCATAACATAGAAGCACTCAAGCCAATGAAGTGGCCTAGAATGACCCTGAAATCGTGCCAAAGCAGGCACTGCGTAACTGGAGTTGCTGGAAGATGTATACTGCACTGTCCCTTCAGCTGATGGTGATCTTACAACTGTTATCTAAAAGTGAAAATGCATATCTATGGTTCTATGGAGCTCTGATGATGCCAATACTGCATATCTGGGCATTATGATGGAAACCCAAGATAACCCAGAAAGGAAATCCAGATCTAAGAAGATCAGAAATTCACCCTCCTAGGGTTTGATCACTTGACTGCTGGGTTATGCAGATATGAAGCATAAAATGATGTAAGATGGATGCAATGTGTTACATATCTGATCTATGCTTTGAGGGATGATATCTCCTTCATATATCCATGCTAGAAGCTTGAGATCTAGCTTCTTCTTCCTCCTCTCAAGATAAAAATTGTTGCATACACAACTGTTGGAAAAAATACGCTATATGGGAGGGAGAGGATGATTCCTACTACAAAATATGTCTCTTCAACTCAATAATGATGAAAATTATAAGTACAAAGGGATGGGAATATTCCTCAAAGGATTTCCAGCCGAAGCACTGGAAACTTCCCTCCTCCATTGGATCTACAGGACTGGACCGCGCAATCCTTGATGGGATCGTTGCTACATGAAGTTGTGATATGTTTGGCCTGATTCCTGATATAGATATGAAGAGCTAGAAGGCTGAAATTGAAGCTCAAGGTGAAAGGATGAAGCCTTCACTGGTTCCTTAGCTGAAATACTAAAGGACGACCTCCTCCTGGCAAACCCTGATGCAGAAATGCATTATTTCTGAAGATGTATGGGCTACAGAAAGCAAAACAATATAACACCAAAATGATGAATGGAAGCTCAAAATAACCTTCCCAGAGTAGGCATTCAAAGTACCCCATGGGTAAGGGTGGGATTCCAGCTCGGGAACACCCAATGCTAAACAACACTGTAGACGCATGAGCGTGCATAGAAATGTCACATGAAAAATATAGATCTAAATAGATCAATAATCAATAATGCAAAAGCCTCCCTCCAATGCTGCCTTCTTCTTCATTATATATATTGTGAGCCTTCCCTTGCCTTGGCCCACATCATAACTGCGTTGCACATGTGGACATAGGCCTCCATGTTGATTGCACTGTCTCTCCATGATCTCCATGATCTCTGCATTTAATGTTCACCTTGTCCATCATGTGTGCACTAATGTACCAATTCCTCCATCATCTCATCATTTATTTCTCTATGATATTACTTTGATTCCCCCATGATATTATTTGACTCCTTCATCTCTCCATTTTATTTCTTATTAATCATGTCTGATCTCCACTCTTAATTCATTAATAATATTCTCCACTATTCCATTATGTAGGTGTAACAACTAATTAACCATGTTCACACTCTTAGGAGTGGATTTATTCTTCTTAAGGGGTTATGGGTCCCTCCACCCATTTATTTACATAGTTAAGAAAAATAAGTAAGAACTGTAATATTCCAATAAAAAAATGTAAAATTTGGAATATTACAATAAGCTTACATCCCAGGATCAGGGTGCCTACACGCACTGCCTAATCATTGATAGTCTGGACCAAAAATCCCCATTTGTCTTGTTCGACCACGTATGTCTCCTTTAATTCATTGGAAACCTTCATCTCGATACTCTTACCAAAGTTGTTCATCGGATGGGGCCCCCTCATATGTAGGTGGGCGATCCTATGGATTAGTGCGACATCAATTGGGATTCTTCCTTGGATACAAAGCGCGCCATCATGGAACAAGGTCAACAATTGGCGAGTGCAGAGGCTGGTAATGGGGTACCACCAAAAATAGGGGATCCTAAGAATGTTGGGGATGACCGCGTTGTGCAATTTTCATGCCCATGACATTGGTTATACCTTTAGGATAATATCATACATGATGCGCTCCAATTAATTTTCAAGGGCTAGCTCCAGAAATGTGACCTCATTGGCGAGATCATAATCATCAAAATTCATTTGGGGAAGCATGTCGTGTATTTCGCCGACCAAAAGGGCCTCTTGGGGACATAAGGGTATCTATAGGCAGTTCTAAACCACATCAAGGTTCTGCAGCTTATGCACCAAAGGCTTCCATGGCTTAACATATGGTGGTCGCCAAGAAACTGGCTATGCTTACAGTGGTTTGTCAGTCATCGACCGCTTGGATGGGTTACCTTTCGTGAGTCATTCCATAAATTTTTTTTTGGGAGACGAAAAATTCCTTGGGAAGGTGCGGGGCTTAGACGTATCCCAATTTGACACTTTTCCCTTTCCTTTCGCCTTCACCTTCACCTTCACCAGGGTGGATGCAAATTCCTCCATCTCCGGAACCACTTCTTGGACCTCATCTGATTCTTCTGCCATAGACACCATGAGGGGCATCAAAAGTTCTTCTGCAGGATTGGTGGCCATCATCCTATCTTGGAATATGAATTCGAGGTTATTGGCATCAGAAGGGGACTGGAAACCATACATGCAGATCACCTAGGTGGCTAGAGAATAGAGGGTGTAGATGCTCACAGTGTGCCAATTGTTAACATAGCAAAGGGGCCAATGAAAACCCTCGCCTTATTATTGTAAGCTTCCCATAGTAAGAATGGTCATCTTAGAATTAAATGCCTAGTATTACTATAGGAAAGGTAAAAAGTCTCCAGATATTGCTTGATTAAATGCAGCTAGGCCGCCACTCACAATGAAAATTTTAATTTTCTCCCTCACTTCATGGTTCCAATGACTAGTTTTCCTAACTGCGCACTACCCCTGTGCCTCAGTCACACCTTCCTGCACCACCTCACCTTCGCACTATGGTTGCACTTCCCTCGCACCTGCCTGCTCCTCATAGTGCGTGCAGAGCTTCCAATTCTGATACTCTGGCCATATAGTCATTTGGTAGGCACCAAATTGTCCCTGTATGGTTTTAGATGGCTCCCATTAACGTACCCGGGAAGGTAGTGTCCACGCAGCATGGCCAAGCGCACCGCACCACCATAAGTGATTTATTTTACTATATATGGTCTCAACCAGTGCTTATGGAACTTCCCTAGGTGGCACACAAATTGACTGTCTTAGAGCAACACCAATTTGTCTTCCTTAAATAATTTCTATAGAATTGGCCGGTCATGCCAAGATTTTTCCTGAGCCTTCTGCACTTACTGGTGAGATTTGATAATAAAATGATCTTCTTCCAAGGCAACCAGATGTGCCAGACGCTCCTCCACGATATCAAGTTCTGCCATATTTGTATAGGTGTAAATGCGTAGGCTGGGGACAATATATTCCATGGGCATGATGGCTTATTTTCCATTGACCATCCTAAAAGGAATCTTCCTTGTCATCTTCTTGCATGTGGTCCTATAGGTGCATAACACTGAAGGGATGTGCACATCCCAGTCACTTTGATCGGCATTACAAACCTTAGTTAGCGCATTCTCCAAATTTTTTTTTGAAAGCCTCTATTGTGCCATTAGCTTGTGGGTGATATGGGGTGATTTTTGCATGGTGGATTTGAAATTATTCTGTCAAAGCTTCAATAGTTTCATTAAAAAAATGTGTACCTCTATCGCTCATTAAGATCTTTGGGCAGTCAAAATTTGTCAGAATATGCTCAAAGATGAAGTGCACAATGGTATTTGTAGTACAATCCTTCACAGAATTTGCCTCTGCCCATTTGGTTACATAATCAGTAGCAGTAATGATGTATCTCGCGTTAGTCTTCTTTCTTGGGGATTGATTGGGCCTACAAATTCTGTAGCCCATTTTTCAAATGCCTGCAAATCCATCTGAGGTTGCAGGGGCATTTCATCTCCACACGAGGGCTTCCCAGTTTTTTGACAAGAATCATAGGCTCAACAGTATGCATGAGTATCACTATGCAATTTGGGCCACCAGAAACCTTCCCTCAACACCTTCTGTGCAGTGGCCTCCTTCCACCCCTCCATGGGCCTCATCCAAGATAACTTGTCTCTCATGTTCTAATACACATCTCTGTAATACATCATCTGCTCCCAATTTGTATAATTGACTGACAATTATAATGAAATCAGTGGCGCGAGCCACTAAATCCTTTTTCTATTGCACCAGATAGTCTATAGGTGTCATCCTAGTGATCCAAAAGTGAATAATATCCACAAAGTGCTCGTTAACAACTCTGATAGAAAAAAGCTACGCATCGGGTAATCCTTCTTCAAGACTAGTTGGCTCTTCCCCACTCTCAATCTGAGACAAGTGATCAGGTCCTACGTTTGGTATCTCAAGCTTCACAATAATTTCAAAATCATACTCCTGAAATAGCAACAACCATTTACAAATCTCCCGCCCCCCCCCCCCCCCCAACAAAGGCTTATTAACTAGGTATTTTAAGGCTAAATCGTCAGTGAACATTTTAAAGTGTCCTCCCAATATATAGTGCTTGTATTTCTGCAGGGCATACACCATTGCCAGTCCTTCTCGTTTGGTAGTAGAATAGTTGCGCTCTATGACAGAGTGTTTCTTGCTAGCAAACAAAACCTGATGATCAATGTCTCCTTCACCTGGCTGTGCTAAGACAACTCCCATGGCTATTCCTGATGCATCCACATGTACATGAAAGAGCTTTGCCGAGTCTGGAAATATTAGAATAGGTGCAGTGACCATCTTTTATTTCATTAGCTCAAACTCTTCTGACACTCCTCATCCCTCAAAAATGATACATCCTTATTTAGCATCTTTTCCATTGGTGTAGTGATCAAGGCATATCCTTGAATAAAATTCCTGTAGTAACATGTGTGGCCTAAGATGGAGCACACTCGTTTCTCCATGGTGGGGTTGGATAAATTGATGATAACCATGATCTTGGCTGGGTCAAATATCAATCCCCACTGACATATGATGTGTCCCAAAATAATCCCAAATGGTACGCAGAATATGCACTTTTTTAGGTTCAACGATATGTGGTGTTTTCTGCAGGTATACAACACCATGTACAGGTTTGACACATGCTTCTTCACTAGTTCAAATACTGTCCAATCATCAAAATAGACCTACAGAAACTTATGAATGAACTCTTTCAATATTGTTACAACTATGCATGAGAAATGGTAGGGGCGTTCTTTAGTTCGAATGGCATGACAATGTACTGGAAGGAGCCCCATTCGGTTGTGAAGGTTGTCTTGCTTTGATCTTCAGGTGCAATTCTGATCTGATGGTAACCTGAAAACCCACCAATGAATGAGTATGCTTCATGACCTCCCACATTATCCAGTATTTCATCAGAGAATGGTGTAGGGAAGGGATCATGCACAGAGGCATCATTTAGCTTGCGCAGATCTACAAAGATCCTTATCTCTCCTTTCCTTATCTCTCCTTTGGTTTTATTTTCTTGGACCACCATTGGGCTTACCCAATTATATTTTTCTATCGGTTCAATGATACCTACGGCCATCTTCATACATATTTCCTCCTTGACTTTCTACCTATACTTAAGGTTCAACCGATAGGGTCACTACTTGATAGGACGTGCATCTGGCTTCAAGGTGATTTTCATGAAACCTAGATCTCCTATGGTTCCCTTGAGCTCATAGAAATTCATAGGGAATAGATCCTAATATTCGGTCAATAGCTCTGAAAACTTCCGAAAAGTATCATCATCCTAATAATTGCCAATTTTGGCCAACTTGGGCTACTCCTCTGTCCCAATATTGACTTTCTTCAAATTTTATGGTTTGGTAACATCGAATTTCTACAATAGGGGTCCCAAAACATCGCACTCTCCTTCTGACTCTGGGATGGCGATACTCATAGGATCCTCATCACAGTTTTCCATTGAGAAATTTCGACAGTTGACAATATTCTTCATTTGCGCATCCCAAGTTGGCACATCAAATTCTTTCCAAGGCAACGATTCATCAAAGAAAAGAGCATCTATTGCTTTTAGGAGCCATAAAAGCAATCATGAATCATATGAAGGTGAGAAATGATGCTATAAAACTTTCGTTCCATACCTCCATCCACATAGCCAAGTTCTTGCGTGGCTCCCCACGGCCAGAAAAGAGCTTCATGGGTGGGTTGACTGGAGGTTCAAATCATAGGGTCATCATTTTTCAGCCTTCCTCCTATTTATATTCAACAAGAAATTTCAGCACCCACACCTAGTGCATTAATCACTTGGTTGCATTAAGCACCTAGAATAGGGTGGGGCCCAAAGTGGTATTTTTGTGTGCATGTATATTTTGGTTATCCCTTAATTAGGATGGACATTAAACTGTAATATATTCTCAATATGGACTTGAATCAGTTAACTGAAAGTGATAAATTCATTTAGTTAGTGTATTTCGAGTTAGAGGTAGTTGGTGAGGCATGTAGAGTAATTCTAGTTGTAACAAAGTTTGGAGTGCAGTGGTGCATGAGGTGGTGCAAGTTGTAAATAGTTTAACTCAGTTAAGTGAGTTAAACTCAATTTTTCTGATTGTAACTGAAGTTAAACTAATGAGAGATATAGTGAATTAAATATTAACTAATTCACAATCAGTGATCTCACATGCAACTAAGGATTTACTATTATTAGCTGCATGCATGTCAGATCCAATAGAGACCCAGTTGAGTTCTAGGTGAAAGGGAAGTTGAATATTAGTTGTAGAATTATTGGGTTTCACACTTGTAACCAAACACCCATTGGATTTGCATACTTGCACAGTTAAGGCATGAAATAATTGCTATCTTTTAGGGATATTTACCATCAGGGATTGCGCAAGCAAGGCATGTTGTCTGGAGGTTGAGAATTGGCTATGTGTTGATCAGTTTTGCATATGACAGTGTGAGACAATTAGCTGATTACTGGAGGGTTCTTGTGAGAATATTTTTGTATGTAATTTCTCATGATCCATGCTTAATGAACAATATAATATAGTTGGGTTTTTTAGTCGTAAGCTTTCCCCGGGAAATTATCTGTGTTATGTGTGATTGATCTTTCTTCATGTTCATGTGATTAGCGATTGTGTTTTTAATTCCAAAAAATATTTGTAGAATCAATTCAATATTTAACTTGATTACATTTTTAGATCAGGTGAATCCAAGATATACATGTATGTTGTATAATTTCTACATGATATCATAGCACAAGAAATTGCAGAAGTGAAGAAGGAGCTGAGTTTACGACTGGATATAATTCGAATTTGGAGAAACACCTTTTTGGTGGTATATTTGATTCAAGATCAAAATGGATTTCAATGGCTTGTGGTTAGAGTATGCACTCGAGGGAAACTCAAATTAAATTGCGTGGAAGGATAGGATGGAGGCAGTACTCGAAGACAATGGGTTGAAGTAATTCATTGAGAAAGATGTTCCTAAACCCAATGCTGCAAATATTGATGCATGGAAAAAGAAAGTGGCAAAGGCGAGGAGGATCCCGTTGGAGGGAGTACAAGACCACATTGTCTCAAGCCTCCATGGGAAAGCCACACCATATGTAGTCTGGAAGGCTTTGACGAATCTATTCCAAAGAAGAAGCGACCATAGGAAATTTGCGTTCAAAGATAAACTCAAGAAGATCAAGATAGAAAAGGGTGACACCATTACAAAATATATAACAAAGTTTTTCCAATGTTGGGATGAATTGGGGAGTTTTGGAATAACAATTTTTTATGATGATTTGGTGAGCTTGGCTCTCCTAGGACTTCCCAAGAGTTGGCATAGTTATCAAGACTCTGTCAATGGAAGGGAAAAATTTCCATATTGGGAATGACTGTGGTCGAATTTGGTGCAGGAGGATTTCAGACGGAACACCACAGATGGATCTTCATCTAAGAATGAGGATGAAGAGGATTTTGCTTTGACTCCCAAGGTGAGGAAGGGGAAGGGGAAGAAATTCCATTCTAAAATTGAGTCCAAGAATGAAAAGAAGTAGGACATATCCAAGGTGAAGTGTTTTCACTGTCACGAGCATGGGAATTTTTCTACTAATTGTCCACAAAAGAGGAAGAACAAGAAGGCTGGAGGATCTCCAGCTGGTGAGGCCCTTGCCTCGCAATTTGAGCTTGAATTATCATTGATCGCATGTATGGTGTCTAGTGCATTAGGATCTGTGTGGTATTTGGATAGTGGTGCTTCCTTTCACATGACGAGATATAAGGAACTTTTTAGTGACTTGGAGGAGAAAGATCTCCAGATGCATATTCAAATGGGTGACAACGGATGGTATAATGCAACCGGGATTGGTACCATTACCTTTCAAAGGGAGTTAGGTAAACCATTCCAATTAAAATATGTGATGCATGTACCAGTTCTGAAGAAAATTTTGGTCTTAGACGTAATGTAAGATGATAGAGGCTATGATATTGTGTAATATTCCCAATTAGCTATAAGCTAGTTGGAATATTAAATTTTGTTTTTTCTTCTTAGTTTGATGAATAAGAGGGTATGGAGACCCATAAATATCCTTAGTAGGAGTAAAATCACTCCTACTGTGAATGGAGATTATTTTAGTAGCTTTATTAAGCACCCTTGTGTGTGAAAAGGGGCAGGAGCATGTAGACTGGGTCAACTTTGACCAAATCAATAGCGCTGGTATGGAAGCAGTGACATTCATTGTGGGACAACACAGTTTTGGAGGGATACTCCATACATGCAAGTAGTGGCTTTAATGAGTGGGGCCCAAGGTGAGGAATCTCACTAAGAATATAAGGAAGGGGATGGCAGCCATAGAAGGCATGTTTTGATTATTATTTTGTCTACTGTCTGTATGACTAGTTTCTCTCTTCAACTATTTAATGGAGACTGCGGTGCTATTTAGCACAAGGGTGTTCCTGAGAAAGAATCTTGCCCTCATCCTCCAGGGACTTCGAGTGCCGAATCAGGAGAGGTCATTGCACTAAATTTCCACATTCTGGCATTAGGCCAAGATCCATCTTTCTACTACAATGTAGTTTCTGCAGAGCGTTGTGATGTGTTGCAGGGTGCAGCAGTGGAGAATTGATTTGGGTCAATTCAGAGCTCATTTTTTGTGGAGAAAGGTTTCCTTTCATTAGGAAGCTATCGAGGAAGTCCCTTGAGCTTACTTGTAGCATTTGGCACAAGGAAAAATTATTATTATCCCCTACAATACAGTTTCAGTCTTCAACTGCGTTATTTTAGGGAGGAGTTGCAGGGGTGGTTTCAGTACACCATTTGGGGAGATGGTTTTCCAGTGAAGGGATCAACCTTTCATTTGAAGAGTATATTTGGAGGATGCTTCATTCTATGCTACATCATATTAGCCACATCTTTCCAAAAGGTTATTTGGAGTGAATCTTCAGCCCTAGGGCTTTGGTTCACCTTTTATATATTGGTGTATTTTCTGGAAACCCTCTTAGGTTCTTTTGGGAGGTCGTTATAGAGCCTTGATATTTATGTATAACATATTTTGAGGCATGTATCAACCATTTTATATTATTTTATATTAATATGTTGTATGTTCTCTTTATTACTACATTGTAGTAGCTCTCCCACATTTTGTCTATTTGCAACACCTCACATTTGAGAGGGTTTATCTATTGGAGGCTTGTTGGTTCATGTTATATGATTTGTGCCTCATTGCATTGCACTCTTTGCTGCTGATTTATATAATAAAATGGATCCATATTTGTCTCACATGTCTATGCATTGATCATTTTGTTCTATATTCCTGTCTTTTCCATTTTGGAATATTACAGTGGTATCAGAGCATAATCTTGGCTCAGCGTGTTCATCTTTGTTGGGAAAAATACTGAGAGGGGGGGGGGGGTGAATCAGTATTTAGGGCTGAACAATTTTTATTTTCTTTCTCTTAAAAGCATATGTTACAGTACTGCATCCAACATGTATGTCCAGATATCTTATTATGTCTTTACTTAGAGCATTGCATCAGATAAGAATTAAGCATGAACAGAAATAACAGAACAAACCATCAAACATAAACAACACATATGAACACCATGATTTAAGGTGGAAACCCAATTCGGGAGAAAACCACCGCTGCTGTAATATCAGTCTTCAATATTTATTATAGAGAAAAATTATTACAATATATGCTGGTGCAGACTTATACCAGCACGCAGGCACCCACCTGCAGAAGGCTACATCCTTCTCTCATTTACCAGCCTCTCCTGGAAGGGAGCTACTACCACCTGCTCTCATTTACCAGCCTCTCCTAGAAGAGAGCTACTACCCCCTGCTCTCGTTTACCAGCTACCACTGGAAGGGAGCTACAACCCTCTCACTGAAGGCTTCGACCCTTAGCAGTACTGTGGAACACATTTCATCAATTTTCATACTGGATCCACCAGTTTCCACATGACATACATTGCAGGCCACCAGATTTATTCATTCAGTACACTCACACCAGTTCTTCATGATTTCATCCGTCATTCAAAACCAGAGATTCATCATCGTCAGATAATTCTATCCATGGGTGCATCGTAGTTTCATATTTATCAATTAAGAACAGAGCTCGCCCATACAGATATTCCTTGGAGAAGTTTTTCGTTCACAACCCTTACGATGCGCACCTCGTTCTCTATTTTTCTTCTCCTTATATAGTTTTTCCTTTATTAAAACCATGAGTCAAAACCACGAACCGCTAATGGTATTCCTCTGTCAGTATTCCTTTTAGTTTATCCCACGGGGCTTTTGATATCTTTTTAATTTATTTATCAATTTTAAAGAAATTGAAAAATAAATATATTTACAACTTTTGAATTCCCAAGCCTTATATCTAAAGTTTAACCCTTCAGACTTTATAGAAATATCCAATGCTTCCAAGTAAATTAATCTTACGATAAAACTTTGATCCCAGGCCCACATATATAGTCAATAGCCAATCCAATACGCGCACGGTACCATAAGTAAATTTCGAGCAAGTCCAGCGTCTGATCACTGTTAGATTAGCAAACTTCCAGATCAACGGCATATATTCATATCGCTCGACCTCCGATGCCGAATGTTAACGTGCGATGGCTTGCCGTACCTGTGTTAATCTTCGCGCACCTTCAACAAATGATGACCATCCGATGACCCTTCCAAGATCAATGACGCTCAACGATATCGCTGGGCGTCCTGGGTCGAACTATAACGCGTGATGAAAAGTTGTTTTGTGAAGTCATACAGGGACGCGTGTCGAGCACTCTATGGAATCACTCCCAACCTCTTGAATACCGCTTGCCCATCGAGAGCGGTGCGATAAAAACCAAAAACCACCGTTACTATTCCTCTCGCAAGGTTCTGCCTTCTTCGCTCAAGGTTCCACTCCCCCTACTCGATTATTGTAAATTGACTAATTTGTATCACAATTCTTCATGAAGACTTTTGTTAGTTAATGCGGTGAATAGATCGATTAACACTGCAGGGGCTTCATTCCTTATTTACTGTGACATCGCTTGCACTCTTCATCAATAGATTAACCCATCATTTTTTTTATTTAGGCTTGACACCAGTTCGATGAAATCTTTGTAACAGGGATCATATCCATAATATATAACACAAGAAATTCACACCAGATTCCCTTTGCGACCTTAAATTCGTTCTTGATTCGTGGTTCCGCCTCTTCATGCTCCATTCTGGTTCCACAAGCACCAATGTACAGTTTCCATACCATGTTTTATTGTTCCAGATCATACCCTAAGAATCTGAACATGCAATTTCCCAACATATCTCCTCTTTTACGCCTCGACTTCCCTTCTTCCTACTCTGTCTCTACTTGTCTCTGCTCCTTCCTCTGTTCTTCTGATTAGATGCTCCTTTGTAGCCAAAGCCTTTGCCATCAATGACAATATGCCAACAATCTCCCCCTTTGGCATTGATGGCAATATTCTTCCTCCACAATACTATTCCTCTATTTGTCTTATAGAAGCCCTGCTTTGATTTTCCTCCCCCTTTGACATCAATGGCAAAGGGTTGATCGAGATCCTTTGTACCGACAATACCATGCTCCCCCTGAGATCATGCTGCATCTTCAAACATAGTATTTGATGAGATAACAGAAATGACTTATACAATGAGATCAGACTACAACAAATAATTAGTATGCCAACAAAGCATTCTTTTCACATGACCAATGCCCCCCCTTAGCCTGTGCATTCAGAGATGCCCAACATCACCTCATACCCAATTTAATCTTCTGTATTTAAGTAGACCTGGTCCTCTGCATGGCAGAGACTACTCCCAGTTTCTTTCTGAGATATTCGAATGCTTCCTTGGGTAGAGGTTTGGTAAATATATCAGCAACATGTTCTTTGGAGGAAACATACTCCAATTTCACCTTTTGTTCAAGCACTTGTTCACGTAAGAAGTGATATTTGATGGGAATGTGCTTGGTCTTGGAATGCATAACAGGATTCTTTGAGATACTGATGGCACTTGTATTATCACACATAATGGGGATAGGAGGTGAAAATTTGATTTGAAAGTCTTGTAGCGTTTGCATCATCCAAAGAAGTTGAGTGTAACATGATGCTGCAGCCACATATTCTGCTTCTGCTGTAGATAAGGTAATAGAGCTTTGATTCTTGCTAAACCAAGATACTAACCGGGGCCCCATATAGAATGCACCACCACTAGTGCTTTTCCGATCATCAACACTTCCAACCCAATCTGCATTAGTGTATGCATGAAGAGTAAGATCAACATTCTTTGGATACCATAGTCCAAAATATTGAGTTCCTTGTAGATATTTGAATATTCTTTTCATAGCCTCAAGGTGAGACTCTTTTGGATTGGCTTGAAATCGTCCAAAAATCCCAACTGCATGCATAATGTCTAGTCTTGTCCCAGTGAGATAAAGTAGACTTCATATCATAGATCTGTATTCTGGTTGATTCACCGTGGGGGAATCATCACTATAACTGAGATTACATCCGGTTATCATTGGTGTAATTACAGGTTTGCGATCTTCCATGCCATACTTCTTCAGGATTTTCTTAAGGTATTTTTCTTGTGATAAGAAAATTTCATATGTTTCTTGTTGCACTTGCAATCCAAGAAAGAATGTTAGTTCCCCAAGTAAATACATTTCAAATTCTTGCTGCATATCAGAAGCAAATTTCTGACTCATAGACTCTTCATTACTTCAAAAAATGATATCATCAACATATACAACCACAATCAATAGTTTGTCATTTTCAGTTTTTGTGTATAAGTTGCTATCAGCAGACCCTTTTGAGAATCCTTGTTGATGAAGATATTTGTCAAGACGATAGTACCATACCCTTGGAGCTTGTTTGAGACCATATAGAGCCTTTTTAAGTCTACAAACAAGTTTTTCATCATTTCCCAAAATGAATCCTTCTGGTTGTTCTATATAAACTTCTTCTTCTAGATCACCATTGAGAAAAGAAGATTTAACATTCATTTGATAAACTTTGATTTGTTGGAAGCTTGAAAAAGCAAGAAACATTCTTATGGCTTCAAGTTTGGCTACAGGAGCAAAGGTTTCTTCAAAGTATATACCTTCTTGTTGAGCATACCCCTTGCAAACAAGTCTAGCTTTATTTCTTATAACATCCCCATTCTCATTTAACTTGTTTTTGAATATCCATTTAGTTCCAATGACATTTTGTCATGAGGTCTTGGTACTAATTCCCAAGTGTGATTCTTTTCAATTTGATCAAGCTCTTCATTCATGGCTTGAATCCAACATTCATCTTTGCTAGCTTGACTAACACTGTGAGGTTCAATAGTGGACAGAAATGCCAGATTGCTAGAAGATCCCACAAGAGTTCTTCTTGTTTGTACATCTGATCCCTTTTATCCCAAAATTTGAGATTTTGGATGATTCTTTTGAACATATCTGGAGGGAGCCTTTTTAGACAAATCATCTTCGGGTTCTTCACTGGGTTCACTGTTTGCATCATTACTATTTGATGTAGAAGGATATGTGTCATCATCATCTTCATCTGTTGTTTGATTTTCTTCTTTTGGAGCTGCAGGAGACTCATCAATAACAACATCAATACATTCAACAATATTCCGAAGTATTTTATTGTAACATTTATATGCTCTACCCCTAGAGGAGTAACCAAGAAATATTCCTTCATCTACTCTGGGTTCAAACTTGCCAAGTTTTTCATTATTATTCTTGATAAAGCATTTGCTTCCAAAAATTTTAAAATGATCTATAGTGGGAGGATTACCATACTAGAGTTCATATGGAGTTTTATCATTATTTACACGAACATGTGCCTTGTTGATAATGTTTACTGTTGTATGTGCTGCTTCTCCCCAAAATGTGTTAGGTGTTCCGGAATCATCAAGCATAGCTCTAGCCATTTGTTGAGCTGTTCTATTCATTCTTTCTGCAACACCATTTTGTTGTGGAGTGTCAGCTACAGAAAACTGTCTTTTTATGCCATGTTGTTCACAAAATTCAAAGAATTAATCTAATGTATATTCTTCTCCTCGATCAGATCTGAGACACTTGATTTTTAGATCTAATTCATTCTCAACTAGTGCTTTGAAGATCTTAAACTTCTCAAATGCTTCATCTTTGTGTTTAAGCAGCCCAATCCAACACATTCTAGAGAAATCATCAATGAATAAGATATAGTATTCTTCACCACGTGGTGATTTTTTCCTCATAGGTCCACATATGTCAGTATGAATGAGTTCAAGAGGCTTACTTGATGATCCTTCCTTGGCATTAAATTGTACTCCGGTTTTCTTACCGAATTGGCAAGATTTACATATGATATTTTCAGGTAGAGTAATATTGGGAAGATCACAAACAACTTTAAGTCTGCTTGATTTGTTGATTTGAGAGAAGCTCAGATGCACCAACCTTCTATGCCATAGCCAATTTTCTGAAGATTTACTCAAATAACATTGTTCTTTGCAGTTCTTCAATATATATAGGTTGTTTGGAGTTCTTTTTCCTTTTATAATTGCTTTACTTGTTTCAAGATCACGTACCACACATTATTTTGAACTAAAGACAACTTCAGTTCCTTGATCACACATTTGACTTACACTTAACAAGTTATGATTTAATCCATCCACATACATGACTTCATTAGCTTTCACCTTTTCTTTTAGAAAAACAGACCCTTTTCCCTTAATGATCGCAGGAGTATCATTTCCAAATGTAACATTCTTTTCCTTTTCTAGAGCACTATATGCAAGAAGTTTGTCTTTATCACCTGTCATGTGTCTTGAGCATCCACTATCAATGTACCATTGGTTTTATTCATCTTCTGCAAATAACGCTATGCCACAATTTTCAACCTGTAATTCCTTCTTTTTCCATAATTTGGAGCTTGAAGGAACATGTTCTTTTGGCTGAACTTTGCTCCTGCATTCAGATTCTTCATGGCCAAAGTTATTGCAATAAGCACATTCAAATTCATTTTGAAGAGGAGAAAAGTTGTTATAAGAATTCTTCTTTGTTTCAATATCAATCCTTTTCTTTCTTGCTTCTCTTTTCATGATGGTTTTATATGCAACACATTGAACAACTTTATGACCAAAATTGTGACATGAGAAACATTGTCCATTGAAGAAGAAATTTCTGCGATCATAAAATCTTCTACATGAATTTAACTGTTGATTGGTGTCTCTTTGAAAGACATTCCTTTTAGTGTTCTTTGAATTGAGATGATCATGCTTTACCTGTAAAGATTCTTTATTCCCTTGCTGAGTGGAAGCATGTTGTAAACCAGCTGTAACTACTTTTAGATAATTTGGTGTTGAAGCCTGAGAAGATTCTCCGATATATCCAAGACCTGTCTTTATAAGAGGAGAACGTTGTACCT
Source organism: Pinus albicaulis (assembly GCA_034641835.2). Taxonomy (NCBI): domain Eukaryota; kingdom Viridiplantae; phylum Streptophyta; class Pinopsida; order Pinales; family Pinaceae; genus Pinus; species Pinus albicaulis. Next base: position 1,618,347,555 of record CM076584.1, on the reverse strand, counting down.
TGATAATCTCATCTAAGGTTTCAGATCCTTTAGCAAATCTAAGATTCAGAGTCTTTACTTTCTCAAGTTATTTTCTTAGAATTACTACTTCACATTCTAATTTCTCATTGTGTTTCTCTTTTTCTTCAAGCTGATTTTTCAGAGTTTCTATGGTTATTCTACTCTCTTCTAAGTAGATTTTGAGTTTATTGTTTTCATCAAGAAAATCACTGCCTTCTAGAGCATCCAAAAAAGTATCCTTTTCTTCTCTAGATTCTTTTTCAAATGCCATGAGAAGTCTAAGATCTTGTTCACATTCTTCCTCACTATCAGATAACCCATCACTGTCTTCATGAGTATAGTAACTCTTTCTAGTGCTAAAAATATTCTTATTCCTTTTTGCTACTTCCTTACCTTTTTTATGTGGTTCTTTATAAGGACACTTAGCAGCATAATGACCAACTCTTCCATAATCAAAAAATTTGAAAGGAAGCTTACCTCTGAACCGTCCTGTGCCAAGTTGAAGTTTCTTTACAAATTTTATCTCATTTTCTTCTGAGATATATCCTGATCCTTTTGTTTTTTGTACTTCCTTCCCTTTTGTAGAAGTTCTAAAGACTGCTTCTTTCACTTCAGATGGTCCTCCTCTTCTCATTTCATATGCAGTTAGTATGCCATGAAGTTGCACCATAGTAAGATTTTGAAGATCCTGCTTTTCTTCAAGAGCAGAGACTTTTGACTCAAATTTTTTCATTAGTGATCTTAGGACTTTCTCAACCAAAGTAGATTCGGTTATTGTTTCTCCCAGATTTCTCATACGATTTACAATATCATCAAGACGTAAAAACAAATTGGAAATGCTCTCCTCATTATCCATTTTGAGATTCTCATATTGAATTCTGAGAGTTTGGAGTTTAGCACTTTTTACCTTTGCATCACCTTCATAACTTAGAATAATTTTGTCGCATATTGTCTTTGCTATATTCAGCTGCATGACTTTGACAAATTCTAATTCAGTTAGACTTCCCAATAGAGCATTGAACACCTTTGCATTTGTTTCATAATTCTTTCTTTCCATCGGATCTGTTGGTACTGCAGCTGGATATTGATATCCTCCTTCAACAATTGCCCATACCTCTACTCCTAGAGACTGAAGATAGGATCTCATCCTTGTTTTCCAAAACATTAAATTGTTTCCGTTAAAGAGCGGAGGCCTGATAGATGTTGTTCCATCTTGATTTCTCATCTTTCTTGATCTTCCTTCTAGTGGCTAATCTTTTTCAGAAGGACATGCTCCGATACCAATTGTTGGGAAAAATACTGAGAGGGGGGGGGGTGAATCAGTATTTAGGGCTGAACAATTTTTCGTTTCTTTCTCTTAAAACCATATGTTACAGTACTGCATCCAACATGTATGTCCAGATATCTTATTATGTCTTTACTTAGAGCATTGCATCAGATAAGCATTAAGCATGAACATAAATAACAGAAAAAACCATCAAACATAAACAACACATATGAACACCAGGATTTAAGGTGGAAACCCAATTCGGGAGAAAACCACCGCTGCTGTAATCTCAGTCTTCAATATTTATTATAGAGAAAACTTCTTACAATATATGTTGGTGCAGACTTATACCAGCACGCAGGCACCCACCTGCAGAAGGCTACAACCTTCTCTCATTTACCAGCCTCTCCTGGAAGGGAGCTACTACCCCCTGCTCTCGTTTACCAACCTCTCCTGGAAGTGAGCGACTACCCCCTGCTCTCGTTTACCAGCTGCCACTGGAAGGGAGCTATAACCCCCTCACTGAAGGCTTTGACCCTCAGCACTATTGCGGAACACGTTTCATCAATTTTCATACTGGATCCACCAGTTTCCACATGACATACCTTGCAGGACACCAGATTTATTCATTCAGTACACTCGCACCAGTTCTTCATGATTTCGTCCATCGTTCAAAACCAAAGATTCATCATCGTTAGATCATTCTATCCATGGGTGCATCGTAGTTTCAGATTTATCAGTTAAGAACAGAGCTCACCCATACAGATATTCCTTGGATAAATTTTTCGTTCACAACCCTTACGATGTGCGCCTCGTTGTCTATTTTTCTTCTCCTTATATATTTTTGCCTTTATTAAAACCATGACTCAAGACCATGAACCACTAATGGTATTCCTCTGTCAGTATTCCTTTTAGTTTATCCCATGGGGCTTTTGATCTCTTTTTAATTTATTTATCAATTTTAAATAATTTGACAAATAAATATATTTACAACTTTTGAATTCCCAAGCCTTATATCTAAAGTTTAACGCTTCGGACTTTATAGAAATATCCAACGCTTCCAAGTAAATTAATATTATGATAAAACTTTGACCCTGGGCCCACATATATAGTCAATAGCAAATCCAATACGTGCACGGTACCATAAGTAAATTTCGCGCAAGTCCAGCGTCCGATCACTGTTAGATTAGCAAGCTTCCAGATCAATGGCGTATATTCATATCGCTTGACCTCCGATGCCGAACGTTATCGTGCTATGGCCTGCCATACCTGTGTTAATATTCGTGCACCTTCAACAAATGATGACCGTCCGATAACCCCTTCCCAGATCAACGATGCTCAACGATATCGTTGGGTGTCCTGGGTCGAACTATAACACGCGATGAAAAGTGGTTTTGTGAAGTCGTACAGGGACACGTGTGAAGCACTCTATGGAATCGCTCCCAACCTCTTGAATACCACTTGCCCATTGAGAGCGGTGCGATAAAAACGAAAAATCGCCGTTACTGTTCCTCTCGCAAGGTTCCGCCTTCTTCGCTCAAGGTTCCACTCCCCCTGCTCGATTATTTACTACTACATTTCGCGGAAATTCCGACACCTGTTTCCGACGCTTTTGACCAAATGTCGGAAATTTTCCCAAATTTTTTCCATCCCGCCCAAAACCGTCGCTATACCGACGTCTATAGAAAAGTGTCGTAATACCGACACTTAAACTAGTGTCGCAATTACGACGTTTAAAGGAAGACGTCGCAATTGCGACACCATGGCCCTAAGCGTCGCTATTGAGACGACTCTAAACGTCGCAACGGCGACACAATGTCTAGGTGTCGCCATTGCGACGTTTGGAGGCACCGTCCTAATAGCGACGCCTTTTCCGCCGTCGGTATAGCGACAGTTATTTTCGCGCTACATAAAAATACCAAACTTATATGGGCGCTACATAAAAATTCAAAACTTATATGCGCGCTACATAAAAATGTTTGGTATTTGTCGCAATAGCTACGTTTGATATCACGCGCGCATTCGCTCTCTGCTCTTGCAGAACAGCATTTGCGGTCAGCATTCGAGCTCAGCTCTTGCAGAACAACATTTGCCCTCGGCATTCGCCCTCAGCGTTCGCCCTCAGCTCTTGCAGAACAGCATTCGCCCTCAGCTCTTGCAGAACAACATTCGCCCTCAGCTCTTGCAAAATGGTAAGTTCTTACTGCAGGCCCTTCCTCCTATAGTAGGGTTGACTCTATTTGGTTTTTTTGGTCAATTCCATTGGATTGTGTTAGGCTGTAGGGTTCTCTCTAGATATCAAGAATCAAGATTTAATACCCTCTATTATCTTCATCACCCAATACAAGATTTAAATTTTTCCCAAAGAAACGCTTATTAATTTGGCAGCCATTATTTCTCCCTGCTTTAAAAACCCTACATTTAAATGAAAACAAACATTTCATTTCAACTACAAAAATATATTAGTGTTCAAATGTACATGTATGCTACATTAACGTCTGATATCACACGCGCATTCGCCCTCCGCTCTTGCAGAACAGAATTCGCCCTCAGCGGTCGCCCTCGGCTCTTGCGAAACCGACGTCGCCTTCGACGTCGCCACAGGCTCTTGCGAGGCAGCATTCGCCCTCGGCATTCGCCCGAGCTCTTGCGAGCTTGACATTCACCACAGATTCCCCCTCGGCTCTTTCGGAGACGGCATTCACCACACGTGCAGCCCTCAGCTCTTGCAGAACAGCCTTTGCCCTCAGCATTCGCCCTCAGCGTTCGCCCTCAGCTCTTGCAGAACAACATTCGCCCTCGGCGTTCGCCCTCAGCTCTTGCAGAACAACATTCGCCCTCAGCTCTTGCAAAATGGTAAGTTCTTACTGCAGGCCCTTCCTCCTATAGTAGGGTTGACTCTGTTTGGGTTTTTTTTGTCAATTCCATTGGATTGTGTTAGGCTGTAGGGTTCTCTCTAGATGTCAAGAATCAAGATTCAATACCCTCTATTATCTTCATCACCCAATACAAGTTTTAAATTTTTCCAAAGAAACGCTTATTAATTTGGCAGCCATTATTTCTCCCTGCTTTAAAAACCCTACATTTAAATGAAAACAAGCATTGCATTTCAACTACAAAAATCTATTAGTGTTCAAATGTACATGTGTGCATCACTTGTGTAAGGTATTCCTTTTCCACTTTCACATTATCCAAGAATGTGTGCAGTATAGTTCATATTTTTTGTGATTTAGATTGCCTTGAAAAAGGAAAGGTAAATTATTTCCCATGGAAAAGAAGGTTTTCCATTTTTATAGGTTGTTTGGACTTACCTGGAAAAATTTATGGTATGCCTTTCATATTATGTAGTTTAAATTTGAATTAACAGATTATTCTACATGAAAATATAATTACCTATGTGATGTCCTTCATCACTAATTAAAATTATAGGGTTTCAATTTTCTAGACTCTAACTCATCTGATGCTAAATTCTAGGTTCTCATTGGTGGATCACTCTTCCATTGATTTCCTTTCCCTCTGGATCTTGTCATACTTTAAAAGTCATTAATGATACATATATTATTTCGGGTATCCCAAAAGGCTTTATAGTAGAACATATTGTGAAGTTTTTTTGACACTTGAGGATTCTTTTTAGAACTGCAACGTGGTCTATGCTATCGAGTTATATATCAAGCAACTTGTCCTTAATAACCACACTATGAGGTAGGTTCAACCAGTTTGAACTTGTTGGGACATAGCATATGAAGTTGTGTGATGAGTCCATATCACGGGTCTATTATGGTGAAAAAAGTGAAGACATGTAATGATAGTTATTATGTTAACATTACTAGAAACATTTTCGAAATTATCCATGCTATCAAGATGTCAAAATTCGAGGCATTAGGTGTCAATACTCGTAGCTAATAGATAATAATAATAATATAAAAAAATCACAACTTTATTCTTGAAATATGATTGTTACACATTGGTAACCTAGTTCATGAGTTAATATCACCCAAAGATTGCAAAAAAAACTTAAAATATAAATTAAACCAACATGAGAATCCAACTAAGGGTTTCTCGACAAAATGATGCCATAACCTGGCATTTTGAAACCCAAATTTGAATCCATCATAAGTAATACAATGCAAACTCAGATGGATTTTCAATGCATGTTTGCATGCTACACTTATTCTCTGTCTAGATATTATTTTTTAAATGGAACCATTAGTCAAGCCCACAGTCCTTTTTATGTGAAAAATTTCAGCTCTATTTGAGCTCTTTTTTGCTCCACCACCTCCATAAACCGGTGTTACACGGGGTCTCGCCCCCCCACCTAGGGGTCTAGATTCCTCGCCCCCTCGCGCTCCGGGGTCTTGGGGACTTCTAGGGGATGTTTCCCTCACGCCCCCTCACGTCCCCTCACCGCCCCTTTTAGTTTATGGTTTCATGTTAAAATTTGATGTGCCACTTAGCATATTTGAGAATCCAAGTGATTCTGATTCAGATGGTGACATGGTTGATCTTGATATATTCGTGCAGAAGTTGGATGCAGAGACTAGTGGGGCATTAACTTGAGCATTTATGCTCATTTGTCAGTATGATGATATCATTTGATATTCATATGTTATGTTTTATGTTTTATGTTTCAGACATAACTTATTTGCGTTTAAGTTTTATGTTTCAGACTTGAGTTGTAAACTTCAGTTTAAACTCTATTTTGAATCTTGATATAATATATCATATGATATCTTAAACTTTATTTTCATTGTACATTGTTAGTAGTTACATTAATGATTATATAGTTACAAACTTACAAACTTACATGCATGATTGTATGATGTATGTTTTAACTTTTAACAAATTTGTTCTCATTAGTATATGATTCATCATTCATCGATTTGTAATTTTATCATTTATGATTTATCTTTCATGATGCAAGTGTGCCTTGATATTGTATATACACATTCCTTGCAAAAATATAGTTACATTTTAAATATTAAATTTTATAATTTTTATGACACGACGTCCCCCCACGTTTCTGCAGAAAATTGGTAGGGAGCTTTTGCATAGCGCCAAAACATTTCCTATAATCCTCGCTCCCACCTCCAGGGGACTTGGTGGAACATTGCCATAAACATATGCAAACATATATCATGATCTTGGAATCCATTACATATGTATGTGCCAATGTTCCATAATCTTGCCCCATCATCAATTTAAGAAATTTCCATTGACTATCAAATTATGGAGGGGGGAACTTTTTGCTGCAACATTTGGCTCAAAATCAGGGACCATCTTCGTATGAGGTGAATGAGAACTATAGATATTTGAAGAAGTAGATTAGTGCCTTTTCCTCTAGCCATGGAGTCATATACAGTCATCCATCACAAAAATTTGTCTTTGTTCATTCCCACCTTGAAAGTTGCAAAAAATCATGCCCTAATTGAAACGACACTAAATTTGAAAGATATAATAAAAATGCAAGCTAGAAGTGCCCTATTAATACAAAGGAAAACCTTCCTACCTACCCTAACTGAGATAAATTTTGATTGAATAGGAAACATGATATTTCCTATGGAGTTGATCCAACAACTTGTTAAATGTATGGGACTAAATCATGCATTTGATTTCCCGGGAAACATGCGCATGAAGAGAAAAAGTGCAGAATTAATGGAAAATCCATACATGCCACTTATAAAAACTACACCGAAAGGTCAAAAAATACTTAAGGCCTTAACTTAATTTGAATCCAAAAATGACAAAACAGGATTAGTGAAAACACGAGAGTGGTGTGGGTGAACAACATAAATAAAAAGTGAAGATACCTTTCCCAAAGATGCCTTTGTCACCGTTGTATGAAAACATGTTTTCCTTTCCCTTTATACATGCAAGTGAATGCATTATAGGTATGGTGTTTTCCCAGAATAGGAGAAGCCTACTTAAATATATCATTTGTGGATTGAATGTTTGGGTGCCTTAATGTGCGATGACATGTTTCCAGGACTGAATTCAATGCAAGGCATATTTGAAACTCTAACTCTGTCTTCCGGTGTCTTATTAGAAATTATTTCAGTTTTCATTTTGTGTTTTCAAGTTAGATATTGTTTTCAAGTTTTTACATTTATAATTTTATTGCAATGTGGCGGACTGATCAGAGCAGTGCAGGAACAACCCCGAGACGGGATGATCGCGGAAAGAGGCCAGCGGAAGAACATGTAAAGTGCCAGCATTGCTCTATCTTCAGTTATTTTAGTTATTTACATAATTGAAATAATATTAATTTTGTTCAAATATGCAGACACCTAGCCATGGTACGCTTGATGATTCCCTCTTTGAGGAAGAGCTTTTTTCATCCCTATCTCCAGTGTTGTTGTTGCAAAAAAAGGCACGAGATGCAACGTCGGAATTTAATGCTTTGATAGATGCGCCTCAAACACCTGAAACAGAAGAGAGGATACAACATCTTATGAGGCTAAATAGATATCAGGTAATAATAAAAAGTCAAAAGGATATTTTTTTTGTTCTGCATGAGATGAATTGTGATAGTTTGATTTTTAATTTTTACATTGACTAAACTAACAAAAAGTTCTTTTGTATGTAGCGTCTTCTGGCATTTGCTGAACCCGGTGTTGGTGGTAGTGGGACACGAGGGCAAGAGATTGCCCAACAACCCTCTCGTACACCTTCTACTCCTTTAGGTGCTAGCCAAGAAACACACCCTGCCCAAGCTGACACCCAGCCAACTGCTGAACATGTTGGCAATGATGAGGCTGATATGGCCAGCTACATTATTGCGTTTCCTGGAGCTACACGTGTCAGCTCCACAGGGACCATTAATGGCACGTTGTTGGTGAACGATGAGGGTGTCCTATAAAGCATGTACAACTCCCAGGTAAATTTTAATATTTTAACTATTTCATGTACTTTATCTAAAACATATTTATCATGATTTTTATTTTTAAATTAATGATAATATCTTCTTTTTCTTTTGGTTTTATTCTGTGTAGGAAACAATGAGTTCTACGGGATTCTGGAGAGCCATGCGTTGGTAATTTTTGGCCCAACCATACGTACAGGGTGGAATTCCCAGAATTCCAACCTGAAAAAAGAACTTCTAGATTATCTAGAAGCCCTTTTTGGGGTCGGCACATTTGACAGAAAAGCGGTGGCTCAGGTAGCCGGAAAATATTTGAAATATACCGGGGACATCTATAGGACGCAATTGCAATTTAACCCTAGATATGAGCGTCCTCTCGCAGTTTCAGAGAGTGAGTGGAGAGCACTCATCCATGACGGAAAATAGAAAAGGGCAAAGAAAGAAGGAAAAATGCCAACTGGACCCGCAAGGTAAATTACAACTTTAATTCAATAGCTTTAATTTTCTTTATGTCTAAAATAAAAGTGTGCTACGTCATATCTGACTTCAATCTTTTGATGCTAGGTTGCATGACACCTCAAAGGCAACCAAAGCTAGGATAGAGAAAAAGGGCCATCACAAGCTCGGCCAGGGTGGCTACTTGAAATTAGCTGCAAGAATTGTAATTAAGTAGCTAAACATCTTATAATTAATTGTATCGCCTTCCAACGTTTTTTGTAATCCTATCAGATATGATTAAAAATACACAATCATATATAATGTAGGGTGATGACTTTGGAACAATAACTACAGAGGAAGATAAAAATATTGCTTTCCGTTTTGGCTATCAAGCTGTAGTTGAACGTCGCAGAAGCTTGGGGCAGGTCCCAAGATCTACAATGCCTGATAAGGTTAAACATTAACCTTTCAATATTTTTGTTTTCGTCCATAAATTTAATGTCTAACAACTTTGTTTAAATCAGGGGAGCAACACTACCGACGAGGTAAATAACCCATTTTTAGAGCCAGATGTAGATGATCCTCTCGTGCAACCTGATCATTGTAGTGGGGACCAGGCCGACAATGCTGCTATCAGTGAGGGCCGTGACGGTAATTAATTTCCACTTATAATTTTTTTCTAATTATACCTTGATGGTTGTCCTTATAACGTTTTTTGTTTATATGACAGAGAATGTTTCCCTTGAGGATCTTACCACCAGAGAGGAAGACAGGGCAACAGTCCCAACGGCGACAACTGGTGCACCAGGTAAATAATCTCATTGCAATTTTTTTTATTAATATTACCGAACTAGTTCGATGATATTTAAAAACTGATAATTAAAATTTAATTATTATCTGTTTTTGGAGGCGATGCCCCGTCACTGGATGAGACCAGACATCGTGACAATGCAACTAGGTCAGCGGCGACAACTAGTGCACCAGGTAAATAATCTCATTGCAATTTTTTTTATTAATATTACCGAACTAGTTCAATGATATTTAAAAACTGACAATTAAAATTTAATATTATCTGTTTTTGTAGGCGATGCCCGGTCACTGGATGAGCCCAGACATCGTGAATACGCAACTAGGTCAGCAGTGCGGGTTGAAAGGCACGAAACAGGAGCAGAGCACGATGATATTGATGATGTAATTAGGAGCTTTAAAAATAGGAAGAAGAAAAAGAAAAATTGACAATGTAAAATATTGTATTATTATAAGACAAACGTTACCATACTTGGAACATTTTTTTGCGTTATATAAAAAACTCATTTATCATACTATTTTTAGGTCAAGCATTAATTGCAATGTTTCCTTGCGTACTTTTTGTTGAATTGTTTTTTTACTAGTTATTGAATATTTTTTTTTATGCTCATGAAAGTAAAAATTGAAATATAGATTGGGTATTGGGGAATTGAGAGTGATGTGAGGGGGGGGGAGAGGCCATAAGAGCTTCCACCTTCACGTGGTTGGCCCTGTTTAGTAGAGAATAATTTATTGGAGCGATTTAATCTTGGAGCAAACCTCCCTTGATCCAGCGTAGCAACAAAAAAGTCACTGTTGACTTAGTTGCTACTCTTTGAGATCGTGGGAGGCTTGTTCCAAGTTCATGCGACTCCAATAAATTGTTCTTGAAATGAAGAGGAGCTTCTTCAGGTATGTTTTGAAATTTTCAACATATGTTATAACATTATCATAAGAATGCATCTTAGAGTAAAAAATACTACATCAATTACTTGTATTTATTGTATAGATAATGATGGATTTTGATTGACTTGGCAGTGCAGGTACAAATCCTCTTGCATCATGAGCAATACAACTTGTCAACCAGGGTCATGTCCAGGATATTTTTGCTTGTGTGCTTGACATTTTGTAAGTTCCTTTACAGTTCATAATTCAATATTAAGCTTGTGCACGATTATTATCTAGGTTTTTTGTATGTGTTTTTTCATCTATTTGATTGTAAGCAACTATGCATGTTTCCTGTTGTTCACTATGATTTCTCCCATTACCACTCCCAGGATGAATTCGACTTTATTGTTACATAGGTTACTTTATTGTTACTATGATTTCTCCATTTACGATTTCATAGGTTACATCATGTAAATTTGTCAATCTCAGGTTGGTGATGAGATTTAGTTCTCCAGATTTGGGGCTTTTCTGATATTTTCTCCCTCATGTCATTCCTGCATCACCTCGTTGTTTGAGCATGCCAATTGTCTACCACTTGTACCAATTGGCACATGTCACTCTCTGAGTGGTGCCACATTTCACCTATTTTCGGTGAGAGTTTAGGGTTTCTCTAATATAGCTTCAGAAATCCGATTGAGTGCCTGCTTGAATATTGTCACATAATACTTATGGTTTGGATTGATGAGCATGTTCTGAATGGTTGGTTGATTCATAAGAACCACCCATAAATCTCCCTTCCTCTAACACACGGAAAATAAAAATTTCTTTGACAGGAGACAGAGTTTCAATACTTTGAAAACAAACTTCTATTCCCTTCAATAACTCAAAAAAAAACTATTACACTACTTCCTCACTGAGAGGGATTACAAAATTATGACTGCTACAAAACGCAGTGCATAAAAACAACTCACTGTCTGTTCAAAACAAACATACTCTGTCTCTAAGACACTCTGCTGTGTTTTTCCCTTTCGCACTGCTGTGCATACACACTTAAAAAGTTACACTCAATTTTTCACTTTTTACACATTGCTATGTAATAAAAAATTTACGTACTGTCTATAAAAAAAACTACCAAGCTTTTTCGACCTTTTTATTTTTATATGCCGGAACATATAAAACATATTATAATAAACCCTCTTTTAAAAAAAAATAAAATTAAAACTAAATTCTATGGCCCACCTTTCATTTCGCATATGATATATATATAACATATGTATATATTAAACTATCAAAACATTAAAGAACCCTTTCCGTCGGACTTCAAAGTCTAAATAGATTGAATTTCAAACCAAATTCGCGTTCCAAAATGGGATGCTGACGTCTGCCTAATTTTAACTCGAATTCTCAATCCAATGTGCCCTATAAAAAATTCGGGTCCGGTTTTCAGGTTTTCAGATTCCCTTCAATTTCATGCGATCCAATATTAATGCTCCACGTGTCCTCCTTTTGAATTTACAAAGCTGTCGGGTAAATTTCTGTTTGTTTAATTTCTGGTTGGTGAATTGCGTTAATGCTGGTTGTTGTGTTTAAATACAATCCTGTACAGAAATATGGCTGCGGCCGTCTACAAAAAAAACTTGTAGGAATTTTAAATGCTGAATTAAATTTCTGGATGGCATGCAAGCAACCTCCAAAAAAAAATGTTGTTGCTGCATCCGTCCTTCTGCTGCAGCAGTTGAAGTTAAAATTCAACAGCACGGGGTTTAATAAGTGAGGGTGTAAAGGTAACTTTTTGTCGATGGTACTGGATTAAGATCATCTATTCATTTTTGTAGGGTCTTATGGTGTTTGGTTTTTTAGTTTTGGGTTGGGTTTATTGAGTCTAAGATAGTTTTTGAGTGAAAAAATTGCTATCGGGTATTAAAAAATTTTGGTTCTTTTGTCAAAATTTATGAGCTTGTTAGGAAATACAAAACTGACAATGGTTGTATCTTAAATTTGTGGAAAATAATTTGAAATGAAACCTTTTTGTTTAGGTTGTTGCAGCGGGTGCAAACCCCATTCAAATTACTAGGGGCATTGACAAGACAATAAAGGCCCTTGTTTCGGAACTCAAAATTTTTTCAAAGGAGGTAAACGCTTGCCTTTTGAGTAGGCTGGTTTTCCTTTTTGCTGATGGTTTGGTGTATCTAATTGAATTAGTTGCCTAAGGTATTTTGGTTGCAAACTCCTTTTCATTTTTCATACAGTATTGGCCTTGTGGAATACATTTGATTGTGTGGTCTTGTTAGATCTACAACATTTGTAGTTGTTTAGTCTTATGGCCGAGGTGCACTTTTATTATGGAAATAGTTGATGCAATATTGTCATTTAATCCTTACTGCAGGGGAGCATGTTGAGAAGTTTCTTGTGAAACATTTGGTATTCAAAATGACACTTGATCCTATACAGCATCATGCACTTGACTTCAAAATTCATATTCAAAGTGTACCAGACAATTCTTGCAAAATTTCAAATATTTATGTTGTTTTAAACCATTATCTTTTTCATGTATTGGATGCTGAAAATGTGAAAAAGACTTTGGTATGAAACCAACTGGTGAATAATTTCCAGCACAACAACCACTTCCGAGACATGATTTAGAAGTAGAACAAATGTGCTTATGAAGCATAGAAAGATATCCTTGATGCATTGTCAATGTTTGGCTAGGGTTATTTTTGGAGAAAATAACTCCTTATTCCTAGAATAATGATCTTCAATACAAGTAAATGCCAGAGAAGAGAGATCATCGTGTGACGCAACAAAACTAAAATTGGACCCCCAAGGAGAGCTGGTGTGTCTACAATCGCTCTGTCAGCATTTTCCCTTGGTGTACCCGTTCTTTTCCTCCAGCCTGAGTCTTAATTGACTTCTTCTTTCTTCGGGTTTATTTATCAAATTCGTAGAATTTGATAAATAAATACTATCCACAATGGTTGGACTTTAATTTATATTCCCGACTTTATATTATCTCTAATCCTTATAACCAATGTTTAACTTTCAACACTTTGTATTTATACTCCACGTTTCTTTTTAAATAAATAACTTGTAATGAACTTTCGGCTCTATATTTCACCACCCGGCCTTACAACAATCACGCTCCAGACTTATGCTAATTATCCGCCAATCGTTTAATTAAACAATTTCATTATACTCCGGCCCCACTTATATATATCAATAACCAATCAAACACTCGTATCGTACCTGGCTATCCTCCGCACACCTTAGTTAACCTCCGGGCAAGTTCAACGTGCGACCACCGTCCGATGGCCCTTCTCCAAATCAACGACTCTTGGAAATTTCGCTCGGGTTCCAACGTCGGGCTTTAACGTGCGATGGCATGGGTTAAACGGTTGTTTGTCGGGGTCACTTCGCCACGTGTCGCATTCCCTATGGAATCGCTCGCGAATAGGAAATACCGCCTACTCCGCAAAAGCGGTGCGATATGGGCAACCAGCTTTTGTGATTCCGCTCGTGGTTTTGGTAGAGGGCTTGACCACGGGTGAATGTCTGGTTCCGCTATCCTTTTGTTTGTTAACTCATGTCCAATCCTCGGGTCAGGTTCTGAAAGCACAACAATTTTGTCTCTTTATTAAGCGGGATTTTAATATGTGTATTATCAAAGAAAACCAACACAAATTTTATAAGAAAATTGTTTAAAAGTCGAGCCCGCCGGACTTCAAACGGCGATAAACCATAATTCAAACCAAATTCGCGTTCCAAAATAGCCTGCTGACGTCGGCCAATTTTGTGACGCGAATTTATTATCAAATTCGCCCTAATATTTTACGGGTCCGGATTTCCACTGCGCGAGCGGCCCAAACAAAGATCCGCTCCAATCAATTTCTGCCACGTGTCCTCAATAAAAACTTGCCCTGCTCCCGGCTGCGAGTGCATTCGATGGCGTTTAAGGTGATGGGACATGGATATGGCGATTTCATATCATTCGCATTAACATTTAACGCTGTTCAATTAAGTTTTCACATCAAATCTAGATTAATTAATTTTTAACACTGTTCAAGATCGGACCTCCACTCCTCTGAGCGATTCCGCACGCTCCAATTTGATGCGGCCTTCGGCTCTCATTATTAATGATCAGAGATTCATTATGACGGCCGTCCTTTGATTGCATTGCAGACGGGTCGACATAAAAAATGGCGTTTAGCCATGGTTTTTCAGACAAGCCGGTTGCTGGATTACACTGTCTGGTAGCTGCGATGATAAGGAGAAGTGGCTAGCGGAACTTCTGCCTAGACTTTGCTGCATATTTCCATTTCTCTCGGTTCTGTCTCTGTCTGTCTTCCTCTGTTAATTGGAATTCTGCTTCTTCGTCTCTTGTGCCCACTGCGATTGCACCCATGCCTCGCGTGCGTCATAGGATGCGTTGCCGCAGGGGGAGCACTAGAGGTCAATCTCGGCGCGCTCCCTCCAGCACCTCAACAGAGGCTAGTTCACCTTCTCCCACGACGCGCACTGCGCAATTTTCCTTTGATTGCACTCTCAACCGCCCGCGAATCACAGCTGTAGTCACTGTGGTCTTCCGCGAGGAGGCCCAAACGCAGGAAGAATGCACCCGTCCGGCGGGTCTGAGCGGGTTTTAATTTGTTTTTCTTGCTTAGCAGGCCCAGTTAATTGGGCTGCTTTTAGTTTATTTTACTGTTCTGGACCTTTAAGTAATATTTTTGAATTCTGTAAATTAAACGTTCAAGACTGGTTTCCCCGTATGAGGGCAGTCTTCTTAATTTTTTGATTTTTGATGACAAATTTGCCATGAGTATGGCCAGGCAATGTTTTTGACTTCGGTGTAATTTTATTCGCAATGTTAATAGATTAAATTTACTTTGAATTCTCACATGATTAGCGTTTTTCTTGATCTGTTCAAGGATTTTGGGTACTTTAATTTGTATTTGGAACAATGGACGTCGGTACTCTAACTGTTGCTTTACTGTTCTACATACTACTATTTCACTTTCTTATAGATGCCTCGGGAATATTTGAATGCTTTCTCAGATTGTCGATAATCTCCATGTGGACCGTTACTGGATTTTATATCATGTCCCTGTATGTGACATGGGGTATTTTCTATCATTGTCTGGGGTGGGACTTCCACTTTTCTGGATGGATATTTGGGTTCCAATCTTCAGATGTGAAAATGTAATGACTTCATGGACTGTTTTACTTCATATAATATATTCAAAATAGCATTTTTTCTATTCTGAAAAAAAAATGATTAATGTTTATCATTCTGCCTTCAAAACTAGCGATGCGGGTCTATGTTGCTGGTTTATTGATATGGTCTGATGGTCTTTTTATATTTTGGACATATCACACTCCTCACATGATTAGCGTTTTTCTCTGTTGCAGGGTTTTGAGTACTTTAATTTGTATTTGGAACAATGGACGTCGGTACTCTATCTGTTGCTTTACTATTCTACATACTGCTATTTCACTTTCTTATAGATGCCTCAGGCATATTTGGATGCTTTCTCGGATTGTCGATAATCTCCATGTGGACCGTTACTGGGTTTTATATCAAGTCGTTGTATGTGACATGGGGTATTTTTCTATCATTGTCTGGGGTGGGACTTCCACTTTTCTGGATGGATATTTGGGTTCCAATCTTAAGATGTGAAAATGTAATGACTTCATGGACTGTTTTACTTCATACAATATATTGAAAACATCGTTTTTCTCTTGTGAAAAAAAAAATGATTAATGTTTATCACTCTGCCTTCAAAACTAGCGATGCTGGTCTATGTTGCTAGTTTATTGATATGGTCTGATAGTCTTTTTATATTTTGGACATATAACACTCCTCACATGATTAGCGTTTTTCTCTGTTGCAGGATTTTGGGTACTTTAATTTGTATTTGGAACAATGGACGTCGGTACTCTATATGTTGCTTTACTATTCTACATACTGCTATTTCACTTTCTTATAGATGCCTCAGGCATATTTGGATGCTTTCTCAGATTGTCGATAATCTCCATGTGGACCGTTACTGGGTTTTATATCAAGTTCCTGTATGTGACATGGGGTATTTTTCTATCATTGTCTGGGGTGGGACTTCCACTTTTCTGGATGGATATTTGGGTTCCAATCTTAAGATGTGAAAATGTAATGACTTCATGGATTGTTTTACTTCATACAATATATTCAAAACATCGTTTTTTCTCTTGTGAAAAAAAAAATGATTAATGTTTATCACTCTGCCTTCAAAACTAGCGATGCTGGTCTATGTTGCTGGTTTATTGATATGGTCTGATGGTATTTTTATATGTTGGAAATATCACACTCCTCACATGATTATGATTAGCGTTTTTCTCTGTTGCAGGGTTTTGGGTACTTTAATTTGTATTTGGAACAATGGACGTCGGTACTCTATCTGTTGCTTTACTATTCTACACACTGCTATTTCACTTTCATGGACTGTTTTACTTCATATACTGCTATTTCACTTTCATGGACTGTTTTACTTCACTGTTGTAGGGTCTTGGGTACTTTAATTTTTATTTGGAACAATGGACGTCGGTACTCTATCTGTTGCTTTACTATTCTACATACTGCTATTTCACTTTCATGGACTGTTTTACTTCATATAATATCTTCACTTTCATGGACTGTTTTACTTCATTGTTGTAGGGTTTTGGGTACTTTAATTTGTATTTGGAACAATGGACGTCGGTACTCTATCTGTTGCTTTACTATTCTACATACTGCTATTTCACTTTCATGGACTGTTTTACTTCATATAATATCTTCACTTTCATGGACTGTTTTATTTCATATAATATCTTCACTTTCATGGATTGTTTTACTTCATATAATATCTTCACTTTCATGGACTGTTTTACTTCACTATTGCAGGGTTTTGGGTACTTTAATTTGTATTTGGAAAAATGGACGTCGGTACTCTATCTGTTGCTTTACTATTCTACATACTGCTATTTCACTTTCATGGACTGTTTTACTTCATATAATATCTTCAAAACAACGTTTCTCGTCTTTTAAAATTTTAATTTTTTTTTTAAAATTGAACCCTCCGTCGGTCTACCGACGCCTTGTAGACGTCGGAACTGCGACAATCCAGAAACGTCGGACGAGAGACAGTATGAAAACGTCGGAAGAGCGACGTGCTAAACGTCGGAACTGCGACAACCCAGAAACGTCGGAAGAGAGACAGTATGAAAACGTCGGAAGCGCGACGTTCCAAACGTCGGACCACATATCGTCGGAATTACGACATCTTCCAGACGTCGGAAGAGTGACGTCCAAAACGTCGGACCACGTTTAGTCGGAATTGCGACAGTTTATAAGCGTCGAAAGAGCGACGCCAAAACGTTGGACCATGTTTAGTCGGAACTGCGACGGTTAATGAGCGTCGGAAGAACCACGTTTAAACGTCGGAGCCGTGACGGTTTGTGAGACGTCGGAAGAGTGACGCCTGTTCGGAACGTCGGAATAAGTGTCGATAGTGCGACACTTTTTACTTGCGTCGGAACGACGACGGCATGAGAAACCACGATTTGTCCGCCCTTGAACTGTCGCTCTTGCGACGAATATGTGTCGGAATAGCGACGAATTGGCCGTCGGAATTTCCGCCAAATTCTCTAGTGATTGTAAATTGACTAATTTGAATCACAATTCTTCATGAAGACTTCCGTTAGTTAATGCGGTGAATGGATCAATTAACACTACAGGGGCTTCATTCCTTATTTACTGTGACATTGCTTGCGCTCTTCATCAACAGATTAACCCATAATTTTGTTTATTGAGGCTTGACACCAGTTCGATGCAATATTCATAACAGGGATCATATCCATAATATATAACACAAGAAATTCACACCAGATTCCCTTTGCGACCTTAAATTCGTTCTTGATTCGTGGTTCCGCCTCTTCATGCTCCATTCTGGTTCCACAAGCACCAATGTACAGTTTCCATACCATGTTTTATTGTTCCAGATCATACCCTAAGAATCCAAACAGGAAATTTCCCAACATATCTCCTCTTTTACGCCTCGACTTCCCTTCTTCCTACTCTATCTCTGCTTGTCTCTGCTCCTTCCTCTGTTCTTCTGATCAGATGCTCCTTTGTAGCCAAAGCCTTTGCCATCAATGACAATATGCCAACAATCTTAAGCCAATATGTCATCAGAATAAGGAGATCCTCTCGCAGATAGAGAGAAGAGGTATCTTAAAAGAAACTGGAGATATGATTATTCAAATGATAAAGAAGACAAAGGAAAAACTCCCTTATCAGGAGAAGATGAAGAGGAGTATCCCAAGCTTCTTCTTCGAACTATGCAAGAGAAATAAAGGAGATGAGGATGGATAGAAACAAGGAATCCAATAAAGGGTTTCTACATGGAGAAGGCTCTGACGTTTCTCATCATTGGAGTGATCAACCAGTGAAGCAACAAGTTTCCCAACGCTCTACAATGCATTTATTTTTAACAGTGGGAAATGGAGGGTTTGAAGAACAATAAACTCTTGAAGATTATTTTCTTGAGTATGAGTCTCAATATTAGAGACTCTAGGACCATTTGAGCTTTCAAGAGTTCTATTAGATCAAGGGCAATAGGAGACCCCAACATCACAATAGAGGTGGAGGATTCATACAGAATCATGATCTTCAACGGACTATGGGTATATTTTTATTATGCAACTTTGATGGGTCATAAAAATGCACTACCAAATCATGGGTAGAGAAGCTAGACATCTACTTCCAATTCAACCAAGTACAAGAGATGGAGGCCATCAAAATAGGGGTGCTGCACCTTGAGGGTGAAGCACATGATTGGTGGTTTCATGGAATTTCTACATTGGGTCATGCCAATGTGACTCCATATCCAAAGTTCACAAGGAGGTTGGTGGAGAGGTTTGATCGAAGACACCCAGAGGCACTTTTCATTGGGCTAGCTAAGCTCAAACAATCAAGTAATCCAGAAACTTATATTTCTGAATTTCTAAAACTTTCTATTCGGTTCCTGATTTATCTGCAACAAGGAGGGTCTATACGTTTATTGATGGGCTAGAATAACCTCTACATGGGTTTGTTAAATATACCAAACCCAATACTCTTCAAGATGCCATTGAGAGGGCTAGAGATCTACAAGATGCCTTGCCCAAAAAAAAGGTAACATTTCATAAAAATCCCACTTTTCCATCAAAGGGAAAAGATGAGAAGGATCATCCTTCAAAGGAGGGAAAAAAAAAAGCACCTCTTAGTGATGATGTCCAAAGAGACTTTAGGAGAAGGAAGCTTTTCTTCACATGCAAAGAATCATGGGCACTCGGACATAGATGTGCAATTGGAAAGACACATTATATAGAGTTCTTTTTAGATGATGAGGAGGAGGAAGAAGAAGAACTAAAAGGATGTCACAACACTGGGATAGTAGGAGAGGATCCACCATCACCGGGAGGTGGTAATGGAGAATTTTCTCCAATTGGAGGGGCCCTTTCATTATTTAGAGGAGTACCCAAGTACTTGACCTTGAAGGTTCGAGGTTCCATTCAGGATCAGAGGGTTTAAGTTTTGATTGACAATGGGGCTACCAACAACTTTATTGATGGAAAAATAGTGCAGAGGAGGGCAATACCCGCTGATGATTTTGAGGGATTTTCAGTTTTGGTCCCATGAGCTATAAATATGAAGTGCATGCAATATGTTCCATATTTATCTATCACCATAGGGACATATACATTGAATGATCACTTCTTTGTGGTTGACATACCTCACACCAATGTGATATTGGGTGTGAAATGGTTAATTACTTTGGGGAAGGTCACCACAGACTGGGAGACTTTGCAGATGGAGTGGATGGATAAAAGGAGTGGAAAACATCAAATTATTAGGGGCATGCACACATATCCCTCACAGACATCTTATACACAGAAAAAAAAATCTAGATTTTTGCAGTGGAAGCAAGGACCTAATAGTCCTATCAGTTATGCAGATAAATTTGGCCCATGAGACATTACTGTTTAATGGTATTCCACCCGGGAGGCCACCTGATTAGGAGTTGGTGAGAAATTTCTAACAACATGTTGCACCACTCATAGAGCCAGGAGGAGTGGGAAAATTCGGAGGTCATGTTACAACACAGAGAGTCTTGGGTAGGCTCAAGGAGGAGGGATACATTCTCCCACTATCATCATTACCCACTTTCACACCACATCTTGCACTGAGAGAGGAAGCTACAGGGATGGAGGATGGCACTATCATGGCACAAGGAGACTACTCCTTGAATTTGGAGGCTCATAAGATATTCTCACTTGGGGAGAAATATTCCACACACGGTAGAGGATGGTGGCCACTCATGCATACATTGGCCAAACTCAAGAAGTTTTGGATAGGTGATAGCTTCCCATGGAAGAATAACCTCCAAAATATTCAACCTTTACTTGAGCATGGGCAGCAATAAGAGGAGCAACAAAAGAAGGATAGGAGCATTCTGGTATGTGACTTTGGCATAGGATATGTCAAAGAAGGGGGTAGCCGCATGATAGATGCTTTATATGATAGATCATCAATGCTGTCACTATGGAGGATAGATCCTTATTTGAAATCCTAGTCGTTGGTGGATTATTCCAAGGATATTTTTACTTGCATGATACTTAATGACTGGCTATTAGATGAGGAATATCTAAGGAAAGATGGGGTCATCTACTATCAAAGTAGGATCTTCTTATATAGAGAATCCAAGCTCAAGGAGAAGTTACTACATGCAACACATGAATATTTCCTCTTCAGCCACACTTATTCCATGAGAGCATACCACATCATCATGGAAGGGTTCACTTGGGAAGGCTTTGAAGAGGAGATACATTAGCATTTTAGGAGATGCATGGATTATGTGGAGATGGAGTAGAGACATAAATATTTGATGGAGTTATCACAACCATCTCTTTCCTCTTTGGGAATGAGAGGGGATCTATCTATGAACCACTCCATTAGTGTGTTCAAAATATATGGTAAGGATCATGTTATTATGCATAATGATTTACTCGATGAATATTTGAATTACTTTACCATACATGTGAAGGTCATTGCTCCAAGTGGGGGCATTCTTCCTTATAAAATTCATGGTCAACTTGGGGCCATAAACAATTTTGAGCATGGCCACTCCCTAGGAGGATATAGGGAGATGACATATCATTCAGGGTGTACTCCAATGGCACCAAACATTACTCACCTTCTCAATTAATGTGAGAAGACTATGGAAACAAAAAGGTGGTGGGGAAATCATTTTTTATATCATGTTATGAGGAATTAATGAGACATACTGTGCTGGTTCCACATGTGGGACTATGATCCTCCTCCAGTATTACATATGGCACCTTATGTATCCTTGATTATGATCCCATAAATTGATGATGCAATTATTATTATTGTGGGAATAAATGGAGGAAGGATGCAAGGATGGAATGTGCCCATTGGGAGTGAGATACTCCATGTTTTTTATGCTTCATGTTTCAGGGAGGAAATTGGGAAAACCATGATTGCTACAGTGGATCTTTGGTATCCTTATGAGGTGAGTCATTCGAATCTCATAAGTACTTGGGAGGATAATTTCATGGAGGGATTGATTGGGGGACACTTGGTTCATGAGGAGAGATCATCACATGGAGGTGTCATCAAGGAAGGAGGAGAAGAGTTGCATCACTTACCTTTAAATTTTCTTGAAAACAAGCAACATTTGGGAGGCGAGGAGTGCAATATTCCCAATTAGCTATACGCTAGTTGGAATATTAAATTTTGATTTTGCTTCTTAGTTTGATGAATAAGAGAGTATGAAGACCCATAAATATTCTTAGTAGGAATAAAATCACTCCTACTGTGAATGGAGATCATTTTAGTAGCTTGATTAAGCCCCCTTGTGTGTGAAAAGGGGCTTGAGCATGTAGACCGGTTCAACTTTGACCAGATCAATAGCGCTGGTATAAAAGGAGTGGCATTCATTGTGTGACAATGTAGTTTTGGAGGGAGACTCCATACATGGAAGTAGTGGCTTTAATGAGTGGGGCCCAAGGTGAGGAAGCTCACCAAGCATATAAGGAAGGGAATGGCAGCCATAGTAAGGCATGTTTTTATTATTGTCCTTTCTATGGTCTGTATGACTAGTTTCTCCCTTCAACTGTTTAGCAGAGACTACAGTGCTATTTAGCACAAGGGTGTTCCTGAGTGGGAATCCCACTTTCATCCTCGAGGGACTTTGAGTGCCCACTCAGGAGAGATTATTGCACTACATTTCCACATTTTAACATTAGGCCAAGCTTCATCTTTCTACTATAGCATAGTTTCTATAGAGGGTTGTGTTGTGTTGCAGGTTGCAACAATGGAGAATTGATTTGGGTCACTTCAGAGCTTATTTTCAATGGAAGAAGGTTTCCTTCCAATAGGAGGCCAGCTAAGAAGGCCCTTGAGCTTATTTGCAGAATTTGGCACTAGGCCACATTATTATTAGCCCCTACAATGCAGTTTCAGTCTTGGACTGCGTTATTATAGGGAGGAGTTGCAGGGGTGGTTTCAGTACACCATTTTGGGAGATGGTTTTCAATTGAAGGGATCATCATTTCATCTAGAGAGTCTATTGGGAGGAGGCTTCATTATATGATACATCAGATCAACCACATATTTCAAGCTATTTATTTGCAGTGAATGTTCAGCCCTAGGGCTTTGGTTCACCTTTTCTATATTGGTGTATTTTCTGGAAACCCTCTTTGGTTATTTTGGGAGGTTGCTATAGAGCCCTGATATTTATGTATAACATATTTTGAATGTCTCAGAAATTTTCTATTATTTTATATTCATATGTTGTAGTTGTGCTCTTTATGACTGCATTGTAGCAACTCTGTGACATTTTGTCCAGTAGTAGTACCTCACATTTGAGAGGGTTTATCTATTGGAGGCTTGTTGGTTCATGTTGTATGATTTTTGCCTCATTGTATTGCACTCTTCGCTACTAATTTATGTAATAAAATGGCTCCATATTGGTCTCACATGTTTATGCATTGATCTACACTGTTTCTTTCCATCATTTTTTTCTATATTCCCATATTTTCCATTTTTGAATATTACATGTTGTTTTTAGTGATGGAAAATATTTCCTATGACATAAAACAATGAGACAAGGCAAGAGGATATGGATTCGAGTTAAGAATATATACATGCTGGAGGTATATGTCTGCATGGTAATTATTCTCAAGGTAGATCAAGTAGTGAGCCGAGATGAGGGAAAATTATGGCACGGGCGATTGGGCCATCTTCACCATGGAGCCTTGAAAGTCATGCAACAGATTTCTGCTAGTCTTCCTAGGGGTACACTTGCATAGTCATACACATTCAGGGGATGTACTATGGGAAAATATGTAAAGGCCACCTTTCATGAGAATGAAAACTAAGCTTTGGGGATCCTTGAGAGAGTTCACACATACTTGTGTGGTCCTTTCTCGGTTGCTTCAACAAAACATAAGTACTATGTAATCTTTGTTGATGAATTTTCTCATAACTGCTGGATCATATTCATGCAGAATAAAGATAAAAAACTCTCTAAGTTCTTTGAGTTTAAAGAAATGGTGAAGAAATTGTCAAGGAAGCAAGTGAAGGCTCTTAGGAGCGATAATGGTAGAGAATACATCTCTAACGAATTCAAGAACTTCTACAGCAATGAAGAAATGCAAAGAGAAATCATAGTGCCTCATAACCCACAAGATAATGGGGTCGTAGAGAGGAAGAATGGAACTATTGTGGGTGCAACAGGAGCGATGTTGCATGATCAAGGCCTACCAGTGCATGTATGGGTGGAAGCATGCAATACAACAGTACATGTGAAAAATTGTTGTTCTCATAGAGTACTTGGCATGAGTACACCTGAAGATTCTTTCATTGGTAAGAAACCTCATGTTTCACACTTTAAGATTTTTGGTTCATTTGTTTATGTGCATGTGACTAAGGATGCCAGGAAGAAGCTAGAGCCAACAGCTGAGGTTGGGAATTTTGTGGGGTACACTGAAACACCCCATAATTATCATGTGTATTTTCCAAACAAAAGAATTATTGTTGTGCGCTGGGATATAAAATTTCATGAGGATAAAACCATGCAGTTGTCCCTTAAGAGGGAGCTATACTTGCATGCAGAGGAGGAACTGTTGGTTCCAAAGGATTAGTCTCAATATGTGGATCAGACACATGAGGAGGTTCATTGAGTGGAGGAAAACACTCATGTAGAGCCATCTATCAGAAATGGTAGAAGGCGCACCATGGAAGCTAATAGATTGAGACTTGATGTTGCAAAGAATGTAGGAGTACCTACTTCATAGCGCAGACAGAGAGAGTCTCCTCACTGATTTAATGGATACATGGATCGTATGAGAAAATGTATTGTGACTAAACCATATTCCTTTCATGAAGTAGTGCAACAACCTACTTGGGTTGATGCAATGGTGGAGGAGTATGACTCCATTGTCAAGAACAGTGCATGGGAGATAGTCCTAATATCGGTGGACAAATCAGTGGTTGGATCGAGATGGGTCTATAAGGTAAATCAATCTATTGATGGGAGTGTGGAGAAATACAAGGCCATATTTGTGGCCCAGGGATTCTCACAAATCAAAGGGATATATTATGATGAGACTTTTGCACCTATTGCAAGGTACTCTTCCATAAGATTCGTCCTTTCACTTTTAGCACAGATGGGCTGGTGCATTCATCAAATGGATGTGAAAACTACGTTTCTCAATGGGATCATTGAGGAAGAGGTGTACATAGAGAAGCATTAAGGTTTCAAAATCTTCAACAATGATTTGCATGTGTACAAGCTCAAAAGAGCACTATATGGGTTGAAGAAAGCACCCCCTACTTGGTACACTTGGATAGACAGCTATTTCACCGGATTGGGCTTGAACAAAAGTGAAGCAGATGCAAACCTATACCAGATTGTGGTTAAGGGTAAGCTATTGATCATGGTTATTTATTTTGATGATCTAATTTTGACTGGTGATGAGCAAATGATACACTCATGGAAGGATTATATTGCAAGGGAGTTCGAAATGA
Source organism: Pinus albicaulis (assembly GCA_034641835.2). Lineage (NCBI taxonomy): Eukaryota > Viridiplantae > Streptophyta > Pinopsida > Pinales > Pinaceae > Pinus > Pinus albicaulis. The sequence goes on along the minus strand of CM076584.1, from coordinate 1,618,322,217 downwards.
AGGACATGGGACTCCTTCATTATTTCCTTGGGTTGGGAATATGGAAATGGGATGGTGAAATTTTTGTGTCTCAAGGAAATCATGCAAAGGAGATACTGGGTAAGATTAACATGGAGAGCTTCAAAGCCATGGATAATCCTATTCCAGGAAATTGGAGGAAAGGGAATGCTACTTATGGAGAGGTAGTGGATGCTACTATCTATAGGAAGTTAGTGGGTTCGCTAATGAATCTACTGAACATGAGACCAGACATTTTCTACGTAGTTAAATAGTTGAGTCAAGCTATGGTTAATCCTACCAAGCTCTTTTGGAAGGTGGGGAAGCATGTCCTGATATACCTGAGGGGAACATTAGAGTATGGTCTATGGTACAGATGGAAAGAGGGAGTGAAGCTGCATGGCTTCACGGATGCGGATTTGGCTGGATATTTAGCATTGGATCGATAGTATTTTCCTGGTACAGTAGGAAACAACAATCCATGACACTTAGTTCAGTGGAACCATAATACGTGGAAGCAAGTCAAGCTACATGTGAGGCTATATGGATGAGAAAGATCATGGTTGGTTTGTTTGGTTCTCAAATGGATTCGATAGTGATTCATTGTGATAACCAAAGTTGCATTAAACTATCAATTAATCATGTGTTCCATGATATGTCAAAGAATATAGATATCTGGTACCATCATATCATAGATTGTGTGTAGAGAAGGATAATTTTTCTTTAGTAAATTCCCACAGAAGATCAGGATGCAGATATTCTGACAAAGGTGCTCACCAGGAGAAAATTAAAATACCATAGAGTCAGGATTGGGGTGAAGCGTAATCACTTTCTTGTTGAGAGGGAGTGTTGAGATTCAACAATAAATTTCAGCACCCATGCCTAGTGCATTAAGCACCTGGTTGCATTAGGAACCTAGACTAGGGTGGGGCCCACAATGCTATTTTTGTTATCCCTTAATGAAGACGGACATTAAAATGTAATATATTCTCAATCTGGACTTGAATATGTTAACTGAAAGTGATAAATTCATTTAGTTAGTGGATTTCAAGTTAGAGGTAGTTGGTGAGGCATGTAGAGTAATTCTAGTTGTAACAAATTTCAAAGTGCAGTGGTGCATGCGTTGGTGCAAGCTGTAAATAGTTTAACTCAGTTGTGCTAGTTTTAACTGAAGATAAACTAGTGAGAGATCTAATGAATTAAATATTAATTAATTCAGAATCAGTTATCTCACATGCAACTGAGGATTTAGTATTATTAGCTGCATACATGTTAGATCCAGTGGAGACCAAGTTGAGTTCTAGGTGAAAGGGAACTTGAATATTAGTTGTAGAATTATTGGGTGGCACAATTGCAACCAAACAACCATTGGAGTTCCCATAATAATTGCGTAGTCAAGGCATAAAATAATTTATATCTTTTAGGGATCTTTACCATCAGGGACTGGACAAGCAAGGCAGGCTATCTGGAGGCTGATAATTGGCTATGTTTTGGTCAGTTTTGCATATGATTGTGAGACAATTATCTGAGTACTGGAGGGATCTTGTGAGAATATTTTTGTATGTAATTGTTTCATGATCCATGATTAATATACAATAGAATATAGTGGGATTTTTTAGCTGTAAGCTTTCCCTAGGATTGCACAAGAAAGGCAGGCTGTATGGAAGATGAGAATGTTGGACATTGGGTTCAATGCTCTCCATTTGTTTCGCGACATGGACTAATTTCCTCTCTTGGATCCTAACTCTGGCATTTGTAGTGAAGACTAATGCCTATGGGTTTTGGTCTAATGACAATCATGATTCCAAAAAGTGGTATCAGAGCGACAGGTATCGAGTTTGAAACACACCTGGCTCGCATTGGGGGGGAGGTTGTTGGAAATTGGGTTCAATGCTCCATGTGTGCTTTGCGACATGTAATAACTGCTTCTCTTGGATCCTAACTATGGAAATTGTAGCGGAGACTAATGCTTAAGGGTTTTGGTCTAACGGAAATTTTTATTCCAACAGAGAATTGGCTATGTGTTGGTCAGTTTGCATATGACAGTGTGATACAATTAACTGAGTACTAGAGGGCTCTTGTGAGAATATTTTTGTATGTAATTGTTTCAAGATCCATGCTTAATATACAATAGAATATAGTGGGGTTTTTTAGCTGTAATATTTCCTCGGGAAATTATAAATTTTGTGTGTGATTGATATTTCTTGATGTTCATGTGATTAGCGATTGTGTTTTTAATTCCACAAATGATTTATAGAAGTGATTCAGTATTTAACTTTCGTACATTTTTATATTGGGTGAATCCAAGATATACATGCATGTTTTATAATTTCTACACCTCCCAGTCTTGAAAATCCCCCTTGTGGGTTTCCCACCAACACGAAGGGGTCACACGCATAGCTAGGCCAAGTGTCGAGAATATCTGTTCCTCGGGGAAATTTTCTTCTAATGATTTAAGAGATTCATTAACACTACCAGAACCATCAAATTAAGGAATTTCTTTTACCCCCAAGGAGATGCATTGGAAGCTCTTCGTGATCTTGAGGCACCGCAGCACTGAAACGACATGCAACTGGTTCTGCGAATTTTCTATCTCGCCATCCAAGTCTGAGAGACATGTGTTGTATTTCTCCAAAAAAAACATGCCATCAGCTGTAGAGTTGATTCAATCATCATCTCAGGCAGTCAGTTTGTAAATATGGTCAACATCCTCCTCTTCGCGCACTAGCTCTGTATATCGTTCAACTTTCGTTGGATCCAGGGGGACTATTACTTGGGTACCATCATTATTGAAGACCATGTTCCTTCTTTCTAGATTGATGATACCTCTTGTTTAGTCAATTTAGTGTCCTAAATTTCTAACATAAATTATCGACCAGGGCTAGTAAACTAATGAAGTGTGATGCACTATATGTGCCTAAGTATGCATTTTTCTTACTTCATTTTTTTTAGTGTTTTATTGATGTTTTGGGGCTTTTATGTTTGATGCTTAGTATGCTATTCTATGCTAAAAAGATGAAGTTAGATCTATGTCAAAAGGGAGAAAAGGAAATGTTAATAAATGAATTAAAACAGAGTTTATTTGGAGATTCTGTTCCTAACTAGAAAATGATGAAAACAGAGAGTCCTAATCCATGGATATTACAGCTTCTAAATGAACATTCATGAAATGAAAAGTCACTCAAAACACTACAACTTAATCTGATTCATTTAGTTAGAGATTTGTTGGAAGAGCTTATGAAAAAGATTAGTTCTAATGCAATGAGGATCTCCTAGAACATAAAAGGAAATGCTGAAACAAACAATAACTTAAAAAATTATAGTGAAATCTCATTCATTTGATAGAATTTTATTGGAAGAGCTTGAGAAAAATATTACTATAATGTAGTAAGGATCTCCTATGAAATGCTGAAACAACTTATAACATTACAACTAAATCTCATTCATGAGTTAGAGGTTTATTGGAAGAGCTTTTGAAAGAGATTAATCATATTCTGATAAAGAAAAACATTCAATAACTCACAATATTGCAACTAAGTCTCAATCATGAATTAGAGGTTTATTGGAAGAGATTTTGAAAGAGACTAAATGTAGTATAATGAGGATCTTCCTTTTAATTAAGTAACAGAAAATGAAATTCTAATAACTCAGAATATTACAATTGAATCCCATTCATTTAATAGAGATGTATTGGAAGAGCTTGAGAAAGAGACTAACTGCAATATCATGAGGATCCTTTATCTAAGAAAATGACATGAAACATAATGTTAAAATCTATGATTTCAGAAAGCAGTCTAAGTAAGGAAATATGACAAAACAAAATTGAAAATGACTTATCTAGAAAACATGTAAAACCTCCTCGAATAGCAGGGGCCCTCTGCTACCAATTTGGTGAAATTCTTCAGCTTCTTAAAGTTGTAATCAAAACAACGTCAATGAACTGAACTTCTTTATTGATAAAATCACAAATATACATCCCATTCCATCTTAATATTTGTTACAAAACACTCTCTAATCCTTTCTCTTCTTCTCCTATTTTTCACTACTCTTGATAGGAAAAAGCTTCCCCTATTTATACAAAAATATGAGAAGTTATCTCATTAATGAGAGTCCATGAATCTCTCCCTCTATCTCTAGAGTTACAATCAAAATAGGAAATTATAAGACACATGTCTTTTTAGAGTTTCAATACATATAAGAAATGAGACACATATCTTCTTAGAGTTTCAATACAAAAAGGAAATGAGACACATGTCCTCATGATCCCATGATCTTCTCCACTCAAATTCGAATTTGGTTTTGGGAGGCCACACAAAGGTCTTTTAGAATCTTCCTTTTGACCTACACATGTCACAAAGCTCATAACACATATATAGATATATGAAACTATGTTAATTTTCTAGTTTCTAATCATAAATTCACTTTAAACATATAAAATAAATAACTTTGGAAGACAAGGATCCTAACCCATATATCTATGAAAATGGTTACTTGATGTAGGGTTTTAGGTCAGATAGTTATGAAATGAGAGCTAAATGGTAATGAAATAATGGAAATATGTATGAATATGGACAACACTTTTGAGACTCAACACCTCCCATGTAAATAGCCCAATCTAGTCCTAAGAGCACAGGGTAAGGGTTCACATCATCCACAATCTGGATTACCTCAAAATTTGCATAGACTTTAACTCCCGCAATATCTACCACAACCTTCGATAGGGTGCCTAATGGAATGATATTCTGTTGGTTAGCCTTACATAATTAAATGATGGGCCACTCCAGTCTGGGTTCTCCCATCCTTTTTCAAGTTTGTTTGGGCAGGACGTGGGCATCAGATCCCACGTCCAGGATGACTTGGTCCATCTCATATTCTCTTATCTGCGTAGTCATACGCATCTCCCAACCAGTCCTTTTCTTGTTCTTATAAATATTATGCACAACCTTAACCTTCATTCTAGGGGCTTCCCTTTCTACACAGTTGTCTATTAATACTTGGAGATTCTCCATATTATTCTGACTGCGCAGTAAATTCATAAATGCTTGAAGGATTGGCTTAACTATTTCATATGCCTTTGGATTTGAAGAAGTCCTTTAGGTGGATGCTTGATCCCTAGAAAAATCCTTCCTTGCTTCAATGAGGGTATCTTTCTCTTTCTGCAGGTCCAGGCTTTCCTTTTTATCAGAGGCCTTCCTGATTATCAGTTTAGCTGCAACTTTTTCCTCTGCTCCTCCAGCAGAAATGCCACTGCACATAATTATATTAATACTAGACCCATCATCACGCGTTTCAACCTTTACCCATTATACATTTTACGTTGGTGTCTGCTGTTTTCTCAGAAAATTTTCTATCAGCATAGGACTTTCTTCAATTACATGATCAAACTATCTGTAATACTTGCAGGATTGGTGCGTAGGGCTTGGGAAATCTCTTGCATAATTTCTAGCATCCCCATAGTTGTAGAAAATTAGATTCCCTCTTCCTCGGCCTATGCCTTTGCCTCTCCCTCCTCCTCCGCTCTTGCAGGAGATCCTCCTCGCCCATAGGGAGATGCTGGTGATGAAGGGTCAGCCTGTATCCTGTATAGGTTCCCCCTATTTATCATCAGGTCATACGTTCGAAAGTTGTGCTCATCGTGACCCACTGACAAGAAGAATCTGCACCAATGTTGCTTTATCTCTGGGACATAGGAACCTAATCATGGGAAATGTTATATATCATGCCTTCCTGCTACCAGAAAATCAATGCAACAAAGTGTGGGGGAAATTGGTCTAGGAATTTCTCTTGAGCATAATGGACTTGGTCCCCCAGCCCGCATATAATATGATAGCAGAGGGCACTGATTCTTAGCGTGGCTTGATACCTTCCAACCTATGCACCAGACATCTGCGCTAGCTTCTTTTCCCCAATCTCTTCAAAAATTATGAATTTCTAAGTGCATAGCCTCTAACTAGTTGTGGATCTACAGTGCCCCAAACTGAGCATCGTCCCTTGGCGCAACTTCTAACTTCATAGAAATTTCTAGGGCTTCTTCTTTCAAATCAATCTTCTGCTAACCCATAGGTTTGCATAGATGTGGTAATAGCGTGGCGATGAACCATTCCTTATTTTGTTTGTCATCATAAACAAATCCTTTATCACTGATGATCTTTTTCAACCGTTGGTTAGCTTCCTAGATAGACTCTGTAGGTCCTTTCTTAATATCTTTCAACTCTACTGCGCATTGAGAATAAGACTTAGGTTTTCATAACTGTTCCTTCAGGGCATCCTTGATCTCCTATATTGTAGGATTCACATGTTGAGTAATGTATCCCATGAAGAAATCCAGAGCTTGCCTTTTGAAGGATATTGATAGCTGTGCTCTTTTTACAACATCATTATTAATGTTCTATGCAACCCATACTTTGTTTGCCACAAACCAAAATCAATCCATATCCTCATCCCCCACACCCTTAAAGGTAGGTAGCTTCATCTATGTGACCATATCGTCTACAGGTGGCAGCGGAGGTGGGGTTTGAGAATTCTTACCCTTGCGCGAGTTTTATGGTGGTGTAGCCAAAGGAAAAGTTTCTACATGTGTAGCACCACCATTTTCTAGATTAGGTGGTTCCCTTAGAGGAATTTACACTTATTTACCCCCTTCTTGATTAACCAGGTAGTATTTACCACTTTTTTTCGTGCTTCATCTCTGATTAGGGGTCATTCACTCGGTGTGACTGCACAAGACACCATTTTCACACAATAGCATCTTAATAAGCAGTGATAATGTTTGCAAGAACTTACCCCTAAATCCTTTGAAAAAACCTCACTCATCTTCAGAATAGGACACAAATTGATCGACTACAAATTAAGTTACAAATCCATCCAAAATACTATCAATCCAGTGGTATATCGTCCGGGTAATAGATTTATCCGCCTTTTCCAATTGTTGGATTAGTTTAGGGGTCCACTGCGTGACCTGGTCATCCTTCCAACATTTTTGGAATTCTACCGCTAACCTTGCCAACCACTCCTGTAGTTCATGTGCAAAATTTACGAAGAAGATCTTGTGTACTTCTGTAAAAATATATTTATTCTTCCAATCTTCGACATATAACTTCTTATTCCTGTTTTCTTTTAGGGAAAATTCATGGATCTACTTTTCAAAAAAAATTTCAAGTTTAGGGCCATATAATGACCTCATGGCATCACTCAATTTATCTCTCAAAATTATCCTGGTCTCGGCAACAAAACCATTTGTTGGTTTGAGGGGTCTTCACCCAGGTTCAGATTTGAGTTTTACCAACAAACCCCTGTACTACTAGCCCTTTCGGTAATGAACTACTTGTGCATGTCACAATCTCACATGAAGTAGTATGGGAGGGTGCTGGAACCAGGTTTCCTCACCTTGAGAGAGAGAGATAATTTAATGAAGCAAGTGCCTTCAGATCCAGAACATGCCTACACCGAGAAATCCCTAACCAGGAACACTTAACAATATACTCAACTAAATAAATTGTGCGAAGTCCGTGAATCATAAGATAACTATTTAATAGAAGAAATATTACCAAACATAACCATATCTATGCATTCATTACTCTTTCAAGAATCGCATCAATGTGTGCATCAATTAACTAAAAATATTCAATACACAGACATAAATTGGAAATCAACATATAACATAGCTCATAATAGAACATAGAGATATTATATTATCAACAAAATGTATTCCCATTCATTAATGCTCTAGATTCCACTTAGAGACTCTTTCCTACAACCGTGCACACAGCCAATGGGGTCCACACATAGTAGGAGTTAGGGTATTTGTGCACACAGCCAGCAGGAGCCCTTACCCAGACAAATCCACACAATATGTATCATAGATCCAACATTCACATCCAGACTTAATAAAAAATGTCCCCTAGACTTGATCTTATTCATCTAATTATGCTATTTTAGCTTGCGCTACTCTATGGTCCACAAAATGTGGTTTGTAGATCCTTGGTATCACCTTTGAATCATTATAATTCATTAGAGGATTTGACCTACCACAAAGCCCCTAAGCCACACTAAAATATTACAAAATATTACAAAAATATATCAAAATTGCATGCAGGGGACCTCGCTCCAGCACAAGCCCAACTAGAGGGTACTATACCAAGGGAGGCAGGACTGAATTGAAAGGGTGAATGTCGTGGAGTTCACCCATAAAGTGACCATTGGAACATTAAAAATTAATTGGAAAATGAATTGGTCATTTTTTTTTCTAAGTAAAATTATCTATTAACAGGTGGGTAAAATTACATCAAGACCGTAGTCAGATACTGCTGCCATGGAGGCAGAAAATTCAGAAAAAACAATGTTGTAAACTGTCAATGCCCACGCAGGGGTGCAGAACCATAGTTTTCTGAGGGATACTTTGACCCCAAAGATACAAAAGAGGGCCAGAAAAACAGCAAAGCTTCCATAACAGAAAAAACCTAGGGGTTTGAGAGACAGAGACAAAAAAGAGACCAGGCAACAAACCCATTAGTCTTCCGGGGGCTCCTCCTCAATCCTGCACCAGCCGGTGGCGTGCATGTCAGAATCAGGTTCGTCATGAGTCGCCAGGGCTACATGATCAGCAGAAAGCATTTCCTCATCCAGAACCGGTTCAGCAGGGCGAGGTGGAGGCGGCTCCTGGAAATTGCGACCACCAAGATTGAAAGCCGAAAATTGGGTGTCCGGAGCATTAACAGTCGCCGCAGGAGCAGTCGGAAGCGAGCTGACATCTCCAGGAACGCTATATTCAAGGAAGACCACCAAGAGAATGGCAGTAATGCGAGGGCGGTTGAGACTGCTATTGAAAGTGAACCGAGCCGTGCCTGTAGTTGGGGCAGAGGAAGCATGAGGCCGGTGCGAGTGAGGACCCCAAAACAAACGATAGTCATGAGAGCGCCCCCGACCAGAACGAGTTCTGGGGTAATGGCTCGAGCCTTCCCCAAAGGATGAAGAGTCCGGAGAAGGACTGGAAGGGGCATGGGAAGGGTGGCTCCGCGAGCTACCCCTTCTGCTCCTCATACGATGACGAACCCTGGGCATGCTGAGATGAAGCGGAATCCTGAAAACCTCCCCAACCAAAGAGAAAACCCGCACAGGGTAGCCCAGAAGAGTAAAAAAATGGGGTCGCAACAGCTGCTCGACACTCCACCAGGCGCTTGACAAACCACCAGCCTCCCTTCTCATTAAACGCATCAAGCGCTGGTCGACTCTCTCCCACCTGTAGACGCTGCTATCTTTGACATCAGAATGAATTTGAGTGGGAGCCGAGAGCAGGTGGTTAATAACATGTTGCGAGTGAATCCCACCCACAGCGCGCCAAACCTCAACATGCTCCCAAGCCGTCCTTCCCATGTGAAACCGATCAGAGAACTTAACTGCTATCATGGTGTGAATCCCGCCCAAGCATGCGGAGGAATGGCTCAGGACAGACGGAGTCGAGCAAGAACCAGAATTTGCAGTGCTAACAGCTTTGGAATGAGGGGATGATAAATGGAGCTTTCCGCTGGGCATCAAGCCATTTAACACGTCGTACCCCGAGGGCAGATGGCGGCAGAGAGTTGCAGCCCTCCAACCCATCACATTAAATCGGCATTGGAACACCCGCATCCAGGGAAATGAATTGGTCATTAAAATGAGCACGAAGAACGCATTTAATGGGCATATCTAGGAAAATCCGTCGCCAAATTGACATTTCTGAGGAGTATTTTAAGGATATGATTCACTTTGAATTCAAAATTTGCTACAAATCAAGGATCTTGCTCCTAATTTGAACACTTTGTGCACTAAGTGTTATAAGTGAGAGTTTCTTCGTAAAAGAGAGACGAGAAAACTACTGTATGTTCGAGAATAACTACCAAGAGATTGAGTAGGAGTTTCTGCAAAGATTCTTGGGGTTTCTAACGACGACTACATCGCCTGCAACTGCTACGAGGCTAAGGTTTCCCAGGAAGGAAACTAGTGAAGTCGCAATGCCATCCAAAAAGCCAAAGGAACTAGTGTTAAGGTCGTCACCCCGAAAGAAACTCCTGAAGGAACAACAGAGTAAGGGAGCTCAAGATCGATAGGAAAATTCCATGGATATTGAATCTGACGAAGAAGAAGAAGAAGAAGCACCAGAGGAATTTGATGTGAGGAGGTGAAACCTATCTCTAGGTTGCCTCCATATATTCCATCCTAGAAGCTAGAGGCTAAAAATCTCGTAAAGGACCCTGACATAGTAAAGTACAAGGTGTTTGTGCTATTTATTTCGAACGTGGTACCAGTTGAAGGAGACTTACTAGCCAAAGTGCCTCAGTTGAGAATGGAGGACGGAGATTTTAATGGTCAGAGTAAATACACACAGTTTGAGCCCAGTATATATCTGTGTGAACAGGCCTATCCAAGAGGAGTGAAGAGATTGTAACTAATGAAATGGGTGAAGGGTATCGAGGAGGTAGGGATACTCAACATACTATATGTGCCACACTTCGGGTGAAGTCCCATTAACACTATTTGTGTGCACCAAGTGCTAGCATTGGTGCATGAAAACTACTTATGTCTCGGGAAGAATATCTCCATTAATAAAATGCTCATCAAGAGGATTACATCCCTTCCTTGTCTCAGATTGGACCTCGCAGAGGATTTTGTTGGAAAAATCCAAGACAAACAATTCATGAATCAGATGAATCTAGCGACTACAATATAATGAAGGGAACCTGGGGCTATTCATTTAACTCCATATCAGATATATTAGTGCACTTTTTTGCACACATTTTAGCAGGGAAGATCACGAGAAAGATTTTCCGAGAGGAAGTTTCAACGCCCATAATAGCCTTAGTTGCGGAAAGCAGAAAAGGAATTTTCTATAACTAGGAAGACTACCTATGTAGCAAACTCTTCACTAATTGGAGGGAAGTTGAAGAATATGGTAAGCAGTTCCACAACGCATGGTTCTTTCTGCTCATTTCATTGATGGCTTAGAAGGAGCCCAAAGAGTTGCAGTTCAAAAGCACGACATTGATTTGTGTGAGATAGCTAGATATGCTTCGCTATGGCATTCGACAGAGCCATCTAGGGTCATGGGAAATGATTTTTTCTGGTTGGATTTCATATGAGCTTTAGGATAGCGATCAACCAAAAGCCCTAGTTATCACCAAGTCTTGTGGAGTAGTATCAGCAAATCAAAAAGTTAAAAAAAAACTTCCACCATATCCATATTCAAGTGAAGAAGGACCTCACTGGAGTCTGGTACAAGTTACCATACGTAGTCGATGAAGACGATGTGGAAGCCATCATCAGTCACTAGTCAAGAGATTAGTTAACTTTGCTTACTAAAGGTGCGGAGTAGATAAGAACCAGTGGTGCGAAGCTCACCACAGCTAAATGAAGAAGGAAACTAAAGTCACCTTCGTGACTTGTAGAGATACTGAAGTAGAGTTTCACACAGAGATAGAGAATCCAAAGATAGAAGGGGGGATTCCCTCAACATAGATATCAGCATGGATCCATTTGGCCCCTCCTCCCCCTTTATAACCAAGAGACGACGGGCATAGAAGGGTGGCATGAGGAAGAAGGTGAAGTCCAATAAGTCCGTTGGCCCAAAAGCCATGGTCCTTACTAGAGTGGACCTTGACGAAATTTGAGACACTGTGAAGCACACCACTAATAACTTATGGGGAAATATTGAAGAACAATACAAGAAGGTTCAAGAATATTTTCACAAGGTCTTGAAATACTTACAGGTGCATACGAATGTTGTTAAGGCGAGCATGAGTAAGTTGCAAGTGAGCATGGTTCAACCGAGTCTAGAAAAAGTAGATGCAAGAACAACAACGCATGAATTGTCACTAACTTCTGGTACTCGCACAATGCCAATCTATGTCAGTGCATTAGGTTTTGACACGACATAGTATCTCTAGTAGGTGTTTCACTGGTCGAATACACAGTTGAAACTTGATGTGATTCCACTACAATATTTGCATGAATTCCACCAGGGCATTGATGAGGAATTAAATATCATAGAACAACATGCCCTAGTGATCATTTAGGATGTTAAAAAGGAAAGGTAGAGCATGTATTAGGAAAGAAAACTTGTTATCCAACAGCACAAGGTTGAGTCAGCACAATGGAAAAATCTTGAAGAAGTTATCTCCAAGGCATGCAGTGAGATACCATAGCTCTAGATCCCGACTGCAGTTGTGCTCGAAGAGAAATTTGCTACGCTGGACACAACAATGATGGACTCCAAGGAAAAATTGACGAAGTGAGAATGGAAATGTAGATGAAAATCGTTGAGCTATAGATGAAATTATAGCCTACCACTCCGCTAGAAATCCGAGAGTAGTGTACAACAAAGTTGAAAGTGGCCACACAATAGATTGAGTTCCACACACAGGAGTGTAAGAATGTCAATGGAGAAGTTATAGATGTATGGTACTCATTGTAGGAGGACCCTCAGTTACATAGGATAAGGGCCGAAGTGCGTGAGAAGCTTGAACATCTAGATCAAATTAAGGTCACTGCAAAGACCTTAGCACCAATGCAGTGACTTACCAATCTCTATGAGGGTAAATTCTTACAGGATTAGGTTGATGAGCTGCACAGGAAGGAGGAAATACTTGCATCCAGAATGATGCCATGGGAAGTTGAGGCTAGTCAACTCTCCAAAATTTTGGAAAAGAATCTAAATACTCTGCACGAGACTCAGAAGGTAATTGAGTAGAAGGAACTGAAGAAATTCACAGAGACGCTACTTAGAGAAATCAACGAATTTGAAAAACAATGCGCCAAATTTGTTCCACCATTGCAGGATTCCTTAAGTGGCATCAAAGAAAATATTGATGATGCACCACCTTTGTGACTTGGGATGAGTCACAATTTTATTTTGGGGGCCTATTAAACATGGGATGACCTTGAAGAAAGCAATAGAGAAGACTCTATAGATCGAGGAGCAAAACATGCAACGCAGAGTCCATTTGAGTCTTAGGGGATTTGGGGTGGGTCAAAGCCCCTGATTTTGTATTGGGATGGGATTAGTTTGTGAAAGTTGAACTCTGCCCATGATTTTGGAACATGGTATTGTAAATGCAAAATCTATATAAGGAGTCTAGATAAAAGTCATAGGCAGTCGATAATTGAATGATAGATTCGATGAATGCATTTTAATGTAAGACTATTTTGAGTCAGAGTCTGTGTTTGTGTTAGAGAAAAGTCTTTTGCAAAAGAGTGCGTGGATACCTTAGGAAGTTTGCAGTTGTGTGCGTAGACCCCTGTAACTGTGTGCACAGGGTGGAAAGTGAATGTATGAGAAGGATTTGGCTATTAATGTAAGAACTGTTTGGATAGATCTAAGTTATACTGATGTGTTTTCTTTACTTGTTTTTTCTGAGTATCTTTGTTGAATAAGGGTTTATTTCTGTAATTTAATAATTTATATCTGTTTATGGTTATTAATAATATTTTATGCATGAAAAAGTAATATCGCATAGTTACTGGTAAGTTCAACATATGTGTTTAACAATGCTTGTGTTATTGATAGATCAGACTTGCGAAGCATTGTTAAAGAGGAAAATCCCTCAATCCACAGTCCATAGTCCCTATGGATGTATAAAACTGGTTCTAGCACCCCCCTATATTGCCTTAGGTGAGACTTCGGTCTGTGCAAGAAAGTTTTGCTGAAAGGGACGATAATGGTGGGTTTTGTTGGTTCGCGTAGCCACATTTGAACTTGTGTCTAGGCTGCATCAACCCAACAATGCAACAAAGGAAAAAATGCATTCAAGTGGCGAATTGACATATAGATTCCGAAAATACTTTTTAAAAGTAAACATTAGATGATAACAAGTCAAGTTTACATAGTAAATCTGCTGGATACATGTTAGTTTGGTGAATAATTGCAGAAAATACTTTATTTTTTGACAAAATGGATTTAGTTAATAAAAATAGAATGATATTTACGATTTTAATAAAATAGTTTCTCGACACTAATTTCTAAAGCGTGTAGGGTGGATTAATCATGAAACATAATCATGTCAATTGCATTATGTCAAATTGGAATTTAAGTAATATGTATATGATTTAAAGTAATATATTTTTTAGAAGTCTTTTTCTGATTAAATATCATCCAAATCAATACTATCCACACTAACAATGATTACAAGTTAGTGGATAGCATTGAAATAGATGGTAGTTAAACAACAATTTAGAAATTAAATGTAATTCCTGATTCAGATGACTTATTGCCTCTTACACATTATATATACACCTGTTTTCTAAACAAGTAATTTGTCAATGGTCATTTTGTTCTAAACTGGTTAGTAGATTATAGGAAATTGAATTTCTTCATTGATCTAAAACTGTTAAGTGGCTTGAGGTATTAATTTATTATTTTTCTATTATTATTTTTGGTTTGTTAATAATAACAAAGAAATGTATCAAGGAAACAATGGCAAGGGTATAGGGGAAGATGTTCATGCATGAAGTGAATATACTTTAATTCTCAATTAGTATGCCTTAATGCTAATAAAATATACTTTAATTTTAATGCATAAAATTCTAGAACTCAAGAAAATTCTTAGACGTCTCGAAGATGAGCTAGATATCATAAGAAAATTATCAAAAGAGCTATTGAAAATCATGAACAAGTGAATTAGTTCTTGTTTTCGAGAGCGTATTTAGTACAAGTGTTAACTTCCAGACACAATGGTTAATTAGTAGAGAAAGTGCTCGATTTTTTTTTTCTATTTATTGAGTATATTTCGAAATTGAGTATATGCTAAATTATATTTATTGTAATATTGTAATATGTAATCTATTTATTGTAATTATAGATTACATATCTATTTATAAATGTAATATGTTTTATAATCTATCTCAATTTAGAAACTAAATTCAGCTTTGTATGTGATATGCAACCAACTCAAAAAATGAAAAAAATAATAGATCAACGACTTAGAAAATATCCTATTCGAGTGGGAGACCTCATTTAAATTACATAAATAGGAAATAATTTGGTGATTCATGTGAAGAAACCTCCTTTCTATATATAGGGGTCGAAGGGGTTACAATATAATCCTAGCTGACATAACAATAATAATGTAAGGGCATAACAATAACAATAGTTGGCTTATATGGGGTACAATAATAACAATATGGGGACTACAGGGGAACAACAATAACAATAATAGGTCTACACTAACAATAACATGATACACTAGTATTATAGGGACCTAACAAGCCTATCTCCAAAAACGTGTTTTCCTCAATGCTTGAGTAGCTCTAGATGCTTATTTATAAAATTCTCATCCTCCCATGTCAAATCTTCAGCGGGTAAGTTCTTCCACTTGATGAGATTAGATGAAATAGATCGATTTAGTAGCTATCGAGTTCTTTTTCCGTGGCTGCTTTAGGTTCCAATATTATTTTTCCTTCCTCTTCAATATCTAGAAATATTGTTTGCATTGGGAGCTTGTCATCTATAACCTTCTTTAAGCATGAACATGGAAAACTAGGTGCACATGGGAAGATGCAAGAAGCTCCAATTTGTATTCCATAGTACCAATATTTTGCAACACATTGTAAGGACCATAATACAATGGTAATAATTTATTATCCTTCGTATATTTCTTGAGGGAAATTTATTTTTATGGTTGTAGCCGTAAAAATACCCAACCGTCTACATAAAAACTTGTTTCGCTGTGATGTTGACCTGCCTGTTGTTTCATTCGATTCTGTGCCAAAGTGACATTATCCTTTAAGATTTGTAGAAATTTTTGTTGATGCTCGATGTTATATTACATTGATTGAACCTTATAATTTTCTCTTAAAGATGATGTGATGGATGGTGGATGATATCCATAAATTTCCATAAATGGGGACATTTTTTGTATAGTATGGAAGGAAGTGTTATACCACCATTTAGCCATAGGTAACCACTTGAACCATTGTGTATTTTTATGAGATACAAATAAACAAAGATATCCTTTGAACATTTGTTCACTATCTCAGTTTTCCATCAGATTGAGGATGTTATGATGAGATATGGGCTAAATTAATAGCCAAACAAGAAAATAATTCTGTCCAAAAATTTCCAGTAAAAATGGGATCTTTGTTGCTTACAATAATCTTTTGCTTTCCATGTATCTTTTGAATTGTTTCCATAAATGTAGTAGAAATTGTACTAGCTTTAAATGGATGAGATAATTCACAAAAGTGTGCATACTTGGTAAGTCTATAAAATACCACCATGATGACAATATTTCCTTTGGAAGTGGGAAAACATGTGATAAAGTCCATTGAAACCTCCTCTCAATGTTGAATTTGAATGGATAAAGGTTGTAATAGACCCGTGGTCTTAACTTTCTAAAATTTATTTTGTGGAAAACCAAACATTCCCCCACAAACTTTTTAATATAATTTTTAAGGTAATCCCAAAAAAAATCCTTCTTGAACCTCTGATAAGTTTTTAAAAATAGTAAGTGCACTCCTAAGGGAGAGGTATGCAATTCTAAAAGAATGTTTTATTTGAGTTGAAAATTATTATAAAGATATAAGAGATCTCTGTACCATAATGAATCATTTTTCCAACTAAATGTATAAGATGTATTGTGGTCTTTTTGTGAATTATTAATAAGTTTCCACACCTTTTCATAATTCTTCCATTCATCCTTTGATTTGGTTATCCACTCAGGTTGGATAATAGAAATGGCGCAAAGAAATCCTTCCACATCCTCATCCATTCTTGAGAGTGCATCTGCAACAACAATTTTCTTCCCTTTTTTATAGATGACTTAAAAGTCCTATCCCAACATCTTTGTGACCCATTTTTTTTTCTCTTTTGAAGATACTATTTTTTCTAAAAATTTTATCTATTTTTACCTTGAAATGTCCTCCCATTGGGCAGTGTATCCATTTACTTAGTTCATGTAGTGTTGTCAACATTTCCTCCTCATAAATAGGTTTCTCTAAATATTTTCCTTTGATTGGACAAATTTCAAAAGCAATGGGACTTCCTTCCTTCATTAAAACCACACCAATTCCATTTCCCGAAGCATCACATTCCACAATAAAGGTTTTTGTGAATTATTGTTGTAGCTAATACCGATGTTTTCCACATTGCCTCTTTAAGATGTTAAAAGGCCTTATTTGCTTCTACAGTCCAAGAAAATGAATTTTTCTTCAGTAATGATGTTAGAGGTGTCGATATTCTACCATAATTATTAACAAACTTGTGATAATACCCTATTAAACCCATAAATCCTTGAATATTCTCTATGGTTGTGGAGATTTTCCATTCCTTAATGGATTTAATTTTGTTAGGATCTACCTTTACACCCTCATGAGATACAATATGACCCAAATATTCCAGCTCCTATGCTCCAAAGAAAGATTTCGAGGTTTTCACATATAATCGTTTATCCTTTGTGTTAGTGTCAGTCTAGTCATACTGCCACCAGTGATCAAAATTTCTCTTTTGGATTTGCATATTAGGATTCCCGTACCATATATTTTCACCATTTCACTAGGTCACGGATTCATTGATGGTAGTGGTCTTTCATCAGTTTTCCCTCATGTGAAACTTGCTGATTCTCCTCTCTATGGTCTTTAGTCATGAGTCACTTTCACTCTCAAAATCATATTATTAGGTCATAGGGTTGGTCTCATTAGGTTCTAGGGTCTCACCATGGTCAAATTAATGAGTCAAGTGTCAATAAATATTTGCAAGGTCATGAGAAGGTCAATAAACTCAAAGTCACAGCACCTCAGAAGATCAAAGAAATGTTTTATTCAGCTTGATGTAATTTTAACCTCAAAACCATGTTTTGAGGTGAAAAAATGATACTTTTCCTTTATTATCATCTCTTATGTAATTTTATAATAAGTCACACTTCAGAAGCTGCTATCTCCAAAATAGTCACGACCCTGCCCTTCAGAGAAATATTCCACAACATTTTCAGTGTCAAATCATGTTCTAAGTATTTCCATTCAAAAGAGCTCGGAAAGAGATTTCCAACGGTATATTACACTCTCAAAACTGACTCATGGATTGAAATTTATGCCTAAGTGAATAAAGCTCCCCTATACCCTAAACCAACCCCTTTTCCCATTTCTTCCTAAACTTCATTTCATTAAAATTTTATGTTTTTTTATAAAACCCCATTTTCCCCCATTTGATGGAAAAATCACATTATTAAAACCTTTTAAAAACATATTCGATCTAATAAACTGCTTCTCCTCCATACCCCTTTATAATAAAGTTTTAAAGTTTTCTTATTATAAAATTCCCCCTCCGATCGCAATCGCACCATATGTATTGTGCTCCCCGATTGGCTCCTTATAAAAACTCCGATGCGATTGCATTGAGTCCACCCAATTTCCATACCTCTGATTGACTTATCACCAATTGCATATAACAGATGAGATCCCGATCGTCGATTTGCTCATCCGATCGGACGACCCATACTTCATCGCTCCATCCCGATCGGCGCTTTCGATCGTTTCCCTCCCGATTGACTCCCCCCGATTAATCCTCTGCCGTCGATCTGCCCCTCCAATCAGACGGATCATACACCGTCATGGCATCGCATCAGGAAAATCCTTTTGTATATAGCATGTTGCCTCCACTTCCCTTCGATTTCCGATAGCAACTGGCCTTCGGGTCCCACCATATAACCTTCTACCCATTTATAATATAAAGGGCCTTTTCCTTTATAAATCTTAAATTTTGTTTTATTTTGTTTTATACAAAGGATTCCCCCATCGCCTATCCCCAATTGCATTAGCGAAATCTTATTATGTAATACGCCCACCCCAAAACCCTAATTCCGATTGCAATTTACGTTCCCGAGTCCCACTTTAAAAATCCCTTCGCTCTTTTAAATGAAAAAATTGCTTTTTCCTTTGTAAACACATAAGATTTGTTTTAAATCTGTTTAAAGGGATTTCTACGCTCTCCTATTATATTACCCCATCAGACCTATGCCAATCGCATTGGAGTTTTTTGCCTCATTCTCATAACATCTTCCCCTTTCCTCTGATCCCCGGTTGCGATTACACCATCGCAACGTGTATTTTCAATTGCTCCATTATATATTGTATCCCCTCTTCCCCATTGATCTCGATTGCAATTGCGATTTTGGACCCCACCTCTCCCTTTCGCTCCTATTAATTCAAAAGGGGATTTTCCTTCATTAAAGGCATATTTCAGTTTTATTGGTTCTCAAGGCGTTTCTCGGCATATATGAGATTTTCAATAAAATAAAGGAAACAGTCAAGGGCTGAGAGCTAATTATGAAACAGAAACTTCTATGGCAGCAAAAAAATAGGGATCTTCTCTTTAGATTGTCTGTTTTCATTCATCCAGCATATCAATGAAACTGCCAAAGTGGTCGAAATGTATTATTGTTCCTTCTTTTCAGGGGCAGTCTTTTGGTTCTTTTTCCATGTTCGGATTTCAGTTCTTGAGGTGGAAAACAACTCTCTTTTTCTTTATATCTACTTCCCACAATTCTGATCTATTTAAATGTAATTTTAAATTATTTGTAGAGCATTCTGTAAATCACTAAGTAAGGGAATAGTGTGGAAAATCAAGGAGGACACTCTGCGCTCCGTTGTACAATTTGATAGGGGATTAATAAGATGTGCATCTCTGATTTGTGGGATCCATCTGGTATGATTTTTAGCACTTGTTATCTCCTTTTTGTTCATATGTAAATTTTTATGTGTAGCATTCATTCATAAACATTCCAGTTGAATGCTTTCAAGATAGATAGGTAGAATCCATTTTTATGCTCTTCCTTTGGAAATCATTCAATATTCTGTGTTTTCTTCTGTTTGAAAAGGATCCATCCTTATGCCCTTTTAAGCCCCTCACCAGTATTTCCATTCCATCCTTATTTAAACTTAATTTTTTAATTTCCTGCCTATATTTCCCCATGAAATAAACTGTATCCCTAATTTAATTCCCCGACTCAAACTGTCTCATTTTTTCCATACTACCCTGAAGATTCATTTATTTAAAACATTTTCCCATTATTATACCTACCCTAAAATCAGTTTCATAATTGTACTTTGTTGAATATCCTTTCACGGAGAGAGCCCTCTCTTGACCTTGTAGGGCCAGCTACAAGGCTGAGCGTGGTTTAGATGTTACCCTGATTCGCCTTTCTTCAGCCTGAGTTTCAGATTAGGTGATAACATTTCTGGCGACTCCACTGGGGAAGCGATCTGACTGTCTTCAAGCACATATTCTTGGCACTCAAATTGAAGGTGTTTATTCTGTTTTGAAGAAGGTCGAACAGAGGCTCTGTAGAGGAGAAAAATCATAGTCAGTCCCTGTGTAAATGAAGAGTATTGAAACCTCTTTCTAAAGGTTAAACTCAGGTTGTATAGAACGCGACAATTCTTTATAATCCCTGTTGTTGGAGTAAAAAACATTTTTCTGTTGCCGGTGGAATAATATTAGTGGGACCCATCCATTGAGTTATTGTGAGGAGTTAAGTGCAAAACTACAGCGAAAACCTGAGTTAAGCGTAGTTCATTTACCAGAAGTAGGTTTCAGAAACCAATACCGCCTTTGTTGCACCTCTTTTGGCCCAGAGCGAAACCACGCCAAAAAAATGTGATCGAATAATATTTGGGCATGTCATCTCCAAAATACCACCCATATCGCACAAATTTCATGTGTTAACTCTCGGCCTTTCAAAAAACGCGATATCGATGAGGATCGTTCAATCTAGAGAATGTCAGATCTGACAACAATCGCGTAGTGAAGAGCACGAGTAATAAATCCAGTTATGGTATAGCGGTTTTGCATTATTAAATGTTTATTTAATTCATAAAAAGGCGAATAATGGATGCGTGGGGCCCCGTTGAATGAAATGTATGTCGCGTTGGTAGAATAAATGGGTTTAGTGATATAAGTTCGAAGGTTGGTGGTTATTTAAGGAAATAGGGCCATTGTTATAATATTTTGGATATTATGACTGGAGTGATAAGGATTGCCTAAATGTTTCAAGTGTGTTCCCCTATATCACATGAACCTTTAAAATATTTGTTTGAGAAGTTTGAATATTATTGCAAAGCGAACATTGTTAAATTGCTTTGGGAGGGGAATATAATTACAAGAACTTATTCCAAAGTCATAATATATTTCTAGTATCAGAGCATAAAGACAAATCACCCCAGTAATATTCTCCTTGTAAATTCCTGGACTATGGAAGCTGATTTTCAGAGTTTGCTAGGCTGAAATAGAATTCTATAAAGTATAAATTTCACCACACTGGCTTCAAGAATATACACAAGGGCTAATCGAGATCCAAATCCTCCCCCTATGTTTGAGAATCCTAATGTTATCCCAAGAATAGTCAGAAGACAAGAGGGATCACTAATTCCT
Organism: Pinus albicaulis; assembly: GCA_034641835.2. Classification (NCBI taxonomy): domain Eukaryota; kingdom Viridiplantae; phylum Streptophyta; class Pinopsida; order Pinales; family Pinaceae; genus Pinus; species Pinus albicaulis. The sequence goes on along the minus strand of CM076584.1, from coordinate 1,618,300,829 downwards.
AGACCTATTTTCAGATCCCATACCTGGCCCAGTGAGTGGTTTTTTGTAGAAGATATTTCTTTTGATGAGAGTTTTGAGCTTTCTTTGTTTAAAAGTAAGTCTGAAACTGCACTTGATGACACAATTTTAGATCCACAATTTCTTGTAGATATTGAAGTTCAAAGGGAAAATGCATCAATTGATGATTATATTTTGAATTCCCCTCAGTCATATATCACTATAACTAATATCCCTGAGCCTTCAGAGTCATCAGGAACAACATTTCCTCCTCCTAATTCATCAACATTCCCATCAGTCAATTCCCAGCTTTCATCTCCTCCATCAACACCTCCCTTGAATCCTTGTACTACAAACACGGTAGTAAATCCATCTCAAGTCATGGCTGCCTAGTATGCACCCCTGGTTTTACCTCAGGTTCTGAATGATATGCCTGTTGATTATCAAAGTAAAATTCCTATATTTTATGCCACTCAAAGCATTACAACCCAGCAACATGTTGATAAGATGAATGATTTTTTTGATCTACATGAGGTAGAGGCATAAAATGTAACCACAAGATTGTTTGTCCAAATCTTTGGAGGTGAAGTTAGAAAGTGGTTCAGAGCTTTACCAGCAGGCTCTATCCGCACTTTGCAGGAATTACATACACATTTTTTAGACTGATGGGAGGTAAAGAAAAATCCACTCCAAATTTTGTCTGAATGTGAGAATATTAAAAGAAATGTGGGTGAAACTGTACAAGATTATTTTCTAAGATTCAATGCTGTATATAATGTTATTCTAGCTAACTTGAAACCTCCTCTGGGATTAGCCTTTCTGAAATTTCCAGATGGTTTCAATGCTGATATGGCATATCAGCTGCGAGAGAGAGATCCCACTATGCTAGAAGACATGAAGAATATAGTTGTAAGTGTAGAAGCAAATCTGCTAGCCAAAAGAGCACAAACTAGAGCTGAAAAAAGAGTCACTGTGAAAGAAGAAGCATCTCCTTCGGATAGCAAGATGGACACTTTGATCCGAACAGTTGAAAATATGGTTGATCGATTAACCATTTCAGACAGGCCTGAAGCACAAATAAGGAATCTGAATTCCAGAGGACAACAACGGTAATTCAGAATTAAGCATAGGGAACAGAGAGCACGGGACCAAACAGAGCCACAACAGCAAATCAGAACTCCATTGCAGTAGAATTTTGTTCAAGGAACAGAGATAGACGATGATGATGATCTTGTGATTGAAGCCAATCATTTCTTCACTGCATATGGTGCGCTCATATTTCTTACTGAAGATGAAGAATACACAACGACTGCAGACATTTGAAAAGATGAAGATTTCATTTTGGCCAATGATGCAGTGTTAGAATATGAGTCCGATGATTACCAGAGAGGGTACATAAACGCTTTATCGGCCCAAAAAAAGCAGTATTCTTTGAGGAAAATATATGTTTCGATTAATCCCATTCAGAAGAGAAAAGAGATCCAAACAAAGAATGATTCTCAGAAGAAAGGGAAAGAGCCGACCGATCCTTCCTCCAGCAAAACACCTTCCGCGATTAACATAGAAAATGAAAAGAATCAGTAGAGCACAACAAAGGAGCAAACAGAGAAGAAAGATCCTTGCATCAAAGAGGTAGAAAAATCTCCCTCTTTTAATTTAGAAAATGAGATTTCTAAGCCGAAAATGTCTATGCCCTTGACTGAGTTGGTGAAAAATAGTATTTATAAACATCATGTGTCTAGAATTTTGCAAATATATTATGTATCAGATATGGTAAATGTTGAATATTATTACCCTGAACTCATCTTCAGCCCAACCATAGAAGATCAATCTGAAGAAAGTGAAGTCCCTCCCTTTTACCTGAGTCTTAGATTACACGAGTTCATCCTACATAATGCTATGTTGGACTCTAGAGCCTGGCATAATTTGATGCCCAAAGCCATCATGGAGAGGTTAGGACTTGATATTACCCGTAAATATCATGATTTGTATTCTTTTGACTCAGGTAGGGTCCATTGTATTGGTCTTATCAAAGACTTGGTAGTGTCTTTAGATCAATCCTAGCCAAGAATGTCTTGATGGATGTAGTTGTTGCTGATGTTCCACCACAATTTGGAATGCTTCTATCCAGGTCTTGCGGTGCAAAACTTAAAGGAACCATGCAGCTTGACTTCTCTTATGCCACCATTCCCATGTTTGGTCAGTTGAGAAAACTATATAGGGAGAAGAAAATGAAAGATATGATCACTAGCAAAGAGAAGCCAGTTAATCATCCCATTAATGCAATCCATATAGATTTAGAGTCCTTTGTCTTATATTCGGATGGTGGTTTGAATGATGAGAATGTTCAGTTGGTACAAGTAGATGAGATACCTGAGATTTTAGAGAATTTTAGGGAAGTCCTCAAACAGGAAAAAGATAAAGCAACAAGCACTTCTAAGCCTCCTGCTTGCCAGCAGCAAAGGGATAATGAACAGCAGAAAGATGAAAAAATCAGTGAAGATAAAGCAGAGAAAGAAGTAAAGTTTCAACATATGGAAGAAGAAGAAGAAGGCCTTTGGAGCATGGACTTTGATGGAGCTGTTGGGAAGGACAAAGCTAGTATTGGAATATGGATTCAGAGCCCTATTTTCCAGCCTGAAAAGGTTCCTAGTAATGTTAGAGTATGTGCTTATAAGTTGGATTTTGATTGCTCTAACAATGAAGAAGAGTATGAAGCTTTGATTGCAGGTTTGAAAATTTTGAAGAAGTTAAATGCAAAGATGATTTCTGTATATGGAGATTCAGAGCTGATAATCAAACAGGTCAAAGGAGAGTACCAGGCAAAGAATCCCCGATTGAGGGCCTATCAAAATGCAGTCCTTGATATCTCGAAGACATTTCCTAAGTACACTTTGATAGCAGTACCCAGGATGCAGAATATTATTGCTGATTCTCTTTCCACTACTGCAAGCAACTTGAAGATTCCAATGAACTCCAGCAACAAGTTTGAGATTTATGTCAAACACACGCTTGCTTTTCCTGACAATTTAAGATATTGGCAAGTGTTTTGGGATGACAATGAGATCAATGCTTTTTTGCAGAGTGATGGAAAATTAAAAGATACTCCCATAGAAGGTGACTATGAGGTTGATGGTCAAGAAATCGAAGTAAATCAGATGGACATATTGCAGCTTAAAGATAATGTAATTCCTAGAGGTCTCATACCTTTAGAGGAGCTTTTTGATCAGGATGATGTTGCAAAGAAACCAAGCTTGGTGCCTACTGAGAAAGGAGCCGAAGATGTGAATCTTGGAACAAATGACAAGCCCAAGTTTGTGAAGTTGTCAAAGGCATTGTCCCTTTAGGTAAAGGAAAATTATGTTAGATTTCTTTCTGAATTTTCTGATGTGTTTGCATGGGATTATTCAGATTTGAAGGTGTATGACAAGAACATAATCCAACATAATATTCCCATCAAGCTGGATCAGAAGCCATTTAGACAGAAGCTAGGAAGGATCAACCCAAAGCTGCTCCCATCCATTTAAAAAGAGGTAAATAGATTTTACAAATCTGGTATCATTGTTCCTATTAGATTTTTTGACTGGATTTCAAATTTGGTCTCGGTACGTAAGAAGAAAGGAGAGATAAGGTTGTGCATAGATTTTTGGAATCTGAATAAAGCATCCTTAAAGGATAATTATCCACTTCCGAAAAGGGACCATATTTTGCAGAGAGTAGTTGGAGCATCTAGGATGTCACTACTTGATGGCTACTCAGGCTATCATCAGATCTTGGTGCATGAGAAAGACCAAGACAAAACTACCCTCACAACACCCTGGGGAACCTTATAGTATGCCAAAATGCCATTCGGTCTGAAGAACGCTGAAGACACTTTCCAGCGAGCAATGGGCATTACTTTTGATATGAAAAAGATGTTTTTCTTGTTGTTTATTTGGATGATCTAACAGTGTTTTCTAGTTTTGATGATGAGCATTTGCATCAATTTAGGGTTGTGTTTCAACGATGTAGAAAGTTTGGGATTTCTCTCAATCCAAGGAAGAGTCTCTTTGCCATGGATGAAGGCAGTTTGCTAGGGCATATCATCTCTAAAGATGGTATTCGTATTGATCCTTCGAGAGTGGAGGCAATTCAGCACATAGACCTTCCATGGAACAAAAAGGAGATTCAAGCATTCAATGGAAAGATGAATTTCTTGCACAGATTTATACCCAATTTGGTTGAACATATAAAAGAAATGACTAACATGTCGAAGAAGGATAGCACTGTCAAATGGAGTGAGGAATCTATCAAGTCATTTAATATGGTAAATTTTGCTTTGTCCAATTCCCCAATCTTGATTAGTCCCGACTATACTCAAGATTTTATTATTTTTTCATTTTCATCGGAGCATACTATGGCTGCAGTTTTGATGCAAAAGAGAGCTCAGGTTGAAAATCCAATTGCCTTTTTCAATAGGACTATTAGAGATGTTGCCTTGCAGTATAATATTATTGAAAAACAAGCATTGGCCCTTATAAAAGCATTGAAGGATTTTAGGGTCTATATTCTGCATTCACATACTATAGCATATGTTCCTAATGCAGCAGTAAAGGATGTCCTAATGAAAACTGATCCAGAAGGTCGAAGAGGTAAATAAATAACAGTTATGTTAGAGTATGATTTGGAGATCAAAACTACAAAGTTGATCAAGGGACAAGGCTTGGAAAAGCTGATGGCCCAATAAAATCTGCGTGCCCTGGATATAAACCTCATAACAACAATGTCAGAGGATGAAGATGAAGGTTTTCTTGTTCTAATTTCAGACATTTTTATACAATCCCCATGGTATTCAGATATTTTTTATGTTCTTTAGCATCTCTCACCACCTCCAGGTATGTCTAAAAGAAAAGGTAGATCACTGAAACTTAAGTCTGCTAAATACTGTATTTTAAACAGTGCTCTTTATTGGAAAGATCTAGGAGGTATTCTGCTCAATTTTTTGGTTGAAGATGAGAATCAGAAGGTAATGCATGAATTTCACAAAGGTGATTGTGGTGGTAATTTTTTTTGGAAGAATAAAACTAACAAAGTGTTGAGAGCAGGATATTATTGGCCCACTTTATTTTCAGATTTGTATAAAACAGTGATGAGTTGTCATGAATGTCAAATTTTCCAAGGGAAGAAGAAATTGCTTCCTCTTCCTTTGAAACCAGTTTCAGTAAACGCTCCCTTTCAATAGTGGGGACTCGATTTCATAGGAGAAATCCATCCCGCATCATCGGCGCAACATCAATGGATCTTGACAGGTACATATTACTTTACTAAATGGATCGAGGCCATTCCAGCAAGGCAGGAAACAAATACGGTAATTATTCAATTCTTAGAATTAATTATTTTATCTTGTTTTGGTTGTCCACATAAAATTATAACAGATAACGTAGCAGCGTTCAAGTCTAAGAAGATGGTGGAGTTATGCGACAAATATAATATCGTGTTGGGTCATTCAACAACGTACTATCCACAAGGAAACGACCTAGAAAAGTCATCGAACAAATCTCTAATAAATATAATAAAGAAAATGCTGGAGGCAAACAAAAGAAACTGGCATCGAAAGCTCATCAACGCGTTGTGGGAAGACAGAGTTAGTAGCAAGAAATCTATAGGTATGTCACCTTTTGAACTAGTTTATGGTACTGATGTTGTCTTTCCTACATCACTTACAGTTCCAATCATGAGGTTATAGCAAGAAGTTGGTAGTGAAGAAGATGACAATCAGCGAAGGATTAATCAGATGATCCACCTTCAACAAACAAGAGAGGAAGTGTCACAGAATGCTATTCAGTTGTAGGAGAAGATAAAGAAGATCTATAACCGTAAGACCAAATCAAGAAATTTTTAGTTGGATGATGTGGTGTTGAGATGGGATGCAAGAAATGAGGACAAGGGAAGCATGGTAAGTTCAAAAACCTGTGGAAAGGACCATACAAGATTTCAGCATACAGGGGACAAAATGCTTTCTTGATTTCAGAAATGGATGGCCAAGATTGCCCTGGAGGAGCAGTGAATGGTAGGCTTTTGAATCAATACCATTGTTGAAGATAATGGATCAGAAACTATGTCATAATCATTGTATATACCGTGTTATTTTTGGTCAGATTTCAAGTACACGGTCATTGAAGTTTGGGGCTTGAGGTGAAGGCTATAAAACTTAAATGATATGTGTAAAGTTTGGTTTTGTTTTAGTTTTCAGTCTTGAGTCAGAGTTAGTCTGCATTGTGTTAGTTTTTAGTATTTTTTGACTACATGCCCAATGGATAAGGCTATTTGGTCTACGGTGTTCTTGGCACCTCCAAGGAGCGACCATCCCCATTGGAGCCAATGTTAGTGTCAGTCTAGTTATACTGCCATCAGTGATCAAAATTTCTCTTTTGCATTTTCATATTAGGAGTCCCATACCATAAATTTTCACCATTCCGCTAGGTCATGGATTCATTGATGGTAGTGGTCTTTCATTAGTTTTCCCTTATGTGAAACTTGTTGATTCTCCTCGCTATGGTCTTTAGTCATGAGTCACTTTCACTCTCAAAATCATATTATTAGGTCATAAGGTTGGTCTCATTAGGTTCTAGGGTCTCACCATGGTCAAATTAATGAGTCAAGTGTTAATAAATATCAGCAAGGTCATGAGGAGGTCAATAAACTCAAAGTCACAACATCTTAGAAGATCAAAGAAATGTTTTATTTAGCTTGATGTAATTTTCACCTCAAAACCATGTTTTGAGGTGAAAACATGATACTTTGCCTTTATTATCATCTCTTATGTAATTTTATAACAAGTCACACTTCAAAAGCTGCTATCTCCACAATAGTCACCACCCTGCCCTTCAGAAAAATATTCCACAACATTTTTAGCGTCAAATCATGTTCTAAGTATGTCCATTAGAAATATCTCAGAAAGAGATTTCCAACGGTATATCACACTCTCAAAACTGACTCCTAGATTGAAATTTATGCCTAAGTGAATAAAGCTCCCCTATACCCTAAACCAACCCCTTTTCCCATTTCTTCCTAAACTTTATTTCATTAAAATTTTATGTTTTTTTTATAAAACCCCATTTTCCCCCATCTGATGGAAAAATCGCATTATTAAAACCTTTTAAACACATATGCGATATAATAAACCACTTCCCCTCCATACCCCTTTATAATAAAGTTTTAAAGTTTTCTTATTATAAAATTCCCCCCTCTGATCGCAATCGCACCATACATATTGTGCGCCCCGATTGGCCCCTTATAAAAAATCCGATGTGATTTCATTATGTCCACATGATTTCCATACCTCTGATTGACTTATACCTGATTGCATATACCCGATGAGATCCCGACCGTTGATCTGCACATCCGATTGGATGGCCCATACTTCATCGCTCCATCCCGATCGACGCGTTCGATCGTTTCCCTCTTGATTGACTCCCCCCGATTAATACTCCACCATCGATCTGCCCCTCCAATCAGACGGCTCATACATCGTCACACCATCGCATTGGAAAAATCCTTTTGTATATAGCATGTTGCCTCCGCTTCCCTCCGATTTCCGATAGCAACTAGCCTTCGGGTCCCACCATATAACTTTCCACCCATTTATAATACAAAGGAGATTTTCCTTTGTAAATCTTAATTCTTTTTTTATTTCGTTTTATACAAATGATTCCCCCATTGCCTATCCCCAATCACATCAGCGAAATATTATTATGTAATACGCCCGCTCCAAAACCCCGATTCCGATTGTGATTTATGTTCCCGGGTCCCACTTTAAAAATCCCTCCGCTCTTTTAAATGAAAAAATTCCTTTTTCCTTTGTAAATGCGTAAGATTTGTTTTAAATCTGTTTAAATGGATTTCTCCACTCTCCTATTGTATTACCCCATCGGATTTTTTTACCTCGTTATCATAACATCTTTCCCTTTCCTTCGATCCCCAATTGCGATTACACCATCGCAACGTGTATTTTCAATTGCTCCATTATATATTGTATCCCCTCTTCCCCATTGATCTCAATTGCGATTTCGATTTTGGACCCCACCTCCTTTCCCTTTTGGTCCTATTCATTCAAAAGGGGATTTTCCTTCATTAAAGGCATATTTCAGTTTTATTGGTTCTAAAGGCGTTTCTCAGCATATATGAGATTTTCAATAAAAGAAAGGAAACAATCAAAGGCCGAGAGCTAATTATGAAACAAAAACTTCTATGGAAGCAACAAAATAGGGATCTTCTCTTCAGATTTCCTGTTTTCATTCATCCAAATTATCAGTGAAACTGCCAAAGTGGTCGAAATGTATTATTGTTCCTTCTTTTCAGGGGCAGTCTATTGGTTCTTTTTCCATGTTCAGATTTCAGTTCCTAAGCTAGAAAATAGCTCCCTTTTTCTTTGGATCTTATTCCGACAAATCTGGTCTATTCAAATGTAATTTTAAATCATTTATAGAGCAGTCTATAAATCAGTAAGTAAGGGAATAGTGTGGAAAATCAAGGAGGACGCTCTATGCTCCATTGTCCAGTTTGAAAAGGGATTAATAAGATATGCAACTCTGATTTGTGTGATCCATGTTGTATGAGTTTTAGCATTTTTTCTCTCCTTTGTGTTCATATGTAAATTTTTATGTGTACCATTTATTCATAAACATTCCAGTTGACTACTTTCAAGATAGATAGGTAGAATCCATTTTTATGCTCTGCCTTGGGAAATCATTTAATATTATGTGTTTTCTTCTGTTTGAAAAGGATCCATCCTTATGCCCTTTTCAGCCCCTCACCAGTATTTCCATTCCATCCTTATTTAAACTTAATTTCTGAATTTCCTGCCTATATTGCCCCATGAAATAACCTGTATCCCTGATTTAATTCCCTGACTCAAACTGTCCCATTTGTTCCATACTACCCTGAAGATTCATTTATTTAAAACATTTTCGCATTATTATACCTACCCTAAAGTCAGTTTCATAATTGTACTTTGTTGAATATCCTTTCACAGAGAGAGCCCTCTCCTAACCTTGTAGGGATAGCTACAAGGCTGAGCGTGGTTTAGATGTTACCCTGATTCGCCTTTCTTCAGCCTGAGGTTCAGATCAGGTGATAACACTCTGAAAATTTGAGCACCCTGTCAACATGTTCAACACGATCCTTCCAAGACTTGGTGTAGATTAGTATATCATCAAAAAAATATTGAAAATGTGGAAGGTGCATTAGTAAGGCAAAAAGTCATGACCAGAAATTCATAGTGACCCTCATGAGTTCTGAATACTTTTTTCAGAATGTCTTCAGTCTTCATTTTAATTTGATGATATCTAGAATGAAGATCCAACTTGGTGAAGTAAATTGTTCCATGTAATTAATATAATAATTCATCAATGACAGGGATGGGAAATTTATCTTTAATAGTGAGCTTGTTGAGCTCCCTATCATCTGGATATATATTCCACGATCCATCCTTCTTGTGCACCAATACTATTGGAGGAGAGAAATAACTTTTTCTAGGTTGAATTATACGAACCTCTAGCATTTTTGCAACCATATGTTCAATCTCACTCTTTTGTGCATAAGGATATTTGTAAGGCCTCATGTTTTGAGGAAAAATTCCTGGAATCGAATGAATAGCATGATCATGATCACAAATAGGTGGGATTCCTTTGGGAGTCTCAAACACCTTGGAATGATGATCCAATACTTTTTGGAGATCTCGAGAAATATATGATTTTGATGTTTGAAATTCTAGTGAGCATAATTTTGAAGTTACGCCTCGTTGTTCTTTCTTCATAAGGTTTTTCATGACATTAGAGTTGATTATCTTTCCTAGCTTCCTTGTGATACCCCGTAATTTAACTTCCTTTCCTTCCCAAAAACATTTCAAGGAATGTTCTTGAAAATTAAAAGTTGTCATCCCCAAATATTGTAACCATTTGACTCCTAATACAACATCAACACCACCCATTGGAATGGAGAGCATTGGAATATTTAATACATATTTCCCCATGGTTAGCTTGATATTATGTAACTTTATAGATCAATTCATAGTTCCTCCATTTGCAACCATCACTTGAAACTCTAGTGTTGGGTATAGGAATAATTTGCATTCCTTGGATACCTTACAATGAATAAAATTATGGGCACTACCATAATGAATCAACACTAATAATTTTTTTTATTAATATGTCCTTATATCTTGAGAGTTTGAGGAGTGATAATTCTTGCCAATGCATTACAAGATATGGTCGGATTCATTTCTTCTTTTTCTAGGGTTGGTTCCTGGTGTGTATCCTCTTCTTTTGAAGTTTCTTGTTCCTTTTCTTCCTCCTCCTCAAAATCTATGTAAAACAATTTCCTCTCAACAGACTTATGAACTTTAGTGTATTTCTATCACAACTATATTCAAGCCCTTTTACTCTTTTTTCTTCCAATTTTTGAGGTGTCAAACTTGTAGGTTGTGGAAGTCTAGGAGTGGAAACACTCCCATTTTTATAGTTGTGACAGATAGGATTCCTTGTCACCATGATTTTTATTTTAATTTTTCTTACCAACGTGAATTCCTTCTCCAATGAATTAAGTTCCCAAAGGTGAACTTTGTGTTGGATTTTATCCTTTAAAGTCCCTATGAAGAAATCAACCTTCTTCTCCTTTGGAATATCATTTGGAAGTCTTCAATGTGTCAGTTGGCTTCTTACCTTATACATTTTCATCATTTATCACTTCTTCTCATTATATTATCATCATAATCACCCATTTTTCACATCAACATCGCTAAATCACGTCTTTTAATTATTTTAGTGTTTTAGTCAAAATTGAGCATTAAAAATAAATTATGACAGAACTGAAAAAGCCTGTAATAGATCGTTTGAATTCGTGGTTGCAAAACACCTGGGATCGAACCAAATACATAGCTGGAAACTATGGGAACCAAGGATGGATGAATACCTATTGTTTCATACCAGAAAAACTAGATTAGGGCTGGGAAATGTTGGTCAAATCGGAGTAGCTGTTCAGAAATATCCCTTGATTTGAGCATAAAATATGGGCAATTTTGTGATTTTTTTGGATTCACCCATATTTTATGTAACCAACTGATAAATTCAACCTCTTAAGGTAGATTGAAGATAATTGTGAGTTGTCCAAAATTTTTAGCTTTTCTTGTTATGTTTTGGCCTATTCAAACAAGGCTCTCATAGTTATAAGTTACCTTTGAACTTATGGAGAGTTATTATTTGCTGAAGACAATTGAAGATTAAAACTTTTTCTCTCTCATTTTATTTTGCATCATATGGTTTGAATGAATTTCTGTAGATGACTGTGTTGAATGTGTACCATGCAAGAGTGGAGGGCCCCCATTTGAGCTAAGTGTACTTTATTGTTACATAGTGTTTATAACTATGAATATGCTGGTTTTAATTATGAATGTTTATTATTATTTGCTGTAGATACTTGTACATGTTTTCATTTTGAACTTTTAGCAATGGCCATGTTTTCGTTTTGTGAAGATTGATCTATAATTCAATAACTAGTTTGAATGTGGAAGGATACCAAGGACTCTTAGATTAGAGCCTCTTATCCATGAACCATGACTCAATTAGATCAAGATTCACTTTCTTGCTTTCTAGATCAACTTTACATGTTTTAATTTCATTATTCTTTCATAGCTGCTTGGAAATGGTGTTATAGAAGGAATGTGGAAGGATACTCCGTACTCTTAGAGTAGAAATAGATTAATGACATTGGCCAATCATTTCCATGCCTTCATAGAATAGATATAAATTATTTTATATATTATATTTGAATGTTTTCATAGAGGAAATCTAAATTTTATCATTCACATGCTTTCATAGAGTAATTTGGAATACTTTATTTTGTGGTCCCATCGTGCATTTCTCTTTTCCAAAACTTAAAACAATGATCTTTGGAACTAAATAGATCTAAGACCCATATATTTTGGTATGTTTCTAAGTATACTAGCCCATATTGATAATGAAATACAAGCTCTAATTTAGTTCTATAAATTATACTTACAATTTTTGCAGCATTGCAGGGGAAGCATACTTTGATATAGCTATTTAGGAAGATTGTTAAATTTAAAAATGAAAAAAAAACACCAAAACAACAACACATTTGAGTTTTTTTTAGTTATGTTTCTTTATGCCTAGAGAGAGATGAAAAATCTAGATTTTCCAAACAAAACCCCCCAACCACTCAACCATCCATGGGAGCAGGACCATTATGACTAATTACACCAGTTGCTAGAAAACCAAATTTAGAAGAATTGGAAGAAAAACAACATTCGGGACAAAGATTGACTCTTGTAGAAAGACAAACTCTGTAGCCTATGAAGTAAAAGGGAAACAAACACAAATAGAAAAATCCTCCATAGGAAAACAAAGAGATACAGGAAAACAAATTGTTGAACAAGTATATCAACCAATCCTCGAACAAATAGAAATAGTTGAGGAAACACAAACTCACCCTCTTATCAAGACATTACAAACAACTGAGAAACAAATGGCATAGGAAGGAAAATGATCTAATGTTCCAAAATTAATTTTGGAACAAAGGATTCAGTATGAAAGGAAAAAAAGAGAATGACAAAGAAAAAGAGAGGAAGAAATGAGAATAGAAGCAGAAAGAAAAAGAGAAGAAGATGCAAAAAGAGAATATGACAACAAGATATGACATGATGCAAAAACAAACAATGATCTGGAAGCTACCTTTGGATTCCCAATTCTAGATACAAGAGAAATTCTTGGAGATGAGATAAAAATGAAGAATATTTCACCTTTTGTTTTTCCAAATTTTTATGGAATGTCTTCTGAAGATCTTGATTCATTAATGTTTGAATTTGATATTTTATGTCGTACTTCTAGTTATATAGATGATACACATAAAATTTATGTTTTTCCTGCTACTCTTAAAGCAGCTCCATTGAAATGGTTTATGGGATTAGGAGAACACACTATTACTTCTTGGGATGACATGAGGAAAATTTTTCTTAAGAAGTATCAAGCCTATTGTAGGCCTAGAGATTCAAAGGAAGATATTTTTCAGGATGTCTCAACAAGAAGATAATAGTTTAGAACAATATTTAGAACGAATTATTTACAATTTACAAAAATTCAAACCACACTCTTTAAATCCTGATACCATTTGAACAATTTTTCTCAAAGGTATATGAGTTGAATACCTTGATATTCTCATTGTCATGGAAAAAGGAGACATCTCATATTTATCATTTGAAGAGATTTTAGAATTATTTCAAAATTATTAGAGAGGAATATCCAAAAGTGGAAAAAGAGAGGTTAATTCAAAAGTAACTAAACCTACAACATGGAGCATAAAAAGAGCAGAATCAGAGAATTTATTTGAGAATTTCGAAACGAATATCTTGAGAACATTAGGAACACAAGTCTATGTACTAAAATCCAAGAAAAAAGCAAGATGAACAAGATCAAGTACTATCAATCTTTTGTCCTAAATGTAGAAAGAAGCAACCATTAAGAGAATTTCCTTTAGATAATATTCATGTGTGTGGAGTTTTTACATAAAATAATTCAACTAAAAATTGTCCAAATATCAATAAATTGCAAGTAAACGCAATGGAAGAAGTACAAGGGATTGAATCTCTTTAGTATTTGGCACCAAGAAGGCCTTGCCAACCACGATTTACAGGTATTGCCCAAAATTTACCTCAACAATTTACTCAACAAATTCCTCAGAGTTATCAATATCATGCTCAATCTTCATGGAGTGCTCTTATGCCATGACAGGCTTGGCCTCCATAGGAATACCAAAACCAACATGCACAATGTTGGCAAGGATATAGTTATTGAACCCAGCCTCCTCAAAAACAATACCAACCTTATCCTCAACAACCATATCAATAGCCATATCCTCAACAACCATTTCAATATCAAAAATTCCAACAACCCCCTCAATCAAACCCATTTCCACAACAACCATTACCTGCACTAACTCCACCTCAGCAACTTCAACTGCCATCTAACTAACCTCCCATACCAGCTCAACTACCAGCTCAATCGGTAGCAAATGATAATACTATAGTGGAAAAACATGTTTATAATACTGAAGAAGGAATAATAATGCCTACATAATCCTTCCTATCAAGGATATCCACTTAAGATCTGGAAAGTTTTTACATAAATATTCTTCAATCATAATAGAAGAACAAATGGAAGATGAGAACCTCAACATATCCACACAGATAAGGAACAAGGAATCAATAAAAAATATCAGGAACAAATCAAAGTAAAAAAACCTCCTTTTCTGGAAAGATTGGATTTAGATAAACCAATTATATATTTACTTGATTTTTATATTTTATAAGAATTAAGAAATATCTGTGTGAAAATTCCTTTATTTCAAGTTATCAAGGAGATACCAATTATACCAAAGCAATCAAGGAAGTTTTTATTAAGAAAACTGGAAAAAGGAAAAATAATCCATCTACAATTCATGTCATTGGGAATCTAGCTAACTTAATGTCAAAGTATACTAGGTTGAAAAAGTATGTTGATCCAGGAATTCCAGTAGATACTATTCCTATCAATAAATTTTCAATATCCAATACTTTGATTGACTTAGGTGCAGCCATCAATGTCATGAAAATTGAAACAATGGAACGACTCAAATTGCAAAATCTTCGACCAACTACTAAAATACTGGAACTAGTTAATAGATCTAAACTATTGCCTGAAGGTATACTTGAAGATAACATAGTGTCCATAGATTCTTGGGAATATCCAATAGATTTCTTGGTATTTTAACAAAAAAAAAAATGTAGGCGGATAAATAATATATAAATAATATAATATAATTAAATAAATAAGTAAATAAATAATAAGTCAAGAGAATGATAAAAATAATAAATAAAACAATAAACAATAACTGGAGTTCTAAATAAAATAGTAAATAATAAACTATCCTAAAACAATAAACAAATAAGTAAAGTTAAGAGTTAATTAACAAAAGTAAAAAGGAATAAATTAACAAAGAGTTAAACTAAGAAACTAAAAAAATTAGTAAATTTAGCAAAAAGTAAATAAAACTAAGAGAAACACTAAATTAAGTAAAGCTAACAAAAATTAAGTTAAACTATGAGAACAATAAAGCATAAGTTGCATGTTGACACAATGAAAGTGTGCATGTGGTTCCCATTCCATTGTTTGGTTTATTTAATAGACATTGAGGAAGATTCAAAGATTATTCTTTTATCTGTTCTCTGGAGAGAAAGGTATTGTGAGGCAAAGGATACCCTGGCAGTAGTACGTTGATTGAGGGCTCAGGGGTGGCCAACTATGGAAGGAATACATACATTTGAGCCTACGGTTGGGTGGAGAGCTTTCCCCAAAACTTTGTTGCAGTCTAGGATTCAGATAGCGTGTAACTTTGGAGTCTCAAGTGAGGAATATCGCCATTGCAGGTAAGTCGTCTTGCTAATGTTTTTTAAAATTATATGATAATTAGTTAAAGAGTTTTTGGGTTGAGTATTAATTATTTATATGATATAATTAATTGCTTGTAAAAATTCGAGGTTATTACATATGGTATCAGAGCCCAAGTTACAACCCCTAAAATCCATGAGTCCTTTTGTTATTACATACATTTATTATATAAAAACATATTTTCTATTAAACAAAAAAAAATTTAGTTGTGAATATGACATGATAAACTTTCTCTTATTGATAAACTAAAATTACATAACAAAAAAATTATATTTTAAATCATGATAATGAAAAGTTATAGTTTCCAAATTAGTAAGTAAATACATGCATGCATTCAAATCGACGAGTGAGCCCGTTAAATTATAACTTTGAGATTACATTTAAACCAAAATATTAGTAATAGTAATAAATCTTTACTTCATACAAAATCTATATGTAAGTTACCTGATTTAAAGAATTATATAAATATCGATAATATGATTAAAATATATATATATATGTATATGCCAGTATAAATATAAATGCAGAAATTTTAGATATCAATGGGTTGACTTAAAGATTTGAGAAGCTTTAGGTTAAGTAAGTCACTACAAATATGGAGGGAAAGCCGAGTACGCGTTTAAATTGGACACAGGAGCTGTATATATTACATGTTATGAGACTTTGTAATGGTACTGCAATAACAAAGAACTTACAACCATGCAAAGCACACAATATACAACTAAATTCAACTTATTATTTTTTTAAATGAATATATTCATATTATGAGAGTTTGTAATTGTACTGCAATAACACAGACTTACAACCATGCAAAGCACGCTATGTACAACTAAATTCAACCTCAATATGCCAATGCACTCAAGGAACTTCCGTACTTTTTAAATATATGTATTAATATTATATAATTTTTATTTTATTTTATTTATGAACCATCACTTAACGTTTAGTGTTGAGAACATGAAAACATGTTAAGTGGTATGAGATATTTTAATGTATTTTAGTACATGTAACAATGAAAGTTAACAAAAATATTATATATTAGTTAATGATATATATTATTTAAGGAAATTGAAAAGTGAAAAGTTAATTTTTTAATTTTTTAATTTACATATTAGTGTAACTATGTAAAACATTAATTAAATAATAATAATAATAATAATAAAATGGAGTAATTATTAATTAAATTGATTTAAATCATTTTACTTTTTAATCATAAATCTTATCACATAAGAAATTTAGGAACTATTTTACTTTATTAGAATTTTATTGTTTATATTCAATATATTATTATTTCTTTTATTTGTTATTTGTTATTTTTATTTTCTATAATTAATTTTAAATACATAATTTTAATATTATTTTAGAATATGTTTGAGAACTATATTTAAAAAAAATGGATCTTAAAATTAATTCATTTTTATCAAGTTGGTTTTTTATTATCAAAATATTTCTTTATATTGAGACAAGTAGGTCAAGTGCATATTGATAACTTTTTTCAACCTAGAGGAAGACTTTGGTGTTTACCAAGTTGGTTTTTTATTAATAAAACATTTCCTTATATTGAGACAAGTAGGTCAAGTGCATATTGATAACTTTTTTCAACTCAGAGGAAGACTTTGGTGATGACCTGAAAGACAAGTTGTATGAGTGATTAAAATTTGGATTCATGGTGAACATTGATGGTTTATTTGGTTGATCTTGCTCTAAGGTTGTAGCCTCTTGAAGAAGAGAAGAATGGTAATGACATATTGACTAGGGATACTGAGAACAGACCATTAGATATGAATTGATGTTTAATTATATAATATGTTCAACTAGTTCTGGTGATATGAAGAAGTAAAGAAGACATTAGCTATTTACACAAGATGTGGAGATGTTATAAGTGATCAAATTGAGAGAATAATAGTACAATTCATTGAAGATACACATTAGATGAAGTCGAATATGAAAGAAATATAATTTAGTATAGTATGCAACTAAGTGGAATGACAATAAACTATTATTAAAATGTGATGGTGGAATATTAAGTATAAAGAGACAAGAATGTTAGAGAGGGAAGGGTAGTTTCTAAGTTTGATTTCCAACAATAAAAATATTTAATTGATGTAAGGAGGAAGGAAAGATGAGGAACTCACACATTTTCTAGTGAGGATAAATTAAACTCATAGTCCAAATATAATCTTGAAAAATAAGGACGTGGAAGAAGCAAATGCAACTTATAAATTGTTTATAAAGGGAGTGATATCACCATTTGATGTATTTTATATAATATGTTGGTGTCCATAAATAAATAATACACTTGAATTATGTTATGGGAATGAACTATGAAGTTCATGGGTAGAATAATGAGGAATTTGCAAAAAAAAAAAGGAGAGATAATGACTGTTAACCCCCACAATGATGACCAACTTAGACTAATGAGGTGAATAAAAATAGTTAATGATAGATACTTAAGCTCTTTGAGTGAAAGTGTAACAACGAGGGAAAGAAACCAAAAGAAGGGACGACATATTTTTAAAACATAATGGAATATTTTGGAAGTCATAAAAAGTATTCTTCAAGGGAACAACTTGGTGGCAAATGGTTGTGGAATCATATAATTATTTCCATATAATAACATCATGAGAATCACTATAAGTTTGATTTAAGAATGATGCATATAAGGATGGAAACATTGGGGTTGAACTAATGAAATTGAATAATAAAGAAGGAAATTTTCAAAAGCCCTAAAAGGTATGAAAACATTGGATTAAAGAAGTGAATCTAAAATAAAATTTATCAATTGGAGGATGATACATTATGTGAGTAGAGGGAGTAGTAACAACATTTCCAAGTGTAATAGTTTTATGCGTTTAAGATAGGAGGAAAAGAAACCATGATAATATTTCCATATTTGAAGCTACTAGACTTGGAATATTAGGAAAAGAAGAGTATTGGAGAAAACAAAAATATGAAGTGAAAGGGTGATTCTATCAAGAATAAAGTTATCTTAAGGATACTTATGAGTGGATTGATTAACATGATTGGAAATGATCAAACTAATGACCTATATAAATTAAAAGTGTCAAGGTATGAAGCTGTGATCACTTTTATTTGGTGAGAAATGACAAGTGATAAAAGAGGAAAATGTTTCAAGGTTAACAACTTTCTAGATTTGGAAAAAGAAATACGGTATGTAGGCTAATGAGAAAATATCAAGCATATTGAAGCATAGGAAGAAATACAGTTGGGAATCCTATGATGATGCTTTGAGAAGGACTACTCATAAATTCAAAGAAAAGAAGAAGAAGTAAGAATCAACTAATAAAGGGTGTACTTGAATAAATGTCACTTTGAGAAGATTGATAATCTATTTTTACTTCATATAAAAAAACTCACTAGCCTATCATTAGTATTGGAAGAATTTATTTCCAAACACAGTAGGCATACCCAATATTTCATTGATGATAATGGTGGTTGTTGGCTTTAGGGGTCTTGACGCAAGTTCAGAGGTTAACGTTTTCCAACAAACCCCTATACTACTAGCCCTTTCGGCAATGACCTACTTTCGCAAGCCAAAGTCTCACCTGAGGTAGTATGGGAGGGTGTTGGAACTAGGTTTCCGCACCTTGGGAGAGAGTAGGTAATTTAAGGCAGATTTGCATTGCAAATTATTAGGTTCCCATAGAGTGGGTCTATTCACAACTCTTTAACAATATATTCAACATATAACCATAACAAATCCACTATCACTTAACATATCTAGTCAATACACTCGCATCCACGCACTCATCAACAAATACCATCACAGAACATTATAATCACAGCTAACTCTTAGATCACAGGTACATTCACAACTCAGCTAAATATCATAGCTGCACTTTAGTAATAAACACGATCAATCTAGATACCATAAATATACTTTAAATATATTCCTCATTAATTAGTATCCAAAAACCCAGTACACCACAAGACACAACCCACGCACAGAGCCTAGCGGGGTCTGCACACAACAGGACTGAGGATCTCCGCACACACAACCAATAGGAGCCCTTACCCAAAACAACCTTAACAGATCTTAACAATTCACACATAACATCAACCTTATGTCTTCCTTGCCTACTAGAACCAACTATCTATCTATTTATAACATCGTAGCCTTTGCTATCGATGGTCCGCAAACCATGGTTTGCAGACCCTAGAGCTACCCTTTAACATGTTACAAAACATTAGGGGCTTTTACCCACCCCAAAACCCCTACAAAAGACCGAATATTACAAAATTATATCATAAACGCAATTTAGGGAACCTCGTTCCAATAACCCCCCAACACACTCTTGTGACTCATCCCGAGACACAGCGATCGTGGGGTTTGCATCTTCACCTCAAGCTGCTTGATTGCATTAACTAGAGGGGGTATCACTCATTAGCTTTGTGCAGAAACGTTTTAAGCAATATCCACCAACTTCTGCGAGGTTGGGCCTTCTGTAGTAGCAGTAACACTCTCCAAGGTCTGGTTCAATTTCTTAACTACAACATCCACCTCCTGAGAGAGCTTGAGGGCTTCAACGACCCATGGCTTAAGGTGGTCACTAAGAACCCTCTTTTTGTGGTGGAGCTCTTTGAGATCATCTCTAAGTCCGTGGCTGGTACGCAGTCATGCTAGGCACTAAGCGAGGACCAATGTGGGAATTGTAGCTTCCATCTTCTCGAAGTATTCTTCCTTCTGTCGCAACTCTTGGGTGATTTCACGTAGGAGAGGATCGCACTACACCTTAGACCACAGCTGCATATCTATCTCCAACAATTCTGCGCCTTGAGAGATCTAAGTTATAATAGCATTGGTGGCCTCTGTGACTAGCGTGGCTCGCTTAGCTCTTACCTCAGGGGGAGTTTCTGCTTGCAATTTGGCATACAAGGTAGCAATCTGCTGCTCCATCTCTGTTTTGACAGCCTGAATCTAAGTCCTTGATGCCTTTAGGGCTGCAACCAGTCCTTTGATATTGACCTAGGGGGTAGCAGAAGCTGGTATATCCTCATTCACATCTACGCAAAGCCTACTGATGAGACGTTCCAACTGAGTCTACTGCATGGCAGCAAGGGTGCATGCAGCCTATGCCTGGGACACCTCGGTGGTTTTCTCCACGATCATCTACTCAACTGTACTGAGCTGTTGGTGCAATCATTGGTATTTGTGTTGAATCTCCTCGAAAAGGGATGCGTGGAGGACCTGAAGTGGTTCATGCAAAAGTAGGGTCAAATCCAATTGTACCTCTGCACAGGCCTAGACTTGCGCTCCTAAGGTAGGCTCGTTTAGAATGTTCCATCTGGCAAGGGGCAGAGGCGGCTTTTAGTTGTGATGATCAATTTACTGGTGGTTGCTGGGGGTGTTTGTGTCTGAATCATTCTTGTTTACAGGGTGTCAGTTTTGAGCTGCAGAGCTCAGAGCTCAGACTGGAGCATAGTGACTGTGGCCTTTTGCTGCTCTTCCAAAGACAACCACTTATCTTCTGAGGTGACGGTGACTGTTTTTGCGATATGCTCCAGGTCTTCCTCTATCAGAGTAACTTAAGTCTCATGACCCGACCTTGTAGCTCGTCATTTCTTTTTTTGGCCTTTAAGAGGGTCGGCAGTCCACTTTGTACCATGCGGGAGTTAGCACGCTGCACATCCAGACCCTTTGTGTCAAGATCCTACTGAAAATCCTTCTCCACACCCTTCTTAGCATTCTTGCCATGTCCTTTTGTCTCTTTGGTGGTATCTGGTGGGGTCGTCTTCTTAGCACTGGTACCTGCAGTACCAGCTATACCATATTTGAAGCCCAGTTTCTAGTGTGGTGGCCAAGTAGCAATGAGGCGGTCAATTTCCTCATCAGCGACCATATATGGCAGTGATACCCATGCTAGATCCTTACGGCCCTAGATCTACACATTGTGCATCGTGGCCCAGAACACTGCGATGCTTTTATACTTGTCATAGATCGCTTGTGACAGGCGTGGCCGAGAGTGGATTTTTGCTGTGAGCACGCTCTAAAATAGGACCCAGAAGACTTTATTATCTTCAATGCGCTGCTCATCATTTGAATCCCATAGATTCGCATACCGTGCACCTTAACACATATTCAACTCAAGCTTTGGAAGGACCGAGTCTTCTGGGGCTTCCCAGATGACCAACGCAATGAGGAGCATCAGCTAGGAGTAGCAGGATTTCCTTCCATGATTCTTGGCCTCGTGCACATTCTCCAAAAATTAATTACACAGGAACTGGGACCAGTTGATGGAGACCCATTTTTCGCAGCGGCTAGCTAACTGAATTACATACACGGGGACAATGGCAACCTGGCATTTGTGCATCATTTTTCATGCTAACAATGATGTGCCCATGCGAGCACTGGGGTTGCTAATAGTGTTGATCATGAACCCCCTAGTATTCTGTTCAACGTGGTAGTCATCGCCCATCTTATCGGCGATCTGTTGCTCATATTTCATACCGATGCGCTCCATGGGATTCAGCCCCTTCATGGAAAGACCAGTAATACAGTGAATGAGAATTGCATCAATGGGAATGTGGTCCTGGATACACAAGTAGCCGTCATGGACCAGAGCTAGCAGCTGTCACACAATTTGGTCAGTGATATTGTAGTGGCCAAAGTGAGGCATCCATAGTAGATTTAATAACCCAAAACCAGCCAACCCACTTGCCCATGTTATGGGGACTACGTTCAACACGTCATCCTCCAATACCCTTTCGAGATAGAATTCTGGTGCCAATTCGGGGAAGGCCTCTAGGTTGGCTAGGTCATGATCGTCGAATTTTATTGAATGGAGCTTGCCAAATGATTCTTCGATTATGGGGACCTTGGACGGAATAAAAGGCATCTGCAGATAGGCACGCATTGCATCGAGATTCTTGGTTGTGCGCATCGAGGGCTTGCGAGGCCGAACATAGGGTGGTAGCCATTTTATTGGTTCAGTGATCTGGGCCTCTTCCTGAGAAGACAAAGGTCTCTTTGATGGGTTAGGAAAATGTGCCCGGGGTACCGTTCACGAGGATTTCACGTTTCGAGGGGAGGTACGTGGCTTCACCCCAGCCCATTTTGTAGTCCTCCCTGACCCTTGCTCCTAGCCTTTTCCCTTCCCCTTATTTTTCTCCACCTGCTTTCCCTTGCTCGGTGTGGACACAACCTCCTCAACCTTGTGGGTGACTTCCTGTATTTCATTGGATTCTTTCTCCATCGAGGCCACAGTCTGCAAAGATTCAACGAGATTGGATGCAGTCATTCCTACATGGAAGATGAGCTCAGGGTTGTTACTATCAGAGGGGGTAGCACGCCTAGACATGAACATCGTACAATAGATGCCAAAAATTGCAAGGCACAAGTTGTTCAAAATCCACGGAACCCTCTTCTAAGCTCCCCTCCTACATTTATATCCTTGGGTAGGGACCAACGTTTGGGTGAGGTTTATTTGAAACTTACCATCAAGAAAAAAGTAAAAAATCTTTGTAAATTGCCTCATTGATTGTTGGCCACCTGCTCCTTTCAACAATAAAATTAGATTTTTGCCCAGTTTTACTGTTCCAATGACTAGTTTTTGCAGCTGTGTGTTACCCCTGTGCACCCAGCGCACCTCCCTAGGCTTCCAAACCTACGATCGACCCCTATTCTCCTAGAGCACCTCCCTGGGCTTCTAAACCTGCGATTGACTCCTGAGTGCATGGCTTAGCCCCCCTGGGCTTCCAGACCTACGAATGACCCCCTACGCATATAATAGGCTTGCCTGCAGTTTTCTTCCAGCCTGCACGTATGCCACCCAATTTAGCTACGTGGACCATATAGTCAGTTGGTCTCGTAAGGTTTGAGCCAACTGTCGTTAACATACCTTGGGATAGTGTTGCCACGCAGTATGGCTAATTGGACATCTCCTCCGTTAGTGATTTCCTTTACCACATAGGGACCTAGCCAGTTCTGGCGTAACTTCCCTGGGTGATTTGCAAACTGGCTATCATAGAGTAGGACCAATTATCCCTCCGAAAAGATCATTTGAAGAATATGTCGATCATGCCATGATTTTTCCCAGGCTTTCTGAACTTGCTGATGGAAGCTGGCAATTAATCGATCTCCCTCCAAGGCAAAAAGTTTCACTAAATGTTCCTCCATGATGTCACACTATTCCATGTTTGTAAAGGCTGTGATGTGTAGGCTAGGAATAATATACTCCATGGGCATAATGGCCTCCTTTCTATAAACCATCCGAAATGGTGATTTCCCTGTCAATTTCTTGCAGGTGGCTCGATAGGCCTAAAGGAATGATGGGATGTGCATGTCCCAATCACTTCAATCGACATTGTAGACCTTGGTTAGCGCCTATTCTAGAATCTTATTAAAATATTCCACGGTGCCATTCTCCTGCGGGTGATATGGGGTACTTTTTTCATGGTGGATCCGAAATTCTTCAATCAAAACCTAGATTGTCTCATTAACAAAATGCATACCTTTATATCTCATCAAGACCTTAGCCAAACCTGGTTAAGATATGTTAAAAAATAAAGTTCGCAGTGGTATTGGCAGTGCAATCCTTCACAGTTTGCGCTTCGGCCCATCTGGTTACATAGTCAGTTGCAGTGATGATGTAGTGGGTGTCTATCTTCTTCCCTGGCAGGTTGATGGGCCCATTGAAGTCTATGGCCCATTTGTCAAATGCTTGCAGGGCCACCTATGGCTGCAAGGGAATTTCGTCTCTGCATGATGGTCTTCCTGTCCTTTGGCATGTGTTTCAGGCTTTGCAATAGTCATAAGAGTTACTATGCAGTGTGGGCCACCATAGTTTAGTGCTCAATATCTTCTGTGTTGTTGCTTTCCCTACGTAATGGCCTCCTTCCATGCCCCCGTGGGATTTTTCTAAGATGGCATGTCGTTCATGTTCCAAAACGTATCTTCACAACACCTCATCAGCTCCTAGTTTATACAAGTGGCCCGCTATGATGGTAAAGTCCCATGTGTGGGTTACCAACTCTTTCTTCTATTGTAACGAATATTTTGTAGGCGCCATCCCTGTAGTTAAGAAGTGAATGACGTTGGTGAAGTGCACATCAACCACTTTAATAGAAAATAGCTATGCATCGTGTAGTCCTTCTTCTAGGTTGGTCGGTTCTTCACCACTGTCAATTTAGGACAAGTGGTTTGGCCCAACATTTAGTTTCCCTGGCTTCACAATGATCTCAAAGTCATATTATTGAAATAGCAACAACCATCGACAAATATTCCCCACCAACACAGGCTTATTCACTAGGTACTTCAAAGCTGAGTGATCTATGAACATCTTGAAGTTCCCTCCTAACAAATCATGTTGGTATTTCTGCAGGGCGTATAACATAGCCAACCCCTCGTGATCTGTAGTGGAGTACTTTCACTCCGCACTAGAGAGTTTTTTACTAGGAAATGCAACTAGATGGTCGATGTATCCTTCCGTAGGCTGCGTAAGGAAAACTCCTAGAGAGATCCCTAAAGCATCTACATGAACATGGAAAACCTTCGCCCAGTCAGGAAATACGAGGATAGGTGTAGAGACCATATTTTCCTTGAGTAACTCAAAGCTCTTATGACACTTGTCATCCCAAAAAAATGACACATCTTTTTTAGCAACTTCTCCATGGGTACTGTGATCAGTGCGTACCCTTGAAAGAACTTCTGGTAGTAACGTATATGTCCAATGATAGATTGCAACTTCTTCTCAGTTGTAGGGACTTCCAGGTTGATGATAACTGCTACCTTAGCAGGGTCAACCATCAATTCATGGCGACAGACTATGTGTCCTAAAAAGATCCCAAATGGTACATAGAATATGCACTTTTTGATATTTAGGGAAATATGGTGCTTCCTACAGGAATCCGACATCATGTGCAGGTTCAAAACGTGATTATTTACCAACCCAAATGTTGTCTAATAATCAAAATATACCTCCAAGAACTTGTGGATGAACTCCTTGAAGACTGCAACCACCACCCGTGAAAAGATGGTAGGGGAATTCTTGAGCCCAAATGACATGATAGTGTACTATAAAAATCCCCATTCAGTGGAAAATGTAGTTTTGCTGCAATCTTCAGGTGCAATCCTGATCTGATGGTAGCCCGAGAACCTATCAATGAACGAGTATGCTTCTTTCCCTCCCACACTATCAAGAATTTCGTCAGAAAATGGCGTAGGGAAGGGATCTCTACGTAGGCATCATTAAATTTTTGTAGGTTGACACAGATCCGTATTTCTCATTTGGTATTTTTCTCCTGAACCACCATTGGGCTTACCCAATCTGATTTTTCGATTGGTTCGATGATACCTGCGACTAGAATTTTGTCGATTTATTCCTTGACTTTTTGCTTGTACTTAGGGTTTAATCAATAAGGTCGCTGCTCAACAGGGCACAAATCTTGTTTTAAAGTGATGCACATGACCCCTAGGTCCCCTGTGATCCCCTTTAGTTCTGATAATTTCATAGGAAACAGGTCCTAGTACTCTGTGAGGATTTCTGTGACTTTCCCCATAGTATAATCAATACAATGAAAATACCTCTAGCAGATGTTTTTGAGGAACCCCCTCTAAAAATACCCCATACATCCGTTTCTAGCAGAGGTTACTTGAGGAGGTTAGTGGGCGAAGGGTTTTGCAAAATTTTTCCGCTCGGTGCACTTATCATTCAACATCGGACTGGTGCTCCTTACAAGAGAAAGCACTAGTGCGCACAAAAAATTGGCACAATGGACACCGTGCGCTCCGTACACACTCGCCCGATGTGTCGTATTATTATAGAGAACCGATGCTTCACAACTCTTCCGTGCTGATGCATCATAAAACACCACGCCAAAACTAAAAATGCCTGGTGTGAAATTTAGAACCCGCACCAGTGCATCATAAAACAATGCGCCAAAACAAAAATTGACCAGTGCATTCATAAGAAACAACACTGGTGCACCTATAAAGCATGTGCACTGGAAAATGGTTAAAAAAAATAATTACAACAAAAAAAACCAGATTTTTCACCTTTTTTAGTGCTCTAGAGCTCTCAATTAGAGGTGCACTTTACAAGAGAAGGCACTAATGCGAAAAAAATCTTCCATGCAGGTGTGTCATAAAACACTGTGCTAAAATCAAAGAAGACCAGTGCATTCATCTGAAACAACATCGACACATCTATAAAACATGCACACTGAAAAAGGGTTAAATAAAAAAAAAATCATGGAAAAAAAAATCACATTTTTCACTTTTCCGCTCTCAATCACCGGTGTGCTCTACAATAAAAAGCACCGATCACACAAAACATTGGCACACCGGACACCGTGCGCTCTGTACAGACATGCTCGATGTGTCCTATTATTTTAAAGCACCGAGGCTTCAAGACTATTTCGCCTTGGTGCGTCATAAAACACCTTGCCAAAACTGAAACATCCCAGTGCGGTGTTAAGTAACTGCCCCAAAGCATCATAAAACATCGCGCCAAATCTGAAACAGCCCGGTGTGTTCTTAAGAAACCACACCAGTGTGCCTATAAAACCCTGCGCACCGGAAGAGGGTTAAATAAAAAAAAATTTACGGCCAAAAACCCGCATTTTCACTTTTCTTAGTACTCTAGAACTCTCAAGCATTGGTGCAACTTCTCCTTCTCTAAGCCGCCCTGACATCGATGCTCCCATTGCACCCATTACACGCACTGCTGTTGTGCATTGGCCACCAATCTCCAGCTTGCATTTTGCAAAACGGTGGGAAATTTTTCTTTTGCAAATTCTACAACCAATATGCCTCTTTGATGGTGAAATGTACAAGTATTTTTCTAGTTTTTCGATAATTAAGCTTTTTAGCAGATTAAAATTTTAAATAACCTTAAAATTAACCATTAAAAGAAAAAAAATTGTCGTGTGGTGCACATGAGCTGTTTGGCTTGCACCGGTAAGCAGTGCTGCCTATAAAATTTACAGGCCACACTGCAACCAGTGCTAACGTTATCTACACCATTTCTGGGGTGGTACCAAAAGACGTCTCACATTATTTTAAAATTTAAAAAACATTTGCAGTGCGGTCATTTAGCTGGGTGCATTTTTGAGCATGGGAATAGAAACGCGGTGTGTTGACAAATATATCTGCCCTGGTGTCTGTCAGTGCACCACATTCGACATTCCGAGAGGGTGAATGGTGCGGCTGGGTAAAATACCGCACCGTTGACTATATAATTTGTCAGGAATTCGGTATGCTGACACAACTATACGCGCGAGGGAATATATTTTAGTCAACACACCGCTCTTCTAACACCATATATAGTCAACGGGGCTTGAAAAAATTTCAGGTGCACCGCATACGGTGCGCTTTATGTTATCTGGGGCACCACCTTTGGTTCTCTACAAAAAACAGCCGCACGAGAACTGGTGCATGACTGTTTTTGCGGTGCATTGACTGGTCTATTTTTTTTTCCAAAAAAAATTATATATGTATATTCCTAAAAACATGTCTGATTTAATAAAAAAAATTTATTTAATATGTCGATGATTTACAGAGAAGAGGAGGAACAACAAAAACAATAAACAGAGTAGTATGACATGCTTTGCGAGTGGGAGGCACGAGAGAGGGAGAGAGATGCGTACCCTCACCCTATTACAGTGGATACCCAGGGGCTCCTAAGGCAGGTAGGCCTCCTCAAGTTCTATGAGGAGGCTACTTCCCTAAAGGCCCATAGTGTCTTTTTGAGACATCTTATTTGTAGGTGGAATGCCCACCGACAGGATTTCCAGGTTGGTCCTGAACAGTGGTACACACCCACTGAGGAGGATATTTATTTCGTTATACAGTTATCGAGGAGAGGGGTGGATTTTCCCTCATTCCTAGAGGTTCTAGCTGGTTGTGTAGCAGGGAGTCAGTTAGTTTACTCCCAGAGATACATTGGAGCAAATGTATTGTCTCCTTCAAAGTTTCAGGTCCCTGGAGGTCAGCTACATATTGGTGCATTTGGTAGACAGGATGTGCAGTGCCTATCAATTCACATTTCAACCATTTCACACAACACCAGTGATGGGCAATGCATTAGTTGCTCGCTTCAATATTATGTTCATTCTTTAGTATAGGAGCCACGACTTGTTAGGTGGTCTGCCATTTTTTTGTGGTAGTTTTGTACGACCTTAGATAGATGTCGTGCTCATGCGCAAGGGAAGGTCAACTTCCCTTTTGCTTCAAATATTTTTTTTTTAATTTTTTGAGAGGTTTCTAGAGATGAGGCCTGTTTTTGTTCGGTAGCCTCGTAGGCTGATGTTGGAGGCATGGATGCACATGTGGGGACAGATGATGCCCAAGAGGGGAGAGACTATGCTTCTAGCCAGGATATCGCATGATGCACTGGACTTAATAGCCAGTGTTGATGAGCTGCATCCCTTCATTATGGTCCCTTGTACTTATGCTGGATTTGACTGGCAAGGGTGTGCCAGCATCCTCTTCATAGCTGATGAGCCGCCAGATGATAGAGGTAATATTAATACCACCAACTGATCCATCCATCGGTACTAGTCATGATCATGAGTTGGCTTGACCATCGATCATTAAGGCTGCACCATTGAGTGAGAAGCCCTCCACTAGTACTCCTATTGATGTTGACGTACTACCACCAGTTGATCCATGAAATTTATATTAAAGTTGTATATTTTGAACATTATTCAGTTATATATATATGGTCCATGTATTTTATGTTCATGTTGCAGTTGTAATTAATTTACATGTTGGTGATCATCATGATGTGTATATTTTTAGGTCATGTTAGATATGTTCATTTAATGTTTAGCTTGCAGATAGATGTGTATATGATAGCATGAGTTATTTGACATGAGATTTATATTTGATGTTTGTGTTGTGATGATATTAATATATAATGTTAATTTGATGTTTGAATGTGTTTTTTAGTCTAATATGATGTTTTTATGATGGTTATCATGACCGTGATGTTTATTAATTAATTTGATATTAAATGACCATGATATTTATTAAATATTATGTCGTGATTGTAATTGAAATTTAAATTTTAATTGTATGTGAAATTGTAAAATTGTATTTGTATATTAATTGTAATTTTAACTGTAATTGTATGTAAAATATTTAATGTAAAATTTTAATTGTAATTGTAATATTTAATTTAATTTGAAATGATTATAATTGTAATGTTAATTGTAATTATATATATGACAAATTATAAAATTGTACTTGTAATTGTAACTCTATGTTAAATTATAAAATTGTAGTAGAAGAACTGAATGAACACGGAGCGCTCTGCAAAAAACATAATGTCTTCCGCCGACGCCTTTCCTCCCTCGACCTTGTTGGGCGATGCCGCCGTCGTCACCATGGCAGGGCGAGCGAACTCTAAGGGATTCAATGCTGCAGGCCCTCGTCGCCTTTCTTCTCCGAGAATTCACAGAATGTGGCATCGGATTTCCCATCTGGCATCATATTCTGCGCAGGTTGCAGGTCGAGGATTTAATCTCGCCCGGGTCGATGCAGATCTTGCCATAGAGTCAAATGGTCTCGCTACTGTCTCCCTCTGCCAGCGATTAGGTAGCGAATCATGCATCTCGGCAGCCTCGACTACAGCAACGTCTCTGCTGGAATCTAGACTCCGCCTCATGAATGGGCAGGGAAAACGAGAATGGAGACTGAGTCAGGAGGACTCTCAACCTCATCCAGCAGACTTCAACGCAAAAATCCAGCTAGATCTGAGAGAACAAGAAGTAAGCACAGTTCGAAAGCAGTTTCGAAGTGGGGAAAAAAGGCTTGCAGATTATTCTTCCTCAACTTATCAGATCCAAATCTCTCTTCTATCTGGTAGAACTCAACTGCTCTGGGTGCGAGCCACGGATCTGGTGCAGGACATTCGGCGAGATCTTGAACTCATATTGGGGATCCCATCAGATCTCATGAGATTTCTTCATGAAGGTAAAAAACTGGAGGACCCTCTGCCTTTGTCTCATTACGATATCAAAAAAGACGCTTCAGTTATGCTCTCTCTACACTTGAGAGGAGGAGCCTCTGGGAAAACCTCCTCGGCTCCTACCTTCTCCTATAAGGATGCGATGCATAAGCAACCAACTAAGAGAGATACTCAACCAACCGAGGCTCCCAAGCCTTTCCTGGTGGATAAAAAGGAGGAAATCCCCTCCATTGAAATCCCTCATCCAACATTGGAGGATCAATTTCAGACGTTTGCAAAAAAAGCCATCATTTGCAGGTTTAATGGACTATGGCCTCGAATAGCAGATCTCTACCAATGGATCCATTCTAACTGGACCAAAAACTGCAAGGTTTTATTTTGCTCGAAAGGCTTCTTCATTGTGGCCTTTGCATTCAATGAAGACTATTAGAAAGCATTAACGGAAGGCCCCTGGTTCTGGGGATCAGCGGGGCTCTTCCTTACTCCATGGTTTCTAGACTTCGACCCTTCCATAGAGGTCATCACCAAGCTCCCCATCTGGTTCAGGCTTCCAAACCTCCCCGCATATCTCTGGCACTTCGCAGTCTTCCAGGGGATCAGGAATACTCTTGGCCGCTTCCTACCCACGGACACCTCTAGAGGAGAGAAAGGAATTTACACCTTTGGCAGAATTTGTGCAGAAATAGACATCAACAATGGGCTACCTGATCAGATCAATCTCAAAATTGGGGACTTCCACTGGACTCAGACCTTAGACTATGAGAATACTACCTTCTGGTGTCGTCACTGCCATCAGACGGGACATCTACAAAACTCATGCGCCACCTTCCTCGACAAAGAGAAGAATAAAAAAAGTAAATCCAAGTCAAAGAGCTAGAAACCATGTGATCCTCCCCCCATGGATGACATTGACTCCTTCAGCTCGGATGAGGAGGAAAAAGAAGCGAATGAAGAAATTGCTGAGCCCATGATGGACTCCCCCTTGATCCGCCCTGAGGATCCTTCGGCACCTCAGATCTCGCAGAAGCGCACGCACACACCCTCATCCTCTGATTCAGATAAGGAGTCTCCTCCTTCAGAACAAAACGGTATACAACTGGTACCTGTCCAGCCAACCCACAATGACTGGATAAAAGTCACCAAGAAGAAAGTGAAAAAATGTCGTTTGGAGGTATCCACCCATTCTGGGTAGATCCCTTTGGCCCGCTCTCTATTTTTGCTATCTTGGTTATCTTCTGCTTGTTATAGAGTTCTATTTGGGACCGAGGTTGGTAATCTATCTTTTTCGGCTCCCCTGCTCTGTTACTTTGCCAGATGGCAAAGCTCTGATTGTACTATATGTTTTCTCTTAATAAATTTAGTCTTATTCAGAATTTTTTTTTTTTTTTATAAAATTGTAATTGTATTTGTAATTGTAATTTTGATTGTAATTCTATGTAAAATATTTGTAAAATTGTAATTGTAATTGTAAATGTAATTCTAATTCTAATTCTAATTGTATATTGTAAAATATTTGTAAAATTTTAACTGTAAATATAATTATATGTAAAATTAAAAGTGTAATTGTAATTCTAGTCTTAATTGTATGTGAAATTGTAAAATTGTAATTGTAATTCTAATTGTAATTGTAATTTTAATTGTAATTGTATGTAAAATATTTAATGTAAACTTTTAATTGTAATTGTAATATTTAATTTATTGTGAAATGATTGTAATTGTAATGGTATATATGACAAATTGTAAAATTGTAATTTTAATTCTAATTGCATGTAAAATTCTAAATGTAATTGTATGTAAAATTAAAATTGTAATTCTAGTTCTAATCATAATTGTATGTGAAATTGTGAAATTGTAATTGTAATTGTATGTAAAATATTTGCAAAATTTTAACTGTATTAATGTGGAAATTTTAATTGTATTAATGTGAAATGATTTTATTAAAATATTTAAATTTGTAAATTTGTAGATAATTGTAAAATAATAAATCTAGAATAATATGAATTTTTGTAACATAATAAATTTTAGAAAATAATGCAAATAAATTCATGTAATTTAGAATTATCATTATTTTATTATGATCTTACATACAAAAAAAAAACTTTATACAGTTCGGTGTGCTTATCATCATAACACAACCGATGTGTCTTATTACTCCGACGCACCGGTGCTTCAGAATGCTTTCACACTGGTGCGTCATAAAATATTGTGCCAAAAAAAAAACCTCGACCTTACAAACTGCCCCAGGACACCTATAAAACAACGTGCACTGGAACAGGGTTATTCTGTAAAGTGCAGTATTGGAGCAGCGGAGGGTTCGAATCGTAGGCAAGATTTTTTCTGAGGAGATGAGGGTTTGAAAAGACAAGAGTTCAAATTTCAGCTGAGAAGTTTATAGCAGAGAAAATGAGTGATTCAAACAGGAAGACAGACAAAGACACTTACAGGGATGTAGATGGATACATAGCTCGACATAGTACAAGAGGAGTAATGGTTGATACTGACAGAGAGCATTTGGTTGAGGCCGACGATAGGGTTAAGAGGTCCCATGATGGAGAAACAAAGAGCAAAGTTGATGGAAGAGAAAGATCAATCTAGGCAGTTGATAACGCCAAGAGGCACCATGAAGGGAAGGATTCTCATTCCCTTAAGGACAATAGAGAAAGATCATTTGACATTTTTGATCGGGCTAGTAGGTCCCATGAAGGGAAAGATTATCCAGAATGCGTTTAAAAGCAGCTGGGAGTATTGTTTGAGCTCTGGTTGGCTTACATAAAATTTTACCAGCAAAGCTGACGTTGCATAAAATCACATCTTTGGCTTTCAATTGAACCTGAATGGAATCTCTAACGTGTCTGAGTTGTGGTCCTGTGGATGAAACCAGTGAAAATTCTTCTTGTACTATAAATGGAAATCTAGTGACCATTTATGTTGGAAGAAAAGCATAGATACCTACAACTACCATATTTCCACCTGCAAATTGGTTTCCCATTGAAAAAACTAATGTAATAGCTTATTTTGCAATGTCTTTCCTCTGCTCAACCCTATACTCATTTTCTATGGGAAACCATTGCCTCCACATGTAATAACTACATTGTCTAGTCGAAAATCGCTCTTCTTCTATTAACAAATGCAGAATGAAGGACTCATTGTCATTGCTCCCAGAACATTACCCTTCTACAGATTTTATGTAATAATTGCTGGCAGGCCATCCGTCTATCTGTAGATTATATTCTAAAACATATTTGTTGCAAATAGTTGAGTGCCAATTATAGTAGGTTCACATGCCACAATTGCCCACTTGGGCCCTGTAGTATTGCATCTTCACGTGCCCCACACTGCATTCTCTCCACATAATCAGCGGGGACCTCCTGCAATAAACAAAATGCATTGGAAGAATAGTTATTTCCATCATGAATTTATCCAATTCCAATTCTCAATTTTAATTATAATTTTGATTCTCAAGAATAAACAAAATTATAATTCTCAATTTATATGGTTGAAGTTCACTAAATTTTGGTGTACACACCTAAACGTAATTTCGGCTCCTTAACCACAAATTGGTGCTACTGTACATATAACTGCACCAGTGTCAGTGATACAAAACGATGCACCGGTGTGGTGCTATTAAGTGATGCACCGGTGATGAATAAACACAAATAAAAAAAAGCGCAACTCTATTTTCTTTAAGTGAAAAAAATAGCGGCAAATTGTAAAATGGGCGGAAAAATATTTTTGAAAAATATATTTTCATAAAATAATTCCTTAAATACTAAACACTTTTCATTATTTCACTATTTTTCTTAAAATTTTCTGCCAGATATTTGCAGGAGACATACCTAGAGCAAGAGAGCATGAGGGCACTATGGAGCAACAAAATATTTTCGAACAAAAGTATTCAGACAATTAGAAATCA
Organism: Pinus albicaulis; assembly: GCA_034641835.2. Taxonomy (NCBI): domain Eukaryota; kingdom Viridiplantae; phylum Streptophyta; class Pinopsida; order Pinales; family Pinaceae; genus Pinus; species Pinus albicaulis. The sequence goes on along the minus strand of CM076584.1, from coordinate 1,618,266,510 downwards.
AATCTCTGGTGGTTCAAACCTTGTATCGTATAATTTCAAAGCATCTTATGATTAAATTTGATTATTTTTTTTACTTTTTCTGCAGTTTTATCCGTTTTTACCCTAAACCCTTCATTTTTTTGTTTTTTCGCTTTCATCTCCCTGTTTCTGTGATTTCAAAATTAGGGATTTTTATTTTATATTGACATCCAACCCACGAGACGAATTGCATAGTCCGATCCCAATCCATTCGGCCATTACGTGAATTTTTGGAAAAAATGGACTTTTTTTATTGGTGCACCCGACGTAACCTAGCACACCGGTGCACTTTATTATAAAGTGCACTGCGCAAGTACTGTGTAATAAAAAATTTGAAAACAATTTTTTTAAATCAATGCGCCATATCTGAAATAGGGCACTGGTGCTCCATGTTACGAGGATAGCACCGTACAGTCTATTACACTGTTTGTGTGGTGCGTTTATAATACCCCACATATCATACCTTCTATTATACTATTTTTCATTGGTAATACCCCCATGCATCTTCGACGATGCGTATATCAAGAAAGGCGCACAAGTGTCTTGATATTTATTTTTTACGTGAAACATTGACAATTTCTTTATAAATATATTATTGAATGATATGGTACATGTTTCAAATTGATAAAGAAATGACTGACAAGAGACCATGTAACAAAAATAATAATAACACATCAAGAAAAGAAAAAAATTCAAATTCTTTGTAAATTCTTTATAAAAAATATTATTTTTGAACTATATGTAAGTTTAAATAATATGTATTGTTTACTGTGTATCATGCAGAGCCACAAAATGACGAATCTCGATAAGATTGTTTCTAATCTAGGACCAAAAAAGCATAAAAGATTGATGGAAAATTTGCAAAAGGATGATTCAGGTGAATGAAAAAATACTATCGATCCAATATATGTTTATTTTTTTAATTATCATTAATAATATACTTAAAATTTTTAGATAACATGTGTCAAACAATCTATTAATTCACATATGTTTAATGTTCTATAGGGACCAACAACTCAGAAAAGGAATGTTGTTCTAAGAAAAGAAAAAAAAATAGAACATGCAAATGAAAATTAATTGATCCTTAGTTCATCTGGAGTGGTGCTAGAAGTTAACGAAAGGGGGAAAAACTTTTACAAAAGTTTGAGGGATCTAGTGGAATGAATGTATAGATGTTCTTTCCACTTACAATACAAAAATCAATCCAATGATTCTAAGAACCAAATTTTATCTAAACTACAGGAAGAGTTTCCAGAGAATTGGTCAATGAGACATGTCAAACTTTTAATAGCAAAAACGTACAAAAAAAAGAAGGAATGAAAAAGTAATATTCCTTTAAATGTTTATCTATAATTATTTATAAATATCAATTTGTTTATATTTAAATTTAAGATATCAATATAAAAATAAAATATTTATTGTCATGTTACATTTTCAGGAAGATTATGAAAATCTCAAAAGATGAAAGAGTTGATATAAGAAATATGCCAGTAAGAATGTCCAAAAAGGTGTACAAGGAGATGGCCAAATAAATGGACAAGATTGCATCATAGGAGGAGCCATATCAACAACAACGTGCTTCAAATGTAATATGTAATCGTTGAATTTTTCGATCACTAGCTACAATAAATAAAAAATCTAGCATTAAATATTAATTCTCAAGAATTTTCTTGCAGAAAAGAAAAGAAAATGGAACCTATTCAGCACATAAAACAGGACGACAAGGAAGAAAATGGTTGAAATCTAAGTTTGTGAGTAATTGTTACTTCCTTATAACAAATTAACTAGATTTCATTTTTTTATTTTTTAAGTTGTTTTACAAAAATCATCATTGAATGTATTCAAACAGGTGCTAACATACAAGAAGAACTATCAGACGAATTGATTGAAATTGGGTTAAATATGGGTTGTGAGTATATGTTGGCATATCAGAAATTAATTGTGGAATTTGTAAGCATATATCGATCTTGTTTTACTTAGCTCTGTCTATAATAAATAGAACAAAAACATCTTTTATATTTAATATACGATTTTTTATGGGGTATAAAACTTGCAGGAAATAAAGTATGGAACTGCGCCAATAGATGAAATTTTGAAAGATCGCATGGTACATGGTTTTGAAAGAATGTGAATAGTTTATGAGTCAATTGTTGCTATGGTACGCCATTTTTCTTTTCAATTTACATTGATGTATATTATTTAATATTGCAATTTTCATTATTCTCACCAATGTATATACACTCATTTCAGTTTATTTTTATGTTTGTAGATGAACATTGTTATCGATGAAATAGGTAACCTGACCTCAAAACGAGAACTCTAGCCCAAAAAGACTCAAAAAACATGAAACAATACCTCAAAAACAAAAACAAAAAAAGTGTATTCTAGAACGCACTTGGTTTTTTTTTAAGGTCAAATTTCAACATTTTATAAAATTATGCTAAAAACAAAATTGTTTCTTGAAAAAAGGATTGAAAAAACACCCTCAAAACAAAACCAGTTGATGCTGGAATAACAAAAAATAAAATTGTGTCATATTTTCGAAATTTTTAAAAATAGAAATAACATTTTTTAATTTTTAAAATTCAAACATTAAAAAAAAACCTAAAATTTAAGAAAAAAAATAAATTTAAAAAATAAAAACATTTAAAGCTTAAAATTTAAAAATATATAGGAATAAAAAAATAAAAATAAAAACAAAATAAAATTTTTTAATTCAAACATTAAAAGAAACCTAAAACTTAAGAAAAAAAATAAAAATAAAATAAAATAAATTTAAAGATTAAAATTTCAAAATATATAGAAATAAAAAAATAAAAATAAAAACAAAATAACAATATTAAATTAAAAAAAAAAAGCAAGTTAAAAAAAAAAGAAATTATAAAAAATAAAATATAGAAATTAAATTTAAAAAAGAAAAAGAAAATGTTTATTAAATTAAAAAAACAAAAAAAATTTAAAGAAATATATTAAATTTTAATAAATTTAAAACTTAAAAAAAAAAAAAAAACATTATTCAAATTAAAAGTAAAAAAATGAAAAATTAATTAAAAATAAAAAATGAAAAATAAAATACAATAAAAATATTAAATTTTAAAAAATATATATTAAAAAAAATAGATTTAAAAAAAAAAATTAAATTTAAATTATAAAAAAATAATATATATATATATATATATATATATATATATATATATATATATATATATATATATATATATATATATATATATATATATATATATATTAGATTTTATTAAATTAAAAAAAATGTTAATATCAGAATAACAAATTGAATTTAAAAAAAAATATTAAATTTTAATAAGTAAATGAAAAAACAAATAAATTTTGAAATAAAAAATAAATTTTAAATATAAAGTTAAAAAAAAAAATATTGTTAAAATAAAAAGTTAAAAAACTTTAAAAGTCAATTAAAATTGAAAAATTGAAAAAAAATATATTAACCAAAAGATAAAATAAAAAACATATTAATTTGAAAATATTAAGTTTAATTAAAAAAAATATCTAATTTTAAATACACAATTTTAATTGAAATAAAAAAAATACAAAAATTTTATGTAATTAAAAAAATAATAATAAAAAAATAAAAGAATTTAAAAAAAATATTAAATTCAAATAAATAAAACAAAATACAAAATTTACTAAATTTAAAAAAATTAAATGAAAAAAATAAACACAAAGTTTAGTAATAAAAAAAAAATATGAAAAAATTAAAAAAAGAAAATCAATTAAATAAAAAAAGAAATAAAAAAATTGATTTTTAATTTTAATATTTTTTTTTTAAATTGATTTTTTTTTAATTTTTTTTTTAAATTCAAAAAATTTATTTATTTATTTTTTTTAATTCAAAATTTTTATTTTAAATTTAATTTGTCTCAATTTTTTTGTTTTTTTTTAATTTTGTTTTTAAATTTAATATTTTAGAATAATTATTTTTCAAAATTTAAAATTTATTTAGTAAATTTATTAAATTTTAATTTAATTTAATTTTTTTTTTTAATTTTTAATTTTATTTAGTTTTTCATTTTTAAAATTTATAAATTGTTTCATTTAAAAAAAAACAGTGAATTTATGGATATTTGTTTTTTAATTATTTGCATGTGGTGTTTTTCATTTTTTTTGTTTTTTAATGATAGTTTTTTTTTTTTTTTTAATTCTTTTATTTTAATTTTCTTTTACAATTTTAAATTTTCTTTTTTTAATTTGTTTTTTTTGTTGATTTTAAAATTTGTATTTTTTTTCTTATTATTATTATTTTTTTAATTTAAATTTTTAAATTTAGCTTTTTCTTTTTCGTATTTTAATTTTTTTTATCTAAATTTGAATTTTGTAATTTAAATTCTTTTTTAATTTTCTATTTAATTTTTTTTTTTTTTAATTATATGGTTTTTTTAATAATTTAGAAAAAAATGTTTTTGATGTTTTTTTTTTTTAATTTTTTTGGTTAATTTTTGTTTTTTTTTTCAAATTTTGTCATTTCTTTTGATATAATTTTTTAATATTTTTGTTTTTTTTTTGTTTTTTTTAATTTTTGTTTAAATTTTTTATTTTTACGAGTTAATTTTGTTTTTTTTTACATTTTTATCGGCTATTTTTTATTGTTTTCATATATTTATTTTTATCTAAGTTTTGTGTTTTATTACTAACATGAAAATCACCACTCTAAAAAAAAAAGGTTGATGTTGCATCAATATGTTTCAAAATTAGCATGAAAATCACCACTCTAAAAAAAAAAAGTTGATGCTGCATCTATACGTTTCAAAATTAGCATGAAAATCACTAACATTTTAAAACAAATATTCATACTTCATAAATAAAAATATTATAGTGTCAAAAATGTGCTAAAAAAAAAGGTGATTCTGCATCACCACTTTTCAAAATCGGGTGCTTTTTATGCTACCAAAAAAAAGTAGGTAACAGTGTGGTTACCTATTTCATTGGTAACAGTGTTGATGGAATTTGAAGAAGAAGAAAACAATCAACACCGTGAACAAAACATTCCTAAAAATAACCCAAGTCATGAAAGTAGCTCTAGCAAATGATGATCACTATGTTTGGATATCAAAGCAAGGCATTGTATTTTTTGAAATATGTCTCTGAAATCAGAAATTTTGTTTAAAGTAATGGACATAGTGTCCCATTTGAAAGACAAAGCGATACCAATAACTGTCCCATTTTGAATGATAAAGAGTGTCTTATTCATATATATTATATATCATAAAATATGTTTTAATTTATTCTATTGTGTTCTCCATTGTCGTTCTCAAATTCATATGTTTTAATTTAATTCATATGAATATTGTTATGAAATATATATGTAGATAGAAAATCTTTCGGATTAATCACATCATTGGGATTTGGTTGATGTTTCGAACCATCTAATGTGATTTTGATGAATAATGAATTTTAAAAAACCGCAATAATTATGATATGATATAACAAATTAATCGAAACATCACATTCAAATGCATTAATAAGAATCTAATTAATATGAATATTGTTATAAGATGTGTCGACTTTTGATGTATAATGAATTTAAAACAATCACAATAATTGCACTGTCATAGGTCGATGTTTCTAAAAAATACAAAATGAAAACCGGTGCGTCTCAGTAACTATACACCGGTGTGTTTGTATTAAGAAGCGCGTCAGTGTGTTTCTACGACCTATGAGCACCGAAAAAGCACCAAAACCGATTGAAAATATCGGTGCGTTTGTGCAGTATGATGCACCAGTGCATTTATGTGTCTATACGCACTGGCATCATTGTACGATATATGGGCACCGCATGAATATTGATACCAATTATAAATATTTGTGAGTTTGCGTGATACTGCGTACCGGGGTGTTTATGTGTCTATAAGTACCGGTGCATTTGTATGACCTATGGGAATTGCACGAATAGCGATACCAATTATAAATCTCGGTGCCTTTCTGCGATATTGCGCACCAGTGTGTTTCTATACGTCTATGCATCGGTGCGTTGATACAACCTATGGGCACTGCACAAATCCCAAGACCAATTAGAACGGCCCTGTGCATTGTATCACTAACACTATGCCTAGTGCAGTTTTATACCTTAATGGCCTAGTGAATTTTCCTTCGACCACCCCGAGGTTCCTTCTATATGTATGCACTAGTGCGTTCAAGTTAGAGTAGTACATGGATGAAGAAAACATCTGTAATAACCTCCAGCTGCCCATTTTTTTTAGTTGTGTTGAATTTCCGTTAAAAGGTCCACCAAAACCTCCATAACCATAAACGGATGTTGTAGCAAATGTTTTTTTGAAAAAATTGGCCAATTTTAAAACACTAAAAACCTCCTTTATAACCTCCGCTAAAGGGTATTTTCCTTGTAGTGCATCATCCCAGTAGTCCCCAATTTTAGCTAGCTTAGGCTACTTTTCAGTTCCAATGTTGACTTCCCATAACTTAAGAGGCTTAGTCACATCAACGGTCTGCAGCGGGGGTCTAGCAACTGTGCGCTCTCCCTCCGACTCCGAGATAGTGATATTTCACAAGTCTTCATCACATTCATTCATTGATAGATTGTGGAAATTGACAATTTCCTGCATCTGCGTATCCCACATTGGCGCCCCATACGCTGCACAAGGGCACGATTCATCAAATACTAGGGCATATATATCCTGCAAAGCTTCATCCAATGCCTCAGTTCCACCTATCAACCCGAACGTCCCCACAAAATTGCCTCGCATAGTCTCCCATTGGTGGGTGCGCTAGTGTAGCTTTTCATCCAGATACCATGTAGTGGGAATTGGCCCCAAGGCATGGGTAAGCAGGTGGACCCATTCGTCCATGGTTCTTTCACACCATGCCTCCATCCATGCGGCCACATGGCTGCGCGGATGTCTTTGGCCAAGGAAAGCCTCCACACGTAGGTGAACAGGAGCTTCAAATAGTAGAATCATCATTTCGTGGCATTTCTCCCAATCCTGGAATGTCCTCTTATGGGTTTCCCACCACCATGCAGGGGTTACGCGCATGGCTAGGTTAAGTTCCCACATTCTTCATTCCCTTGGGACTTCAGCTTCAAATGTTTACAAAAATCCCTAATACTACCAAAACCATCAAAGTAGTGTAGCTCTCTTACCTCTGAGGAGATACACTAGAAGCTCTTCGTGATCCTAACACATCACAACGCAGATATGTCATGTAAGATATTCTGCCAATTTTCTATCTCCCTATCGGATTCAGAGAGGTAGTCACTGTATTTCTCCCAGCAAATCACACCATCAATTGTAGGATTAATCTAATCCTCGTCCCGGCAATTAGTTTATAAATGTGATCCACGTCGTCTTCTTTGCGAACTAGTTCTGTATAATGCTCTCCTTTTGCAGGGTCTAGAGGGACTATCACTCTTGTAACCCTCATTCTAAAAAAAAATGCTCCTTTTCTTCAAGATGATAATGCCTCCCATGTCTATTTCCCAATCCAGTCCCAAGAGTGCAGGATAAGGGTCTACTTCTTCCACAATTTGAATTACTTCAAAATATGTGTGTACCTTAACTCATGCGATATCTATCATAATATTTGAAAACCTTCCCAATGGCATGATTTTTCTGCTGGTTAGCCATGCATAACTATATAGTAGACCATTCCATCTTAGGTTCTCCCATCTGCTACCATGTTTTCTTAGGTAGTACGTTCGTATCTGATCCCAGATCCAAGATGACCTGTTCCATCTCATAGTTGCTAATCTGTGCTGTTAGCCACATCTCCCGTCTAGTGCGCTTATTTTTCTTGTATAGTTTGTGAGCATCTCTAAACTCTGTAGGAGGGTCGATGTTCTTTGCGCAGCTGTCTATCAGTGTTTGAAGATTTTCCACCACCTTCTAGTTGCATAGCAACTTCATAAATTCTTGTAGGAATGGTTTGACTTCTTCATCCACTCTTAGGTTTGTTGGAGACTTGTAAGTAGATGCCTCATCCTTGGTAAAGTATTTGTGAGCTTCGATGAAGGTTTATTTCTCCTTCTGTAGGTCCAAGCTTTCCTGTTTAATGCTAGCTTTCCAGATAAGGGGTTCAGCCGCAACTTTCTCCTCAGCTGCTCTAGTAGCCATGCCATTGCGCGTTATGAAATTAATAATTGGTCCTTCATCATGCGGTTTTTCCTTAACCCTCTACACATTCTGTGTTGGTGTTTGTTGTTTTTCCTTTATTTTTTCTATCAGGACTAAAAAATCTTCGATCACATTGTTCAATTTTCGACAATATCAACATGATTTCCGCGCAGGTTCAGATAGTCCCTTTCAAAGTTCTGTATTTATCTACAGTTGTAACAGATCAATTTCACTCTTCCCCAACCTATGCCTCCTCCCCTTCCCCCTCCCCTCCTCTTTCCGGGGAGCCTCCTCTGCCTAAGGGAGATAGTGGTGAAGAAGGGTCAGTCTGTACCATATATAGGCTCCCTCGATCTATCATCCAATCATAAGTGTGACATTTATTCTCGTCATGTCCCATAGAGCAGTAGAATTGACACCATTGTTGCTTCAATTCTGGAACATAAGCACGAATATGGGGGCAGTGGTTGGTATAATGTAGTCCAGCGATGCGACAGTCAGCGCACCATAACGTCGGACCACTTGGTATTGGAACCTCTTTAGGGCACAATGGGTTGGGTCCCCCAGCTGGCATATAGTCTACCAGCATAGGAAATTGATCCTTGGTGTGGCCAGACACCCAGCATCTTATGCACCATACATCTGGGCTAGCTGCTTTCCCTCATTCTTTTCACAAATTATGGATTTCAAGGGGAATTGCCTCCAGCTGTCCTTGGATCTACTGTACCCCAAACTGGGCATCGTCTCTTGGCACAACTTCTAGTTTCATAGTAATCTCCAAGGCTTTCTCTTGCGTCTCGATCACTTGTTGACCCATAGGTCCACGCAGGTGAGGTAGTAACATGGAAATGAACCATTCCTTGTGCTGCCTATCATCATACTGAAATTCCCCATCTCGAATGACCTTCTTTAATCGCTGATAAGCCTCCTAGATAAACTCAGTGGGTCCCCGTTTAAAATCCTTCAAATCAGTTACTAACTGAAAGTAGGACTTAGGCTTCCCAAACTGCTGTTTTAATGCATTCTTAATCTATTGGATATATGGATCTGCATGCTAGCCTACGTACCCCATGTACCAATCCAGGGCCCTACTCTCAAAGGCAAGAGATAGCTATGCTCTTTTTAAAGAATTGTTAGCCACATTCTGCACAGTCCATATTGATTCTGCTACAAACCAAAACTAGTCCATATCTTGATCTCCTACACCCTTTAAGGTTGGTAGCTTCATGTGTGTGGCCATACCTTCTTCTGTTGGTGGTGAAGGTGTGTGGGAGTTATTACCCTTATGCTGGCTCGAAGGTGGGATAGCAGGGGGAATATTTCCTGCATGTGCAATTGATTCTCTTAATGGACTGTAGATGGATCTGTCCCTTTCTCGATTGGTTTGGTAGTACTTACCACTTTGTGTTGTAATTTCACCTTAATCAGAGGTCATTCATTCGGTGTGGCTACACAGAACACCCTTTTTTCACAGTGATATTTTAATTAGCAAAGGAAATTTTTGTAAGAACTTACCTTGGAAACCCTTGAAGAACCTCTACTCTGCCTCAAAATAGGATACAAACTCAACGACTGTGAATTCTGTTACAAACCATCCTAGCATGCTGTCCACCCAATGATCTACCATACAGGTGATTATGTTGTCAGCCTTCTCCAACTATTGAATCAATTCCGAAGTCCAATACGTAATCTGATCGTCTTTCCAACACGTCTAGAATTCTACCAGCCTTGCTAACCACTCCTGGAGCTCGTGCACAAAAGTTACAAAGAAAATTTCATAGACTTCTATGAAAATATATTTGTTCTTCCACTTCTCAGTTGTAAACTTCATGCTTTGATTCTCCTTTACAAAAATTCCTGAATCTGTCTTTCGAACCAGTCTTCAAGTTCCAGTTTCTTAGGTCTCCAACGGCCTCATGGCATTAATTGATCTCTCTCTCAAAATGCTCCTAGTCCCGACAATGGAACCATTTGTTGGCTTGAGGGGTTCTGAGCCAAGTTTGGAGGTTAAGGTTTTCCAACAAACCCCTGTACTATTGGCCTTTTTGGTAATGAGCTACTTTCACAAGCCAAGGTCTCACCCAAAGTAATATGGGATGGTGCTGGAACCAGGTTTCCACACCCTGGGAGAGAGTAGGTAACTTAAGGCAGATCTATGTTGCAACTTATTAGGTTCACACAGAGTGATTCTATTTGCAGCTCTTTAACAATATAATCTGCATATAACCATAACAAAGCCACTATCACTTAACAGATTGAGTAAATAAACTCGCATCCACTTGTGCATCAACAAATACCATCACAGAACATTATAATCGTAGCTAACTCTTAGATCATAGGTACATTCATGGGTCAACTAAATATCATAGATGCAGATTAGTAATAAACACGATCAATCCAAATACCATAAATATACTTTAAATATATTCCATATTCATTAGTATCCAAAAACCTAGTACAGCACAAGACAACCTGCGCAGACAGCCTAGCGAGGTCCACACACAACAGGACTGAGGATCTCCACACACACAACCAAAAAGAGTCCTTACCCAAAAAAACCCTAACAAATATTAACAATTCACATGTATCATCAACCTTATGTATTCCTTGCCTACTAAACCCAACTATCTATCTATTTATAACATCGTAGCATTTTTTGTTCGATGGTTTGCAAAACATGGTTTGCGGACCCTAGAGCAACCCTCTAGCCCATTACAAAACATTAGGGGCTTTGACCCACCCCAAAATGCCTACGCAAGACTGACTATTACAAAATTATGTGAAAAACGCAGGTTAGGGAACCCTGTTCCAACATTGGTAATGGTTCCAATCGTTTCAAATTATAAGATAAACATTTAAAAATTGGTAATTAAAGTGGAAGAATACCTATTTGAACTTGAATATGAGTGAATATACAATAATAGAGATCAAGAGGGAACTTGATGAGGTAAACAAATATTTTAGGATGAAAAATGACAATTATACGAGTGATGAAAAGATCTCCAGGGGACAACAAGCCCTCATATAGATGGATTAAGCATAACATAAGACTTAAATAAGGATGACCTTGTGTAAATGTGTCATTTGGATAAGCACAATAGGTATATAACATAGATCCTAGAGGGATGTTGAATAATATTAATTCATAGGTAGTATGCATTGTTTATATAATTAAATGAAATTAATTCATGATAAGAATATCTGCAGTGTATTTTTTTTCTATATTTGATAAGTATTTAGATGATTCTCATATTACTGATGTTTCATGAAGTGCTAGTATGTGGTAAATGGATATATTTCTTATGAGAGATTGATGATGCATATGTGGTGCTTATTTATTTATTTGTTATGATAATGATGTTATATGCTAATGATAGATAAGATATGCACAATGATCATGATGTTATGTTATGATGTATTGTGTAATGTCATGATTCATATATGTTGATGTTATAACTTATGATGGTATTTCATGATGTGAAGCATGTGGAATCGATACAAACTTTGTGACATGCATGAGAATGCAGTTCTTTACAATTTAGAATGTGATTATTAACAATGATTTTATATTACCATGATGAAATACAAGAGTTTCCATGTGAATTATTTTCTATGATGTTATGATTATAACTAATGCATTTGATGCATGTTGAGATGAGGTGATTGGCAGGAAATCTACAAATGGGCCAAGAAGGCAAGTTATTTGATGATCTCGTGGGAGCCCATACCTACGAGAGAGAATATGTAACACCATATAGGATGGGGACAAACTCAATCAACACTACATATGTCAGTGGTTCCTTTTTCTTGTATAGATCTTGATGGATAGCTCTTGAAGGGCTGTGGGACCATCTTGAGGAGGCCAGGGGCATAATTTTGTAGGAAAAGTTCCTTGTATTGGATGGGGATGCTGAAGTATAGAAGTGGGTGTAAAAATTCGATTCCTAGGGTTGTGCGCCTTACGGAGTTGTGGAGGGAGTGGGCCAGCCTTGCGAGATGATTGGAGTCATTGAGTATTGGGACCGAATGCCTGCCTTGGGGCAGATGGGGACTGAGCTGGGCATGAGCCTTGGGGCCAAAATTGGCTATGGACAGACCAGGGAGGCTTATGCCTGGTTCTGAAAGTGTGAAAAATGACACAGATTCCTTGAGATTTCCTGGGAGATGTGAAGAACTTTCGATGCCTGCTGGTTATACTAGTTCAGTAGAGGGTGTTGGTCACACATGAAGTAATAAATAGTAAATAAATAATATAATATCATTAAATACTTAACTTCTAGACGAAGTTCCTTGAAGAGGGGGAGTATGTAATGTCCCCTAATAATTATAAAATAATAAATAATATATAAATAATATAATATCATTAAATAAATAAGTAAATAAATAATAAGTCAAGAGAATGATAAAAATAATAAATAAAATGGTAAAAAATAACTGGAGATCTAAATAAAATATTAAATAATAAACTCAAGTCCTAAAACAGTAGAAAAATAAGTAAATTTAAGAGTTTTTTTAAAAATATTTAATTAACACAAGTAAAAAGGAATAAAATAACAAAGAGTTAAACTAAGAAACTATAAAAATTAGTAAAGTTAACAAAAGTAAATAAAACTAAGAGAAACACTAAATTAAGTAAAGCTAACAAAATGTAAGTTAAACTAAGAGAACACTAAAACTTAAGTTGCATGTTGACATAGTGAATGTGTGCATGTGGTTCTCATTCCATTGTTTGGTCTATTTCATAGACATTGAGGAAGATTCAAAGATCATTCTTTCATCCATTCTATGGAGAGAAAGGTATTGTGAGGCAAAGGTTAACCTAGCAATAGTACGTTGATTGAGGGCTTGGGGGTGGCCATCTGTGGAAGGAATACATACAACTGAGCCTATGGTTAGGTGGAGATTTGTCCCCAAAAATTTGTCGAGGTCCAAGATTCAGATGTCGTGCAACTTTGGAGTCTCAAGAAAGGAATATCGCCATTGCAGGTAAGTCGTCTTTCTCGTGTTTTTGAAAATTATATGATGATTAGTTAAACATTTTTTGGGTTGATTATTAATTTTTTATGTGATATAATTAATTTCATGTAAAAATTCAGGGTTGTTGCACAAACATCCTTTGATCCTATTGAGAACTTGGTTAGGTACAACTAATGCTTTTATTGGATGTAGATTTGGTAATATGATAATCTCTAATGGTAATGAAAACATGCAGATTACTTTGTATCCCCCAACACAATTACCTTTAGACATTCATGATCTAACATAATTGGAAAAAAATCAAGAAGAAGACATGCAACCCATTCAATAAATCTCGAGTATCAATCAAGATTATGGTTTTAGACAAGAGATCAACAATGATTTGTTAGATTATTTCATTTTTGAACCAAAAAATTTAGAAGAAGCAAGAAATGAACAATACCTTGTTACTGTAAGTATTAGATGAATAATTTCACAAAAATTTTACAACTAATATTCTAGAATCTTCTTTTGATTAAATCTTTCCTATAAATTCAGTCACTAATACTCAAACCAAGACAATAGAAATAAATCAAGGAAAGAATTTTCAAATCAAATGAACCCTTGAACCCAATCAAGAAGAAAAAATTATTCAATTATTTGACAAGTATTCCAAAGGATTTTCTTGGGACTATAATGATATGTAAGGAATTCATCCTAATACATGCACACATCACATCTACACAAATGACAGTATTGCACTAGTAAGACAACCTCAAAGAGGAATGAATTCAATGGTGAAATAAATAGTTGAGGAGGAACTTCAAAAACTCCCGAAACTAGGATTCATCTATCCTATTTCAGATAGTAAATGGGTTTCTCCACTGGTAATGGTACCAAATAAAAATGGTAAGTGGAAGGTATGTGTGGATTATCGAGAGCTAAACAAAGAAACCTTAAAAGATCACTTTTGATTACCTTTCATAGACCAAGTTCTTGACAGCCTAGCAAGAAAAACTTACTTTTCATTCTTAGATGGATTTAGTGGATACAATCAGATAAAGATAACCTTAGAAGATCAGGATAAGACTACATTCACATGCTCCTGGGGAACATATACTTACAAGTTCTTACCTTTTGTAGTGTTCAATGCTCTAGCCACATTTCAAAGGGAAGTTATAACTATGTTTTTTTATTTAATTCATAACAGTGTAGAGGTCTATATTGATGATTTTACTGTTTATGGGACTACTTTTGAATAATCCATCAAAAATTTGGAAAATGTCTTACATATATGTATTGAAACAAATCTATCATTAAGAAATGGAAAATATTTAATGATGTAACAACAAGGAATTGTATTAGGACATCATATATCTCCTTCAATAATATAAGTGGATGTATAAGAAATTTCGGTGAAAATCACATATAAGAAAATTTTGTCGACACGTTTCGAACCAACAAGTGTGGTTCATCATCAGGACAAGATGAGAAATCTGATCAAGAAACCTGTTTAAAAAAATAAGGAAAGCTCCATCTAGTCGTTGTAAAATAACTACTAGTCAGTTGGAGCTTTCCTTATCTTTTTAAAAAGGTTTCTTGATCAGATTTCTCATCTTGTCCTGATGATGAACCACTCTGGCTGGTTCAAAACAAGTTGAAATTTTTTTCTTACATGTGATTTTCACTTAAAGTTCTTATACACAATTTATGGATCGTAGAAGCCAAATTCCTAATATAAGTGGATCCTGCAAAAATTGATATCATTGTCAAACTATATGAGCTAACCAATCAACGGGATATTCGGGGTTTTCTAGGATATGTAGGTTATTATATAATATTTATAAAATATCCCTATCATTATTCAAACTTCTTTCACTGAGATACATAATTCCAATGGAATAATGACCACCAAGTTTCGTTTGAAAAACTAAAACATAAAATATCAACAACTCCTGTCTTGAGAGGACCTAACTGGACATTACCATTTCATATTTCCACACATGCATCAGACACAGCCATAGGGGCATCCTTAGAAAAAAGGATAACCAATTGAACTATGCAATCTACTTTATCAATAAAAACTTAACTCCTGCTGAACTAAACTACACAATCACTAAAAAGGAAATGTTAGTTTTAATACATGCATTCAAGAAATTTAGGCATTACATCATAGAATATGAGGTTTTTATACACACAAATCATTCATTCATTAAATATTTAATAAATAAACCAATTACCAATGGTATAATAACAACATGGTTATTGTTGATGCAAGAATTCATTATCACTGTACTAGACCAACCAGGAAGGGAAAATCAAGTAAAATATTTCTTATCAAGAATTCATCCTCCCGGTGATATTTTTCTAGTTTCGGATACATTTCGTGATGAAAATTTATTTTCAATATCAATTAAAACCCCATGGTTTTCTGACATTGCTAATTAATTAACATATAGAAGATTACCTTCTCATTTTGTTATTAATCAGAAAAGAATAGTAATAAAAGAGAGTGATAGATATATTTGGGTTAATGGAGACCTCTTATATAGTGGACCTGATATTTTGATTAAGATATATTAAAAGCATGCCATGATGAGCCGCGTGGTGTCCATTTTGCAGAAAAGAGAACAACTTACAAGGTCATAAATCTTGGCTATTATTGGCCATAAATATTAAATAATTCTAAATAGTATGTCAAGAAGTGTGACAACTGCCAAAGGATGGGAAGACTTGTTTTTTACGATGAAATGCGAATAAATCATCAAGTGCTCATAGGGCCATTTGAAAAATGGGCTCCTAAATTTGTTGGTCTGATCAATACTCCATCAAATAGGAAATAATATATCTTAGTATGCACATAATATGTTTCCAAATGGGTGGAAGAAAAGGCATTTAACAAAGCCACAAAGAGTGCAATAGCATATTTATTTTTTGAAGAAATATTTTATAGATTTGGGGTACCAACGCAGATTGTAACATACCAAGGAACACAATTTACCTCAAGGATTATTAGATAAATGGCAAAAAAATATAAGATCAAATCCATACCACCCTCAAGCAAATGGACAAGTAGAATCAACAAACAAGGTCCTAGAGAACATCATGACCAAGACAATAAACATACACATAAAATATTGGTCAAAAAAACTAAATGAAGAATTATGGGCTTATAGGATAACATGGAAGAATACCACTGGATTCAACCCATATCAGCTTGTTTATGGAAAATAATTACTGCTCCCAATTTAATTTAATATCCATACATATAAGCTTGCAACATAATTGGGGTTGGATTTGTCAGAGGCACAACAATAAATAATAATGGAGCTAAATCCATTGGATGTGATTAGAGAATAAGTTGTGGAACATACCTAATTAATTCAACACCAGAGGGAAAAATGGCATGATAGTTTCATCAAGAAGAAATAATTTCATGTAGGAGATTGGGCACTACTATTTGACTCTAAGTATAAATACTTCAAGGGAAATTTTACTACACATTGGTTAGGGCCTTATGAAATTGAAGAAGTATATGATCATGGCTTAGTAAAAATTAGAACCATAGATGAAAAAGCTACATCATCCTTGGTTAATGGACATAGGCTGAAACTTTACAATAAACTTGTGAATAAGGAGTATTTCCTTAACAAATTGGAAATAGAGGAACATCTGGATGTAGTGGAAAAGCACAATAATGTGCCTTTGCTACCTTCAAAATAAAATAAAAAAGGGGTTTGGCTATGAAAACCCAGGTTCCTGGAACAATACAAACCCAAATTCATGCTGGAAAAATAATTTCTTTGGCTAGTATGAATTCTAAAAAAGTGTTCTATTTTTATTTTCATTCAGTTATTATATTTTCTTCTTTTGCAAAATAAATATTTGAGGTGAAGTCTAACAATAAGAAAGGGGGAAAAATAGTTATGCTTTTGTCATTTTTGTCCATCATTCAACATCATATCATCAGGAAGAGGGACCTGATTATATCATCATGCAGATGGACCTAATCATTCAACATTATATCATCATACAGAGGGACCTGCTCATATCATCATGTAGAAGGACTTGAGCATTCAAAATTTAGCATCATGCAGAGGGACCTGAGTATTCAACATCTATCATCATGCATGAAGAGAACTAATCATTCAAGCTTATTATTCAAAGCTAACTTGTACTATTCTTCAGAAATACATGCACAAGATAAGGACACCATTTCCAAGGCAGCATCAAGAGACAATATTTCAAGAAAAGGAAATTTTCATTAAAGAATCGTCTTCTGAAAAAACACTTCATTTATGC
Organism: Pinus albicaulis; assembly: GCA_034641835.2. NCBI lineage: Eukaryota > Viridiplantae > Streptophyta > Pinopsida > Pinales > Pinaceae > Pinus > Pinus albicaulis. Next base: position 1,618,249,132 of record CM076584.1, on the reverse strand, counting down.
ACAAATGTTTCAATCAAAAGATCTACTTCTACGAACAAGCTACAATCAAACTAAAGGAAAGTTCTATAAGTTAGAATTTGTCTTTTAATGTTTTTAATTTTGAATAAATTGGCACTTGTAATTAAAAGGATTAGTTAACCTTGATGTATTTTACCTACCCTTATTTCATAACCATAATTTCATTAATCTTCATTATTTCAAACACTAAACGAAACCATAACCTACCCTTTTTTCACATCCTCCATAACCATACCTTCATCAAATTTCAAACATTGAAACAAAATTGGAAATCAAAGCACTCTTTTCTTCCATGAAAAAACAAGTGAGAAGAGAGAAGAAACAATTAATCTTTGCAAAAAAGGATAAAATGAAGGTTAGTGTCAAGAAAAGTATAATATGGAATTAAGAGAAGAGTTTTGTTGTTTAAAGTAGGTCATAAGTTTTTAAATGACCCCAAAGTTGTCATTTAAAAGGAAAAGAAAAAAACCTTTTAGAAACATATGAAAAACGAAATTCAAAATAGGACAAGAGACATGTCAAGAGTAAACAATTTCATGCATGGAAATGATTACAAAAATAATGGAGTGATCATGGTTTAATAGAGAGCCTCATAAATCATTCTTGTTTCATTATCATTAAAAGAAAAAGTGAATGCGTTGTTTCATTATCATCAAAAGAATGCCATGTTCTTATCATCAAAAGCATAAGGAGTTAAGAAGTCAAATCATGAATTGATATCATACATTTTTTCCTATATTTTGGAGAGATGTGAGTCTCTAGAATTCAACGATGGGTCTGCCTACAAATTAGTAGTGAAATATGCCTACAAATGAAATGATGAAGTCTCCCTACAATTTAGTGATGAAATATTCCTACAAATGAAATTATGAAGTCTGCTTTCCTACAATGCAAAGATGAAATGAGTACCTACAAATTGTGATGATGGGGCATCCTACAAATCTAAAAATGAAATAAGAAAACTCAATTAAAGGTTATACAAATCAAATTAAATAAGAAGCCTGTACAATTCAAAAATTGATTTGATAGTCGTAAACCAGAAATGTCAGACGTCATTAGCATTTGAAATTGTTATGAGTGAAAAAGTTATGAAAGCGTTGTGGACTGTTGTATTATTTCCGAAAGTGCCAATGTTGGAGAGTGTAAGTGCAATGAATATTGAGTCAATAAATCAAAAATTGAAATAGGATAATCTAATTCACTGAACAACGAAACAAAATCTAGAGTGAAGGAAGGTAATATATCCCAATATTGTCTCACGAAAATCCTCGTAAATGTTTTTTTGCATGGTAGAAATGTGTCAAAGAGGGTTGTTGTGAAATATATTTTCTGATTTTGAGGAATAATTGGTGGTCAAATTGAGAGTTAACAGTCATATAAGTAACATAGGAACTTGACTCAAAGGAATGAGATAGATTTTTTAGAACCCCTTTTCAAAATTGACTGTTGTTTCTTTTAATACACAAGATGTTAGGTCCCTATATTACTAGTATAGTCCCTTATTGTTGTTAGTGTAACCCCCTTGTTATTATTATTGTGCCCTTAAATTATTATTGTTAGGTCGGCTAGGATTACATTGTGGTCTCACTAGGATTACATTGTGGCCCCATGGACTCCTATATATAGAAAGGAGGTTTTTTAATTTGAATCATCCAAGAATTGTTCATTCATGTAGTGTATTTGAGGTTTCCCCCTCGAAGTGGATTATTTATAAGGCATTGATATCTCTTTTCTTCTCTTTTTGGAGCTGGTTTCACAACATTTGATATCATAGCTTTGAGATTCTAGGGTTTCACAACTCCAAACAGGTCAGCGTGGCATTTTTTCTATAACTTATTTTCTACGAAGGTTCAGAATCTAAAATTTTAGAGTGTGAATTCAAAATCTTGAGGAACATCGTCAAAAAATTTCAGAGCTTGGTTCGCAATATTTTCGGAGATATGATATGTGCAAGTTAGGTCATTTTGTAGGCTCTTGAATTTAACCTAAACATGTCATCATGGTATTTTTGTAATAACGTTTTTTATACGAAGGTTCAGAAGCTGAAATTTTTGGAGTATGAAGCCACAATCCTGAGGAACATCGTCAAAATTTTTTAGATATTGGGTCGCAATATTTTTGGAGATATGATCTGTGGAAGTTAGGGTTTTTTGAAGCTTCTGAATTTAATCTCAAAGAGGTAATCGTAGGAAAATATTCATAGCTCTCTCTCTGAGAATCAAATTGGAATGCTGTAAAAAGTGGCCACAAGTGCACGAACTATAGTCTTTTGAATATGAAGTTCAGAGCCAAAGAAGGAAACAGTGACACGTGGAAAGTCGTACAAGTTTTCTCTACTGAACCAGTCCAAAATTGGGTCATTGTGGGAGATTGGACATAAATTTTCCTTGAAGAATCCAAATCAGATCAGACCCATGGCATTTGAAAGAAGCTTTAGAGGGCTACTACAGGGCTCAATTTTAGATATTTAGGATCCAAAATTTACAGATAATTCAATTTCAATATCGAGCTCCTCAAAAGCAAGTAAAAGGTGTATATTTTTTTTTCCGAATTGCATAAGTCTTGTTTGAAGAATCAAGTTGAATTGATTCCAAGGGCATATTGTAGAATAGATATCAGTATTGGATTCTAAAATGGCCCCTAAAAAGAATTCAACACCCATTAAGCCTTTAGAAAGCTCTACTATGACTCATGAACAGTAAGAATGGCAACATGACATATCAAAATCACAAGAGAAAGTGCGACAAATTTCTTTCTCGCAAAGAGCAACAAAAAATGACATGGAAGTTTTGAAGAAAGGTGTGGAAACTAAGATGGATGGTTTGAAGAAATGCATGGAATTTAAGATGGATGGTTTGAAGAATGACATGGAATCTAAGATAGATGGCTTGGAAGTTGGTGTGGAATCTAAAATGGAAAACATGAAGAATGATATAAAAGCAGACATGGAAGGTTTGAAAAAGTTGATACAAGAAATGTTTCCTAATGGTGAAAAGACAATAGAGGAAAATCATGATGAGAACAAACTAAATGTTAATCATGATTTCATAAAATCTAATGTTGGCGGGAAGAATCATCATATTCCAAAAATGGATATGAGGGAGTTTGATGGAAAGGATCTTGTAACATGGATATTGCAGATGGAGCAATATTTTGATCTCCATAATGTGCAAAACACACAAAATGTACGCATTGAAAATTTACATTTAGAAAACAAATACATTTGTATGGCATCGATGGCTTTGCTCCTGTAAAAAAATTGTCACTTGGTTAATTTTTATGGAGGAAATGATACAACATTATGAGGATACAAAGAGCAAAACCTTCTTTATCCAACTGATAAATCTCAAACAAAAGGGTTTAATGGGGGAGCACATTGAGGACTTCCAAAAATTGAATATAAGGGTAACTGATATTCCATAGGAACATAGGATTGATCTCTTCATAGGTACTTTAAAGGATAACATCCAACATGAAGTTTGTGTTTTGGAACATGATTCATTGGAGAAGGCATTCAGGTTGGCAAGAAAAATTGAATGTAAAATTATGGCGACAAGGAAGCCTACCACTCACTTCTATAAATAGGGAAGTGTTGCTACTCCTAGATTTCCACAACCTACAAGGTTGATGCCACAAAAATTTGAAGAAAAAAGAGAAAAAGGGCTTTGCTACAGTTGTGATAGAAAATACACTAAAGGTCATAAGTGTGCTGAGAAGAAATTATTTTACATAGATTGTGAAGAGGAATAAGAAAATGAACAAGAAGAGGATATACACCACGAACCAACCCAAGAAGAGGAAGAAATGAGTCCAGTCATATCGTGTAATGCATTGGCAGGAATTACCACTCCTCAAACTCTCAATATAGAAGGACATATCATGAAGAAAAAGGTAATAGTGTTGATTGATTCAGGTAGTACCCATACTTTTATTCATTGTAAGGTAGCCAAGGAGTTGAATTATTTCCTATACCCAGCACCAGAATGTCAAGTGATGGTTGCAAATGGAGAATTATAAATTTCTCTGGAAAATGCCATAATATCAAGCTAACCATGGGGGAATATGTATTGAATAGTCCAATGCTTTCCATTCCTATGGGAGGTGCTGATGTTGTACTAGGAGTACAATGGTTACAATATTTGGGGATGATAGCTTTTAGTTTTGAAGAAATTTTCTTGAATTTTTTTTCAGAAGGAAAGGAAGTTGAATTAAGGGGTATTGTAGGGAAGCCATGAAATATAATAAGCTCTAATGTCATGAAAAAGCTTCTAAAGAAAGAACAACGAGGCATAATTGCACAATTATGCTCACTAGAAGTTCCAACATCAAAACATCTATTTCTGCAGATCTCCAAAAAGTCTTGGACAATAATTCCAAGATTTTTGAAACTCCAAAAGGACTCCCACCTATTTGTGATCATGATCATGATATTCATTTGATTCGAGGAAGTGTTCCTCCAAAAATCAGGCCTTATAGATATCCTTATGCCCAAAAGAGAAAAATTGAACGTATGATTGTAGAAATGTTAGAGGCGGTTATAATTCAACCTGGTCAAAGTTCTTTCTCTGCTCCTATAGTATTGGTACACAATAAGGATGGATCATGGTGCATGTGTCTGGATTATAGGGAGCTCAATAAGCTCACCATTAAAGATAAATTTCCCATTCCTGTGATTGATGAATTATTAGATGAATTGCATGGAGCAATTTATTTTACCAAATTGGATCTTCGTTCAGGGTATCACCAAATTAGAATGAAGACTGAAGATATTCTAAAAACAATATTTCAAACTCATGAGGGTCATTATGAATTTTTGGTCATGCCTTTTTGCCTTACCAATGCACCTTCTACATTTCAAGGGTTGATGAATTCCATTTTCAAAACTTTCCATAGAAAATTTGTGCTAGTATTTTTTGATGATATACTAATCTACAACAGGTCTTGGAAGGATCATGTTCAACATGTTGACAATGTGCTCAAACTATTGGAGGAGAAACAATTATATGCAAAAACATCCAAATGTTTCTTTGGAGTACAAGAGGTGGAATATCTGGGTCATATTGTATCTCATGAGGGTGTTAAGGTAGACCCTAACAAAATTAAAACCATTAAGGAATGGAAATTCCCCACAACCATAAAGAATTTGTGAGGATTTCTCGAGTTAACGGGGTATTATCGAAAGCTTGTTAATAATTATGGGAGAATAGCAACACCTTTAACAACATTATTGAAGAAAGATGCATTTTCACTCCTGAAGAAACTAAGGCCTTTGAACATCTTAAAGAGGAAATGTGCCTAACACCAGTCTTAGCTACACCAAACTTCACAAAAACCTTTATTGTGGAATGTGATGCCTCAGGAAATGGAATTGGTGCTGTTTTAATGAAAGAAGGAAGACCCATTGCTTTTGAAAGTCATCCAATCAAAGGAATGTATTTACAAAAACCTATTTATGAGAAGGAAATGTCAGAAATACTATATGCACTAAAGAAATGGAGAACTTACCTAATGGGAAGACACTTCAAGGTAAAAACTGATCATGATAGTCTTAAACACTTTTTGGAACAAAGACTATCTTTAGAAGAGCAGAAAAAATGGGTCACAAAGATTTTGGGTTATGACTTTGAAATAATATACAAAAAAGCGAAGCTAAATCTTGTTTCAGATGCACTCTCAAGAAAGAATGAAGAGGTGGAAGCATTGCTTTGTGCCATTTATATTATCCAACCAGATTGGATAATTGGAGCAAGAGATGAATGGAAGAAGGATGAAGAAGTGTGGACACTCATTCAAAAGTTGCAGCAAGATCCTAGTACATCTGATACATTTAGTTGGAAAAATGATTCCTTATGGTACAAATATCACTTATATATTTGTAAGAATTCCCAACTAAAACAAAATATTATTTTGGAATTGCACACTTCTCCTTTAGGAGGACACTCAGAATTTTTAAAATCTTACCACATGGTGAAGAAAGAATTTTTTTGGGATGGCCTTAAATATGATATTCAAAAGTTTGTGGCAGAATGTTTAGCTTTCCAGCAGAATAAATTTGAGACAATTAAGACCCCGGGTCTTCTACAACCTTTATCCATTCCAAGTCAATGTTGGGAGGAGATTTCAATGGATTTTATCATTGGTTTACCTAAGTCCAAAGGAAAGAGTGTCATCATGGTGGTAGTTGATAGACTTACCAAGTATGCACACTTTTGTGCATTATCTCATCCATTTAAAGCAAGTACAGTTGCTACTACATTTATGGACACAATTAAAAAGCTACATGGAAACCCAAGGGTTATTTTGAGCAACAAAGATCCCATTTTTACTGGAAATTTTTGAACGGAGTTATTTTCTTGTTTGGGTACTCAATTAGCTCATAGCTCATCTTATCATCCTGAATCCAATGGTCAAACTGAGATAGTAAATAAATGTTTGGAAGGATATCTTCATTGTTTTGTATCTGATAAACAAACACAATGGGTCAAGTGGTTACCTCTAGCTGAATGGTGGTATAACACTTCCTTCCATACTACACCAAAAATGACCCCATTTATGGCACTTTATGGATATCATCCACCATCCATCACATCATCTTTAAGAGAAAATTGAAAGGTTCAAGCAGTGGAAGATCACATCGAGCATCAACAAGAAGTTCTCCAACTCTTAAAGGACAACCTAAATTTGGCACAAAATCGAATGAAACAACAGGCATATCAACATCGCAGTGAGAGAAGTTTTGATGTAGGAGACTAGGTATTTTTATGGCTACAACCATACAAACAAATGTCCCTTAAGCAAGCTAAGAAGGATAATAAATTATCGCCAAAGTACTATGGTCCTTACAAGGTGTTGCAAAATATTGGTACTATGGAATACAAATTGGAGCTTCCTGCTTCTTCAGGAGTGCATCCAATTTTCCATTCTTCATGCTTAAAGAAGGTTATAGGTGAAAATCTTCCAGTTGAAACAATATTGCCAGAACCTAATGAGGAAGGAAAAATCATATTGGAACCTGAAGCAGTCACGAAAACAAGAACTCGACAACTACGGAATCGATCAATTTCAGAGTATCTCATCAAGTGGAAGAACTTACCCATTGAAGATTCTACATGGGAGGATGAGAATTTTATAAAGAAGCACCCATAACTACTCAAGTGTTGAGGATAACACTTTTTTTAAGGAGAGGGGCATGTTAGGTCCCTATATTACTATTATAGTCCCTTATTGTTGTTAGTGTAACCCCCTTATTGTTATTATTGTGCCCTTAAATTATTATTGTTATGTCGGCTAGGATTACATTGTGGCCCCATGGACTCCTATATATAGAAAGGAAGTTTTTTAATTTGAATCATCCAATAATTGTTCATTCATGTAATGTATTGGAGGTTGCCCCCTGGAAGTGGCTTATTTATAAGACGTTGATATCTCTTTTCTTCTCTTTTTGGAGTCGGTTTCACAACACAAGAGCACACATAAGGTCACAATTTTCAAAGTTGATTTATTTTAAACAGGAACAAAGACATATGTTTTTTTCAAATACAGGGAAACATCAAATCGACCTAAGCTGGTATGTATAGTGATGACTTTTGAAATTATAGTGATTCCATTTATGCCATTTGAAATTACAGTGATGAAGTTGATGCCATTTATTCCATTTGAAATTAGAGTGGTGCCATTTATGCCATTTTAAATTACAGTGATTCCATTTTCATTTACAAAATGATCACAAAAATTACTATTATAATTTTTTTTACAAACACTTCGTTGAAAAACCCAGAAATTGAGATTTGAAGACAAGTAGAGGGTAAAAAAAAATGAATTTTTGTTGTTGTTAAATGAAGAATTCACTGAATTTATTTTAACTTGGGCACATAAAAAAAGAGAGTTTCAAATGGATAGAAGAAGAATTGAACGGGTTGAATTTCAACTAGAGAAATGGTCACAAGAGTGTATTAGAGAACTTCAGAATGTTGGTTTGTTAAAAGTTTTGGGAAAATACAATGGGTTTAACAATAAGGTAATAAAATAATTTGTCACAAAATTTGAAAAGGGAAAGACAGTCATAGGTGATGCAAACATTCCAATCACAGAATATTACATAGCTCAGATGATAGGATTGCCTCATATACGAGATAGATATCATAGGGGACAACACTTCAAGGGAAAATATTATAATTTATTTCTACAAAAATCTAGAAAGGGAATGTTAATTGGAAAAAGGGATTTATAAGAGAATGGTTTTGAGATCCTTGGAGGGATATTACCCTCATTGTCATAAATTATCTAACATGCGATGGAAGATACATTGTGGTACATATTTACCACATCAAAATCCTTCAACATATCCAAGGAGAATATAAGGTTAACCTCCCATATTTCTTCACAATGAATTTGTTGAAAATGATTAAAGGTGTTAGAAGGAAAAATAATAGGAAAGAGACAAGTTCTTGCCACCATGTGTTAATAAAAATTCTTGTTGAAAACCAAATGAAAAACACAATAGAGGAAACTTGGGAAAATTTCCTTGTAAGAAATAACCTGATAGAAAATCTTGGAAGAGAAGAAAATTAAGATGAAATATTCAAGGATGATACATAATCACATTCTTCTAAAGAAATGGTATATACATCCTCATACCCTAGAGTAAGATAAAAGAATAAATTGTAACTAGAAAGAATTGAAAATGAGAAACCATTTATCTTCTTCCCTAAGAAATACAGAAAAATAATGGTAGGAGAATATCACACATTGGAACCTCTCATTTAGATCCAAGACATATAATAAAAAGAAAACTTTGAAGAACGACCTATGGATGAAGTGCAACAGGAACATCATGATCTTATTGAGAGATTGGAAAGGGAAGAAAATAAAAAAATTAAAGAGGTGGAGCAAGATAAATGGTATGAAGAAATTGAAAAAGAGAAATAATCTGCTTACTCCCCATATGAGAAACTGAGAGAGAAGATAAAAAGGATTGCAGAACACAGTTTTGTGGAGAGCTTAAAACCATATAAGGATGATAAAAAAAATAAGTTAGAGGATCTGGAAGTAAAAGTTCATATAATAGAAATAGTGGAAAGGAATCTTAAGACATAAAATGAGATGTATAAAACTCAAAACAACAATATTATTGAAGGAAAAAAATAGCTTGCAGAGAAGACAAGAAAAATTGAGAAGTAGAATATTCTTATTTCGAAGGAGGCCTCTAGATCACTAAAGGAAAATAATCATGAGCAGTACAAGTATGAAAGGTAAAAAGTAAAAACTGAAATCTATAAGGTGGGGGAAGGAGAAATATGAGGGATAGAGGCTCTTCTACATGCAACTCATATGGAGGAAACTACTTCTGCATCCGAGGAAAGAAAGAGATCCAAGAGGATCAATCGAGCATGAGGATCAATTTTACAACAAGGGGGAGTGTTGGCTTTCGATTTTGGCTTGTTTTATCTTATACATTTTCATCATTTATCATTTTTTATCATCATATTATCATCGTAATCACCCATTTTTCACATAAAGGTAGATAAATCGTGTCTTTAATTAATTTCACTTTTTTAGTTAAAATTGAGCATTAAAAATAAATTATGACAAAGCTGGAAAAGCCTGTAATAGCTCATTTGAAGTCATTGTTGCAGGAAACCTGGGATCGAACCAAATACATAGATGGAAAATATGGGAACCAAGAATGGAAGAATACCTATTGGTTCGTACCAGAAACACTAGATTAGGGCCGATCAACGCTGGTCAAACCAGAGTAGTTGTTAAAAAATATCCCTTGATTTGAGCATAAAATATGGGCAGTTTTGTGAATTTTTGGGATTCACACATATTTTTTGTAACCAACTGATAAATTCGACCTAGTAAGGTGGATTGAATATAATTATGAGTTTTCCAACCTTTTTATCTTTTTTGGTTATGTTTTGGCCTATTTAAACAAGGCTCTCATAGTTAGAAGTTACCTTTGAACTTGTGGAGAATTATTATTTGTTGAAGACAATTGAAGATTAGAAATTTTTATCTCTCATTTTCTTGTGCATCATATGGTTTGAATGAATTTTTGTAGTTTATTGTGTTGAAGGTGTACCATGCAAGGGTGGAGGGGCCCCATTTGAGCTAAGTGCACTTTATTGTTACATAGTGTTTATAACTATGAATATGCTAGTTTTAATTATGAATGTTTATTATTATTTGTTGTAGATATCTATACATGTTTTCATTATGAAATTTTATTAATGGCCATGTTTTAATTTTTTGAAGATTGATCTATAATTCAATAACTAGTTTGAATGTGGAAGGATACCAAGGACTCTTAGAGTAGAGCCTCTTCTCCATGAACCAAGACTGGATTATATAAAGATTCACTTTATTACTTTCTTTCTAGATGAATTTTACATCTTTTGATTCCATTATGCTTTGAAAAATTCTTGGCAATGGTGTTATAGAAGGAATGCAGAAGGATACCCTAGACTCTTAGAGTAGAGCCTCTTCTCCATCTTCTAAAATAGGGTAATGACATTGACCAATCATTTACATGCTTTTATACAATAGATATGAATGATTTTATAGATAACACATGAATTTTTTCATAGATTAAATCTAAAGGTTATCATTCAGATGCTTTCATAGAGTAATTCTAAATACTTTCTTTTGAGATCCCATCATGAATTTTTCATTTCTAAAACTTAAAGCAATGATCTCCCGAACTAACTAGATCTAAGAGCCATATATTTCGGTATGTTTCTAAGTCTACTAGCCCACATTGATAATGAAATACATGCTTTAATTTAGTTCCATAAATTATACTTACTTTGTCCCATTATTGAAACCTTTTATTTGGGATTTATCATTTCGATAAATAAGGTGTTGCTCTTTGTATCCTCATAATGTGCTATCACTTTCTCTGTAAAAATTTTTAAGTGAAAATTTTTTATGAGTGAAAAGCCATAGATACCATAAAAATTGATTGGAATCTAAATATAAAGTTACAATACATGCCTTTTGTGTGTTTTGCACATTATGGAGATCAAAATATTGCTCCATATGTGGTATCCATGTTACAGGATCCTTGCCATCAAACTTCCTCATATCGATATTTGGAATATGGTGGTTCTTCAATCGATTTTAGAGTCTATGAAATCATGATTAAATTTTTTTTTATTCTCATCATGAGTTTCCTTTACTACCTTTTCACCATTAGTAATATTTTGTTGTAGAAATTTGTTAAACCTTCCTTCAAACCTTCCATGTATTTTTTCAAATATTTCCATGTTGCCTTTCAGTTTTGCTTCTATACCATTGATCTTAGCTTCCATGCTATTATTCAACCCATTCATTCCATCCTTTAAACCATTCATATTAGCTTCAATGTCTTCTTTTAAACCATCCATGTCACCTTTTAGTTCATTTTAGTTGTTCTATGTGAGAGAAAAATGTGTTGCACTTGGTCCTATAATTTTGAGATATCTTGCTACAATTCTTCCTCTTCATGTTCATAGCAGATATTTCTGAGGGATTATTGGGCGTGGAATTATTTTTGGGAGCAATTTTAAAACCCAATACTAATATCTATGTTTCAATATGTCATTGGAATCACTTCAAACTGAATTTTCAAACAAAATTTATGCAATTTTAAAAAAATACACAATTTTTTCTTTCTTTTCTGGAGTTCAATATTGAACATGATGTTTCTACCTGATTATGGATCCCCAATATTTGAAATTAAATGTTTTGGTAGACCTCTGGGTATTATTTGTAATGCTACATGTCAGACCTAATTTGGATTATTCAAGATAAAGCTATGGATGATCTCCCCCAATAACCTAATTATAGACTGATTCAGTAGAGAGAACTTGTATGACATGCCATGTGTCACTGTTTGAAGCTTAAGCTTAGAAATCGATACACAAAAAAATGCAGTCTATAAAATTTTGGAAACTTTTTAAAAAATTCAAATTTGATGCCTGAAATGAAAGTTATGGTGATTTCCCCTCGGTCACCTGTTTGAGATGAAATTATGGAGCCTGCAAAAAATCTAAATTCCATAGATCATATATCTGAAAATGTTGGGAACCAAGATTTAAAATTTTTACATGAATTTCATCACGATTTTGGATCCACGTGGTAAACATTTCAGCATCTGAAGTGTCGTAGGAAAAAATTTATAATGAAATATCCAATATTTCCTATTTGAAGAAGCGAAACCCTATAATCCCAAGCTCTGATACCAAATTTTATGCAACCAACTCACAAAAAAATAGAGATAACAGATCAATGACTTAGAAAATATACTCTGTGAGGGGGAAACATCCTTTAAGTTACATTAATAAACAATTATTGGATGATTTAAATTAAAAATCCTCCTTTCTATATACCAGGGTCTAAGGGGTCACAATATAATCCTAGTTGACATAACAATAATAATGTAAGGGCACATCAAGAACAATAGTGGGCTTCTATGGGGAACAATAATAATAATATGGGGACTACATGGGCACAACAATAACAATAAGGGTGGCTACACTAACAATAACAATAATTGGATGCACTAGTATTATAGGGACCTAACAATATGGAAAAAATGTTTTTAGATGTTTTTTTAAATCTTGTATTGAATAGCTACTTATATAGAAAATATTGAATATGTAAACAAAGTAAACCATTATTGTAAAGTAATGTTAGCAAAAATTACAACATAAAAAAATTATATTTCTTGAGTAGTTATAGAACTAACAAATTTGATAAATAAAGAAAAATATGTAAGAAACGATAATGGTGGTTTAGGAAAAAGACATAGCATAGTACAAAACATAGAGCTGGAACAAAAAAATAGTTCATTGGACTATGTTTATGTGCAATGTCATAGTATCTGTTGGGTAAAATTAATTTCTTAATGAAAACAAATAATCATTTGAACATTGATTATGAACTTGAGGATCGTCTTTTTATTTCAAGGAAATCAACTGTTCATTCAACTATCATATGATGACATTTTTTATTTATGTATAAGGTATTCAAGAGTAATATCCAAGACTGGTAATAATTTTAGAGAATTTTCTTCTTTCCTTTCCAAATCTCCTGCAAGAATTGGAGATATAAGAGCTGAAATCAATGATTTATTTGAACATTTTAAAACTCATTTTATTAGCACTCTAAATTCATAATTGCATGTTCTGCAGGCTAATAGAAATAAGACAGAATTTGAAACAATATTTTTACCTCATTCCCAAAAGGAGCATCCCATGGATAATTTATCTTTCTTACATGGGATGAAAACAATGTATCCAAGAGATCCAGAAGCTACAAGCTCACAACCATGGAGACCATGGCCTATATGTATGTTTCGAAACACTTCATTTCCATTTTATTACTTGCATAATCCATTATGGAATAATCCTATTTTAGGGCATGTTCATTTATAACAACTGCACATTTCCCAACAGAATGGCAACCACAACCTTGAAGGAAGCAGCAACTGAAACAAAAAAAACATAAGAGAAATTAGAAAATAAATAAAAATTTATTAAAAAGAGTAAATAAATAAATAAATTAAGTTACAACAACTATGATTTCAATGTTGTTTCCTAAAGAAACATCAATCTATTTCCAGGAACAATAATCAGTTAATGGAAAAAAAATGATTTTTTGGAAAATATGTTTTGGTGAAAATGACATGGATCCTCAAATGGAAACCATTCTCCATTTCTTATGTTATGAATCCATTAGGTAATGAAAAAGTCTTCATGTTGTTTTCTTCATGTTGGTGAGGAATAGTGGGGACAATTTTTCAACAAGCTCTTACGACAGCTAGAAATACTCAAAATCATATGATATTAGATTTCTTAATATATTATTGGATGAAAATATCTTATGTCATTATCATTGCCTTTAAGAATCACTTGGTCATAAATTGACCTCCTTTATTCTCCTGGGACTTGAAAAAAACATGAGCGTCCACCTACAATAAAACATGAAATCATGGAAGAAGAGAGGTGATCGGGCTATCCCAATCCAAGAAATATGAAAAAAGAAGAAGAAGTAGTTACTTTGTAAAAAAAATCCACAGGAAAAAAATAAACAAAGTAAAATTAATTTGTAACCAGTGGGGGAGTGGTGTCCAACCATACTAACCAGCAATATTTTATTCATAAATTATTATTTTTTTGTTCGATGTGAGTGATTCCAAAATAAAATTGAAGTGAGTTCATAGGGATATCTCCAAAAGAAAGAGGTTTTAAAAACTCCATGAGGTGATATGTCAAATTTACTTATAACAACCTGCATAACAGAGTCATTTTCGATTTCTCAACTTATACCAACATTTGGTATTTTAAGCATAAATTTTTCACTTGATGACGGATTCAAATAAGTAAAATTGGAGATTAAAGTATATTCATTTATATATCTCCAGTAGAAATATTTTTTGAAGGATATATAATTTATGGGTCAAATACGCAAATGAACATCCATAAAAAATAAAGTTTTAAAAATGAAAATTTACGATAGATAGTCAGTATTTTGGTCATAAATTCCTCCTACTATATTGAAATGTTTCCAATATGATTCTTATGTCTTATATATTGTCCTTGATGGAAAATTTCTCGTAAAATATGGAGTGTATGTCTTCTGGAAAAGCTGAGTAGTCTATCAGAATAAATGTGTAATGTCCAACAGAAGATTGGTTAAATTTATATTACAGGTTCTATATGTGGGTTTGTATAGGCCAAGTAGCGTACGGAGAAGAATGATCCAAGTCGCGTATGCCTTTTACACTCTAAAAAATTTTATACCAGGGGGCATTACCATGGTATTAACCCACAACATTGAGCACTATGTCATCTATTTGATTCCTTCCAAGAATACCATCGACAGTTGTGTGGTTTTGAATCATGGTATTGGTAAAGACTAAATATATATAAGGAGAAGAATAACAAGTGCAAGGTGTGCATGTGTAAGGGTTGTCACTGAATACTTCTCTCTAAATCATACCTGCATGGGATGAACTCTGTTTTATTGATAGATCTGAATCTATTATGCACCCTTGGATACAATTATGGATCAGAATCTCTAAACTTGAAATGAACATGTTCTTGCATGATCTATTGAAGAGATGATTAGATTTGAGAACTGGTGCACATTTGCTGAAGTGGAGTGAAGAAATCTAGGTAAGTTCTATAGATATGAAACATTTTGCAGAATTAATATTTACAGATGTATACGTTAGTTCATCTTGGTAAAAGCTTGTATATACCTGACTTTGTCTCAAAAAAGGCGTGTATGGAAGTCAAGGTTTTCTGAAGCTTACTGTAGATGTTTTGTGTTTATTGCTATTGTATTTCTGTTGTCTGTGAATGAATTCTTCATGTAGATCCGGGTTTCTTGAATTTTGTATCTGCTAATAAGTTGATTATGTAAAAATCTGATCAATGACTGAGTAAATATGTTTTATGATGTTATAATAATGAAGGGTTTTGGAATACTGAAAATATATCTAACTAAAAACCTCAAATATAGATATAAGACTAACCATATTCTAAAAAAAATTATTCACAGATCTATACGTAGGTTGGTGTAAAGGAACGCATGTATACACATGGGTTCATAAAAGAAAAGTAGCATATTCATTTTAAGATAATGAATTTTTTGGGTTGAGTTTGATTCTGCATACTAATTCTGAAATCTGGGTTATTTTTGTGGTCTAGTTACACTGATCTCACTGTTCTGATTGAAGTATTGCGTAAATTTTATTTTTGTTGATATTTATGAAGGGTTTTGTTGAAGTGTGTGATCCAGTGTGAAAATTGATGAAACATGGTTTACAGTGGTTCTAAGGGTTGAAGCCTTTACGATGGAAGTAGAAGCTGCCTGCCAGTAGAAGTTGGTGCTCTGATTAAGTGGTTGAAGCTCCCTTCCAGTAGTGGCTGGTAAACGAGATCAGGGGGTCGTAGCTCCCTTCTAATTGCATATGGAACATGAGAGAGGGTTGCAAAATTCTGCAGTTAGATGCATGCGTACTGATATGAGTCTGCAACGGTACAATATTGTAAGCAATTTTCCATATAATACATATTGAAGACAGAGACGACATCAAAGGTGGTTTTCTCATGAATTGGGTTTTCACCTTAAATCTTGGTGTTCATGTGTGTTTCTCTTGTGTTATGATTTATTCTATTGTTACTGCACATATTTAATACTTAACTAACAATAAGATGAGTTAAAGATTGTTTCTAAAAGTTTTTCTAACAATAAAATTATATCAGCATACACAAGTTTCTTTTGTTATATGCGCATGTATACGCAAGTTGGATTCATTAAAGCCGCGTATGGAATTAAACAAATAAAAATTTAAAATTATTAGTAAGCTCTAAATACTAATTCACCCCCCACCCCCCTCTTAGTATTTTTCCCAACAATTGGTATCAAAGTAGGTCCTTCTGAAGAAGCTTAATCGCTAGAAGGAAGATCAGCTAATCTGAGAAATCAAGATGGGACAACATTTATCAGGCCTCCTCTCTTCAAAAAAAACAAATTAATATTCTGGAAGACAAGGACAAGAACCTATCTTCAGTCTCTTGGAGAAGATGTATGGGCTATAGTTCAAGGAGGTTATCAATATCCAACTTCAGTTCCAACAGATGCAGCAACAAGAAAGAACCATGAAACCAATGCAGAGGAGGTTAATGCATTATTGGGAAGTTTGACTGAATCATAATTTTTCAAATTCATGTAGTTGAATACAACAAAGGAGATATGGGACAAAATCATTCTAAGCTATGAAGGTGATGCCAAGGTAAAAAGTGCTAAACTCCAAACTCTCAGAATTGAATATGAAAAACTCAAAATTCATAATGAGGAAAGAATTTACAGTTTATTTTTACATCTATATGATATTGTAAATCGTATGAGAAATATGGGTGAAACCATATCTGACACTACTCTGGTAGAAATTTTTTAAAGATCTCTAACTCCCAAATTTGAGTCAAAGTGTCTGCTATTGAAGAGAAGAAGGATATACAAAATCTTACTGTTGTTCAACTTCATGGGATTCTGACCGCTTGTGAAATGAGAAAATAAGGTGCATATGAAGTCAAAGAAGTTGTCTCCAGAGTGCTACAAAAGCTAAAGAGGTAGAAGAACTAGAAGGATCAAGGTATGTTTCAGAAGAAGATGAGATGAAGTTTATAAAAAAGCTACAACTTGGCACTGGAAGGTTCATAGGTAAGCTTCCTTTTAAATGTTTTTCTTGTAGAAGAGTTGGTCATTATGCTACTAAATGTCGCCATAAAGATAGTCATGAAAAGGGAAAGGAATTGGCTAAAGGAAATAAGAAACAGTTTATCAATAGAAAAATCTATTACACCTTTGAAGATAGTGATGGTCTATCAAATAGTGAAGAAGAAGAATTTGATGAAGATATTAGAATACTCATGGCTTTTGAAAAGGAATCTATGATACTTTTATGGATGCATTCGAAGAAAATGATTTTCTTGAAGAAATAATCATCTCAAAATATGTTTGGAAGAAAATAGAATTTCCATAGATACTCTAAAAAATTAGCTTATAGGAAAGGAGAAGCACAATGAGAAATTAGAATGTGAAATAGTTATTCTAAGAAAGGAAATTGAGAAAGTGAAAACTTTAAATCTTAGATTTTCTATAGGATATGAAAACTTAGATGAAATTATCAAGGTACAATGCTCTCCTCTTATAAAGATAGGTCTTGGATATATTGGAGAATCATCTCAGTCTTCAGCACCAAGCTTTCTAAATGCAGCTAAAGCTGGCCTGCAACATTCTGTCTCTCAACAAAAAAACAAAGAAACTACACAGGTAAAGCATGACCACTTTAATACAAGGAAGAAAAATAACAAAAATATCAATTAGCAGGTAAACATAAATAGAAGGTTTCATGATCACATAAATTTCTTCTTTAATGGACAATGTTTCTCATGTCATAATTTTGGTCATAAGGCTGCTTGATGTGTTGCATACAAAACCATCATGACCATAGAAGCAATAAAGCAAAGAAATGAGACTGAAATAAAGAAGAATACTTATAACAACTTTTCTCCACTTCAAAATCAAATTGAATGTGCTTATTGCAATAACATTGGCCATGAATAATCTGAATGCAGGAGAAAACTTCAACCAAAAGAGCTTATACCTTCAAATTCTAAGGTTTGGAAAAAGAATGACTTACAAGTTGAAAGCTGTGGCATAGCTTTATTTGCAAAAGGGGAAGAAAATAAATGGTACATGGATAGCGGATGCTCAAAACACATGACATGCGATAGAAATAAACTCCTTTCATAAAATTCTCTAGAGAAAGAAAAGAATGTTACTTTTGGGAATGAATCTCCTGTTGTCATTAAAGGAAAAGGTTTTGTTTTTCTAAAAGAAAAGGTGAAAGCTAAAAATTTTATTTATGTGGATGGATTAAAGCACAACTTGTTAAGTGTGAGTCAAATGTGTGATCAAGGAAATGAAGTTGTCTTTAGTTCAAAATAAGGTATAGTACGTGAACTTGACACATGAAAAACTGTAATAAAAGGAACTAGAACACCAAGCAATATATATGTATTGAAAGGTGGCCAAGAACAATGCTACTTGGGTAAATCTTCAGAAAATTAGTTATGTCACAGAAGGTTGGGACATTTGAGCTTCTCTCAAATAAGCAAATCCAGCAGACTCAAATTTGTTCATGATCTTCCCAACATCACTGTACCTGAAAGTACCATATGCAAATCATGCCAATTTGGTAAGCAAACCAAGGTTAAATTCAATGCTAAAGAAGGATAAGAAATTAAGCCTCTTGAAATTATACATACTGATCTATGTGGTCATGTAAGGAAAAATTCACCTCGTGGAAAACAATACTATATTTTATTTATTGATGACTTCTCTAGAATGTGTTGGATCAATTTACTAAAACATAAAGATGAAGAATTTGAAAAATTTAAGATATGCAAAGCTTTGGTTGAAAATTATTAGATCTAAAAATAAAACGTCTTATATCTGATTGAGGAGGAGAATACATATCAGATGAATTCTTTCATTTCTGTGAACATCATGGCATAAAAGGATAGTTTTTTGTAGTTGGAACCCCACAATAAAACGGTGTGGCAGAAAGGAAAAACAGAAATATTCAACAAATGGCTCGGGCTATGCTTGTTGAATCTAGAACTCCTGATACCTTTTGGGGAGAAGCAGCACATACTATAGTAAATATTCTAAAAAAGGCTCATGTTCGGGTGAATAGTGATAAAACTCCTTATGAACTCTGGTATGGAAATCTTCCCACTGTAAAGCATTTTAGAGTTTTTGGAAATTTTTTTTATCAAGAACAATGATGAAAAACTTTGTAAGTTTGATCCTAGAGCAGATGAAGGAATATTTCTTGGTTACTCTTCTAGAAGTAAAGCATATAAATGTTACAATAAAAGACTTCGGAAGATTGTTGAATGTATTGATGTTGTAATTGACGAATCTCTCTCAGCTCCTAAAAGGGAAATAACAACAACAAATGAAGAAGAAGATGATGTATATTTTCCCACATCAAATAAAAACAATATAGAAGGTGAACCCAATGAAGCATCAGAAGAAGATCTATCTGAAAATGCTCCATCCAGGTATGTTCAAAAGAATCACCAAGAGTCTCAAATTTTGGGAGAAAATGGATCCGGTGTCCAAACAAGAAGAACTATTGTAGGATCTCCTAGATATCTGGCATTCCTATCCACTATTGAACCACAAAATGCCAATCAAGCTAGTAAAAATGAATTTTGGATTCAAGCCATGAATGAAGAACTTGATAAGATTGAAAAGAATCATACTTGGGAATTGGTTCCAAGACCTCATGGTAAAAATGTGATTGGAACAAAATGGATATTGAAAAACAAGTTAAATGAAAATGGAGATGTTATTAGAAACAAATCTAGACTTGTTTGTAAAGGGTATGCTCAAAAAGAAGGTATAGACTTTGAAGAAACATTTGATCCTAAAGTTAGACTTGAAGCCATAAGAATATTTCTTACTTTTTCAAGTTTTCAACATTTCAAAGTTTATCAAATGGATGTTAAATCTTCTTTCCTCAATGGTGATCTAGAAGAAGAAGTTTATATAGAACAACCAGAAGGATTCATTCTGGGAAATGATGAAAAAATTGTTTGCAAACTTAAAAAGGATTTATATGGTCTCAAACAAGCTCCTTGGGCATGGTACTATCATCTTGAAAAATATCTTCACCAACAAGGTTTTACAAAGGGATCTGCTGATAGTAACTTATACACAAAAATTGAGAATGATAAACTGTTGATTGTAGTTGTATATGTTGATGATATCATTTTTGGAAGTAATGAAGAGTCCATGAATCATAAATTTTCTTCTGTTATGCAACAAGAATTTGAAATGTCTTTACTTGGGGAACTAACATTTTTTCTTGGCTTACAAGTGCATCAAACAACAGATGGCATATTTTTATCACAAGAAAAATATCTTAAGAAAATTATAAAGAAGTATGGGATGGAAGACTGCAAACCAGTGAGTACGCCAATGGTAACTAGATGTAACCTAAGTTCTCATGATGATTCTACCTCGGTGAATCAACCATAATATAGATCCATGATTGGAAGTCTGCTTTATCTAACCGAGACAAGACCAGACATTATACATGCAGTTGGAATTATTGGACGATTCCAAGCTAATCCAAAAGAGTCTCACCTTCAGGCTGTAAAAAGAATATTCAAATATCTACAAGGGACTTAAGACTTTGGTCTATGGTATCCAAAGAATTTTGATCTCACTCTTCATGCTTACATAGATGCAGATTGGGCTATAAATGTTGATGATTGAAAAAGCACTAGTGGTGGTGCATGCTATATGGGGCCCCGATTAGTGTCTTGGTTCAGGAAGAAACAAAGTTCTATTGCCTTATCTACAGAAGAAGAAGAATATGTGGCTGCTGCATCATGTTGCACACAACTTCTTTGGATGATGTTGAATCTACAAGACATTCAAATCAAATTATCACCTCCCATCTCCATTTTATGTGATAATACAAGTGCCATTAGTATCTCAAAGAATCATGTTATGAATTCCAAGACCAAGCACATTCCTATAAAATATCACTTCCTACATTAACAAGTGCTTAAACAAAAGGTTAAATTGGAGTATGTTCCCTCCAAAGAACAAGTTGTTGACATAATTACTAAACCTCTTCCCAGGGAAGCATTCTATATCTCAAACAGAAGCTGGGATTTGTCTCTTCCTCTCTGATCAAATTTGCTTAATTTTGGAAGTGTAAATTCGATATGCTGGCTTCATAAATATGAATCACGTATATACGTGAGTTTCTGTGCATCAAACTGCGTATGATTTTTTCTCAAATAAATTATCTGGGTTAGCGCTCAGAACAGTTGTGGTGTTGTTGGTAATCTCTATTGTTGTTCTAGTACTCTTATTTTTGTATCATTCTCTAATGAAGATGCTTTGCTGAATTGGTTGTTGAAGGTGTTGAGGATGCATAAGATTAGGGGGAGCACCTGACTTGCTAAAAAGGATGCATTGTTGGCATTCTGATTGGTTTCTGATATATGATCTCTCTCTTGAGATCTTTTGGTCCTGTTTATGACAATTCGTTTATGTAATTTGATGAAAAGGGACTGTTGTCACTCATGATGTAAATTTTTGTATTTAGTCATGTAAGGACTTGTTCTAATTTGTAAACTCACTTGGTTTGGTAGTTGAGTCAATTATGTAATTCCACTTGGTTGGATCACTGATGTAAGTATGAACTCTTGGTGATCATACTCGGTTGAGTTATACAGTTTGAAAAATATTTTTGGAGATTCAACGTGACCTTAGAGGGGAGCATGGTCAAAATTGTGCCATTTTACCTTGATGTCAAAGGAGGAGAGTATTTTGGGTGTTTGAATACTGGTTTTTTTTTTAATGTATCTATTTTTTGTGGTGATCAAACACCATCATGGTTGCCATCAAGTCCAAAGGGGGAGATTATTGGAAATATGATTCTTATGTCTTATATGTTGTCCTTGATGGAAACTCTCTGGTAAAATATGGAGTATATGTCTTCTGGAGAAGCTCAGTAGTATATCAGAAGAAATCTATAATTTCTAGTAGAATATTTCTTAAATTTCACATTACAGGTTCTATATGTAGGTTTTTACAGGACAAGTCGCGTACACACACGAAGAAGAACGATCCAAGTCACGTATGCCTTTTGCGCTCTAAAAAATATGATACCAGGGGGCATTACCATGGTATTAACCCACAGGATTGAGGGCTATGTCATCTATTTGATTCCGTCATAGAATACCATCGGCAGTTGTGTGGTTTTGACTCATGGTATTGGTAAAGGCTAAATCTATATAAGGAGAAGAAGAACATAGTGCAAGGTGTGCATGTGTAAGGGTTGTCACTAAATAATTCTCTCTGAAGTATACCTGCATGGGATGAATTTTGTTTTATTGATAAATCTGAATCTAAGATGCACCCTTGGATACAATGATGGATCAAGATATCTAGACCTAAACTGACTATGTTCTTGCATGATCTATTGAAGAGATGATTAGATCTGAGACCTGGTGCATGTTTGCTGAAGTGGAGTTAATAAATATGGGTAAGTTCTATAGATCTGAAACATTCCGCAAAATTAATATTTACAGATCTATATGGTAGTTCATCTTGGTAAAAGAGCGTATATACGCGTCTTTTTCTTAGAAAAGGCGCATATGGAAGTCACGGTTTTCTAAAGCTTATTACAGCTATATTTCTGATGTCTGTCAATGAAGTCTTCATGTAGATATGGGCTACTTAAATGTTGTATCTACTGATAAGTTGATTATGTAAAATTTTTATCAATGAGTTAGTAAATATGTTTTATGATGTATGATTGATCAAGGGTTTTGGAATACTGAAAAGATATATGACTAAAAACATTAGATCTAGATCTGAGACTGACCATATTCTAAAAAACAATATTCACAAATCTATATGCAGGTTGGTGTAAAGGAAAGTGTGTATACATGTGGGTTCATAATAGAAAAGTAACAAATTCATTCTAAGATAATGAATGTTCAGGGTTGAGTTTGATTATGTATATTGATTTTGAAATCTAGGTTATTTCCGTGGTCTAGTTACAATGATC
Source organism: Pinus albicaulis (assembly GCA_034641835.2). Classification (NCBI taxonomy): domain Eukaryota; kingdom Viridiplantae; phylum Streptophyta; class Pinopsida; order Pinales; family Pinaceae; genus Pinus; species Pinus albicaulis. The sequence goes on along the minus strand of CM076584.1, from coordinate 1,618,225,953 downwards.
TCATTGTTTTGATTGAAGTATTGGGTAAAGTTTATTGTTGTTGATCTTTATGAAGGGTTTTGTTGAAGCTGTGTGATCCAGTGTGAAAATTGATTAAACGTGGTCTGTAGTGGTTCTGAGGGTTAAAGCCTTTAGGGTGGAAGTAGAAGCTTCCTGCCAGTAGAAGTTGGTGTTTTGATCAGGGGGTTGAAGCTCCCTTCCAGTAGTGGCTGGTAAATGAAATCGGGGGGTTGTATCTCCCTTCCAGTTGCAGCTACAAAATGAGAGAAGGTTGTAGCCTCCTGCAGGTAGATGCATGCGTATTGATATGAGTCTACATCAATACAATATTTTAAGCAGTTTTCCATATAATAAATATTGAAGACAGAGACAACAACAACGGTGGTTTTCTCCTGAATTGGGTTTTCATGTTAAATCTTGGTGTTCATGTGTGTTGATATTTTGTTATGATTTATTCTGCTATTACTGCACATATTTACTACTCAACTAACAATAAGCTGAGTTAAATATTATTTCTGAAAGTTTTTCTAAAAAAAAATTATATCAGCATACACAAGTTTCTGTTGGTATATGCATGTGTACATGCGAGTTGGGTTAATTAAAGCTGCCTATGGAATTCAACAAAGGAAAATTTAAAATTATCACTAAGCTCTAAATACTGATTCACCCCCTCTCAGTATTTTTCCCAACACAAAATTGTGTGAGTAAAATTTAATTTTTTAACTATATTCAAAGGAGGATATAACATAGAAATAGGTTTTAAAATTATAGTCATTTAGGCCTCCAAAATCTAATTGTCCCAACTCTGTCCTTGAGCTGCAAACTAGATCACACCCTATCAATATTTTGGTTATAAATTTTTCATTTCAACTCCAAATTGAGTCATTCGAATTGGGTTAGAATGTTAGAAATAAATGGATAATTAGGATAGAAACAATTTTTTAAAATAATCCCTTTTGGTCCCTCAAAAAATGACTATCTCGACTGTGTTTTCAGAAATTATATCAAGCCCGCAAGCCAAAAAAAATGGTATTTAAGAAAATTTTCCAAATTGGTGAAAAAAATGAATATGAGTGTCTGTAGAAACATTATCTTCAAAATAATACATCTACATGAATAAATAAATTCAAACATTTATCACCGATGTTGATTTCCATAGCGTGTTGCAACAAAAACAATTATTTTTATTATTATTATATAGAAATAAAGGAATATATTTATTTATGTTCTTATTTATTCTATTTTCTACGCTAACCTACTCTACTTTGAAAAGTAAAATATACTTGCATGGAAGACTACTTCTAATGGAACCATTTTCGAAATAAGGCCTCATGTATGTACATACGCAAATTTGAAAAATACATGTTAATAAAAAATTGAGTATGAGAGACCATCTTCCCTTGAAAGGATGGTGTTAAGAAATGCTGAAGTATTGAATGCTGCTGCATGAAAATGATGGAGTGAAAAAAGTTTTCAATATAGCCTTTACTCTCTTGATTTCCGACAATTTTTATTTCTTGGAGTTCTTGAGTTTCTAATGTCTTATTGATCTCGAGGACTTGTTGATGTAGACTAGAAGAAACCTCATTTTCTTCCATAAATTTTGCACTTTTTTATTTGAAACCTTTCCAATATCAATATAATTTTGTTCTAATGGTGCATGTGAGATTGAATTGGTTGGAAGGGTGGGTAAATTTTGCAGTTCAGCACTATAAGCATGTTGTACTGGTTTATTACTATGAGGGTGTGGAATGGATTGAGTAGGAAATTGTGTAGGGCATGGAGGATTTTCATGATGTAGTTGATCGGGTTGTGTTGATGATTTCGATAGGAAAGAAAGATGTTGTTGAAGAGTTGGAAAAGAATATGGATGATATGTTTGTCCTACAATATGTGGAAGAGTATTCATGTAATCATAAGATGAACCATGCCAAGCTTGTGGACAAGATTGGTGAGGGTTATATTGAGATTGACATGGCTGCCCTAACATAGGAGTATTCCATAATGGATTATGAAAGTAAGAAAATGGAAATGAAGTGTTTCGAAACATACCTATAGGCCATGGTTTCTATGGTTGTGAGCTTGTAGCTTCTTGATCTCTTAGATATGTTGTTTTCATCCCAAGTAAGAATGAGAAATTATCCATGGGATGCTCCTTTTGGGAACAAGGAAAAAAAACCTCTTCAGATTATGTCTGATTTCTCTTAACTTGAAAAACATGAAATTGTGAATTTAGAGAGCTAATAAAATAAATTTTAAAATTTTAAAATAAATCATTGATTTTAGCTCTTATATCTCTAGTTCTTGTAGAAGATTTGGAAAGGAAAGAAGAAAATTCTCTAGAATTCTTACCAGCCTCGAATATTCCTCTTGAATACCTTATGCATAAATAAAAAAAACATCATATGATAGTTGAAAAACATCACCTTTTACCATCATATTTAAGAGTTCTAAAATTTCATTTTTGATTCCTTTAAGAATGAGTGTTTTTAATATCTCTTTTTCCAAATGCTTATGCTTTGATTTTTGAAGGTTGTATTTGAATCGCTCCACATAGTCCTCAAAGATTTCATCTTCCCCTTTTATCATACTAAAAATGTCTTCAATGGCGTTACAATATTTTTGGTACTTCCTCAAAAATACATTCTTCATGTCCTCCCATGTTTGACTGCAGTTCCCACCAAGGCTTATGAACCATCGGAGAGCTACTCCTTTTAGAGTAAGAGGAAACACATTCAACCTTTTATCATTAGTACAATAATTATATCCTCTACAAATTACATCAAAATAAACTAAGAATGGATCTGGATCCTCATTTTCCAAACCATAAAAAAATTGGTAGAGAATATGGGGGGATTATGTGCATTTGTGTCACTCCTCCTGGATCTCTGATAGGAAAATCAAAAGTAGCAGTGTGTGCCATTTCTTCACGAAATAGAAGATATTCATGTTCTAATTTGAATCTCCTTATTCGAATGTTCCTATCAATAGGTTAGTGGAATGGGTGGTTCTTACATCACCGCTTAAGTGAAATGATAAAAAAAGTTTGAGTTCCAATATTTAATGTTCCTACTTTTAATCATGCATGATATATGACCTAAGCCTAACTACTGAGAGCATACCTCACCACAAGTTAGCTAGGGTGCACGCGTAGGTTCTTACCTTTCATATTCAATATCCAACCCTCTAGGAAACAGGAATGCATCTACAACCAGATATTAGTGTGGCAGTGCTATTTGACTTCCTACTCGGGAATGACGCTAAAACGTTGGGTAAAATTAATTACATAATAAAAAACTAATCACTTGAACATTAATTATCAACCCGAGGAGCATCTTTTTATTTCAAGGAAACCGATAAAATATATGCATAGAAACTACCAACAAATAACATTGGTTCTACATGATTATGTTCTACACTATCAAGCTCATTCTAAAAGAAATAAAATGTAAGAATTAAAAAGAATACTAGATCTCAAAAAACATAAAGTAAATGACAAAAATAATTATTCTAATCACATGACTTGAATTAATAATAAATAAAATCACACATTGCTGAATTGTAAATTTAACCTATTACACCAAACATAATTCAAATGTTAATCTAGAACAATAAATTAAATGAAATTTAGAAATTGCAAGAAATAAAAATTTGGAAAATGCAACAAACAAAAAATTACTTAAAATAAAGGAAATCTACTTTAAGGAATGAGAATTGAAATTCAAGTGAAAAAAAACATAAATAATCTTACTTTACATGCTAAAGGAAACACCTTGTCTAAGGTAGTGGGCCCTGTTATTGCCTAAATCTACCTCAGGTTGAAGGAAGGCAGAGTCTAGGGTAACATCAAACCACGCTTAATCTGGTAGCTAGCCCTACCAGATCGGGAGAGGGCTCTCTCCTTGTCAATATCAAAAAAAATGATTAGTGAGGCTTGAGATGACTTGAATAAAGGCTGATTTTAGGCTAGGTATATATGTAAAAGAGTTTGATTTGATTTTGAAGGTGTTTTTTGGATCAAAGGAAAGGGCAGATTTTGGGTCTGGGAAATGATCAATTTTGCAGAGAGCTAAATGGGGTAAGAAAGGAAATTTTTTTGACACTTCAAATTTGAATGAGATGGATAGCTTAGACCGGTGAGGAGTTGAAGAGGGCAAGAGGCTTTCAGGAATCCTCTTCAAAAAGTTCAAAAGATAGAAAATTAAACAAAACTCAAGGTACTGCAAATCTAATGAATTCCACCTTTATTACTTGTTTGTTTAACTTAAGAAGAAATAAGAAGGAAGATGATACACATGAAACATTAGTAAAATTACAATCACAGAGAGAAATACATCATCAAAACAAAGAGCCACATGGATCCCAAGGAGTGCTACAAACCCTGGTCTATTCCTTTGCCAAAATGCAGAGATGAAATGTACAATGAAGCTCAAAGAAATCCCAAGTGTCCAACCCTCTACCAAAATCCAACCCATACACTATGAAATTCATAAAATATATACATCTTCTCATCCTTGTACTAAGGGAATTGAGCTCAACCATTTTCTTAAAAATAGAATCAGTTACATTAAACTTGGGCCGAATTTCTGAAAATAGGTGTTGAAGATGAACTCATATCTCCTAAACCATAACACCTGTTACAAAACTGAAAGCAGGTTTTGTAGATAAGGTAATTTTGGAGAAAAACCTCACTCAAATTTGGAAAATTCGTTTCCAATTGCTCGTAATCTGTTCCACAAAATCATCTCTAAAACAGAAAATCATTAAAAATTTAAATCTGAGAAAATGAGCTGTAAAGATCTAGTCACATATCCCAATTCGTGACAACTGTGAAATAAATAAAAGAGTTTTTTTTTTATATGGCTTGTGGTTAACAAAAACCTCCATGGGTTTTGCAAAATTAGTTTCCATCTGTTGTAAAATGGCTCCGTACTAAAATGACTAAAACAGTAAAAAATATGAAAAATTTGCTTTGTTTTAATGTAGGCTCCAAATATCACTGTATATCTCCCACATAGTAGCACCTGTGCATAAACTGAAGGAGGTTTTTGTTATTTGGTATGTGATGAAAAAAAAATCTTTCACTTTTGAAAAATTCCTTACCATTATTTCACAAACTTATTTTGTACTAAACTTGTCATTGTGTGCAGCAACTGACCTCAAAACATGCATAACCAAGAATCACTCATTCATTTCGATCATATCTTCTAATCTGGGAGCTGGTTATGGGAGTGTGATATACTGTTGGAAATATTTTTCTGAGCTTCTTCTGATGGACACACTTGTGACATGTTTTTGGCTAAACATAATGTGCAAAACATCTAACAAAACCATAGATAGTAAGAGCTCATGTTGATCTCTGGTGACAGGCTGCGAAGACTGGAACTAACATTGGCTCCATTGGGGATGGCAGATCCTTGGAGGTGTCAAGAACACCGTAGACCAAGTTCCTCATCCATTGGGCATGGATAGTCAAAAAACTGCAAACCCAAAACAACTCATACCAATCCAAAAACATATACATACTGCAACCTGTACATAAAAAAATACCAGAAACTGAAATGTTGCCTTTGGCAGCTTATTTATTTACAAATCTACCCTACTTTGCTGCAAAAGCAATAGCTCAAGTAATGTTGTAATGCCATATCAACCAATCAAGTAATTGTGACAAGGATGTTGCTTGAAAGTGCTTCAACCAGGACACAAATGTAAATGCTGATAGCCATACATGCACATAATGAGTCTGGTTATGTAAAAGAAAATTTTATCTATCATTCAAACTGAAAAAAATTTCCATGTACGTTGCAATAGGATTGTAAAAACCAGACTTTGTTTGCTGGCCCAACTCCACAATACATGCTTCCAGCTACAAACTGTCAATGCAAACATCCACGGGCAGCTCTATTGTTTCTTGTTTTGAAGGAGGGAGAGTTTCCAAGAACTTTTTGGGATCTCGGAATTCATATGATTGGATCTGATCATTTAAATACTTAATCTCCTTCTCAAAATTTTCAACAACTAACTCAAAGAAACCAATTTTAGCTTTAGGAGGAAACTTCGGAGATCTCAAAAATTGAAGCACGACAATGAAAAATACTTCATCAATTTCAATATCCACTAACTGATCTCTAACTTCTTTTAAAACTTCACAAAGCGCAGGGTTTTCCACATACCCTAGCATTTTATTTTAGTGCATGAATGGATCAGTGAGCACTAGAATCTTTGGATTGAGTTGAAGTCGCCAGGTGAATGTTTCAGCCTTCATATGTGTCTGACTATTGTCCACCATCAACAATCAGATCCGCAACTTGAATGATCTTTCTCGAAGAAGATCTGTCACCTCTTCCCCAGTTTAATGTAATGGGGCAATTTGGAAGTCAGATGTTCAGTTTATAAGACTAGACTGGAGATTGACTGAAGCAGCTTTTATCTACTTATGCACTTGCAAAGAAATGTGCAGTTCGAAGGCTACTTTCGAAAAATTCCTTACCATTATTTCACAAAATGATTTTGTACTAAACTTGTCATTGTGTGTAGCAACTGACCTCAAAACATGCATAACCAAGAATCACTCATTCATTTCAATCATATCTTCTACTCTGGGAGCCGGTTATGGGAGTGTGATATACCGTTGGAAATATTTTTCTGGGCTTCTTATGACGGACACACCTGTCACATGTTTTGTGTTGAACATAATGTGCTAAACATCTAACAAAACTAGACATAGTAAGAGCTCATGTTGATCTCTGGTGACAGGCTGCGAAGACTGGAACTAACAGGCCCAACTACTGAAGTCTCAATTTTGCCTTACAAAGAAACTCGGGTTAGACTACAAGTAACAAATGTAGAACTCAATGGATAAATTCCTTTATTAAGATATATGAGAGAAATATTTATAGCATAATGAATTCATAGCCTTGCCTTTAATTCAAAAATTGTACATCTCGCATCTCTCCTATCTCCTAGTTATTCCTTTCTCTTATTTCCTAATTATCCTCCCCCCTCTTTGATCTCTATTTTCATTTAAATACATAGAGAGCAAAGATAAGTTACAAAAAAATTTATTTAAAAAAATTATTTACATTATAATTTTGGATTGATTACATAATCTCAAGAAAAAATATCATATCTGAAATATCTTCCCATCATCGTTTAGCAAGAACAAATCGAATCTAGTACTGCAATTGGAAGAATTTGGAAAATGATCACAACAAAAAATTTGATAAAAACATCTTCGAAGAACCTTATGTTTCTCTTAATACTCACTTAATGTTGGAAAATTTCTTACTAGAAAACTAATTTGGTCCGTTTTGCACAAAATCCATGTCTTGGATTTTCAGGATTCATCTTCATTTGTCCGAAAAGTCCAACGTAAAACTATCACTTATTATTCCAAGGAGTTTCTAAGTTGGAATATTTGATTATGAGTTGGAAATCGAATTTGCAATCTCAAAAAGAGATTGGATGCTAAAATAATGAGTGATGTTATAAAAAAATCATTAATAAACCATCATTGGAAAAATAATGCATAATAATCTTCAATTTATCAAAAATAAAGGAGAAAAAGTAGTATTTATTCATAAGAGCATAAATAATTATAAAATGGAATTATGTGATAAATTGTGATAAATTATGATGAATGATGTGATAAATAATGATAGAAATGGATGAAATAGAGGTTAAATAGTGATAATAATAATGACATATTTGTGACCCAACAGTAGCATTTTCATTGACAGAATAAATTGTCTTGTTGCTCTAACGAGTGGATCGTTAATCTTGTTTACTTGAGTATAATATACAGATTTATGAAGTGAAATAAAATAAAAAATGTCTAGTAAAATGAAATAGCTATTAGGATGCATGGAAATGCAATGTGTGAAAACTATACCCTTGTCGAATTAATTAACAATGTAAACAAAGAAACTTGTCATTCCTTATATACAACTACGTTTTGATGGTTTATCGTAAATGTGATATGTGTCTCAAAGTTTCTCAATATTTCAATATCATCTATTTTGTATGCACAATATTGGTCATAGGTAATTTTCGGTAGTGCAGGTAATACTCTTTCAAGTTCGACACCCATTAGAATACACCATTTTTTAGTCCTGTCACTTGCATTTATGATGAAATTTAGCATATGAAAAGAAAGAAAGTGAGATTCATGATTGAAGGAGCTGAAATAAAGCATAATGTTTTTTATGGTTCTAGTAGCTGTAATTAGAGTGTTTTATCTTGCGCACACAATTTCGAATGAGTTCATATATATGCTAACCCCTTTCAAATATCGTTGAAAATGTTGTAAAATTGATATAGAAAAAATATGTTTAGTAACACGAAATCAAATGTCTTTCATATTTTTTGTTCTTTATCCATGTCTATTTAAACAATATGATATAGATTACCATGTATATTCCACTTTTTCATTAAATCAGGTTGCTTAAACTGTTACCTTTCTTTCTTGTGTTCAATACACATAGGAAGGTTGAATGTAAAGTACAGAAAACACTTTCTTGTTTTCCAACTATATTTTTTTGTTAGGTCAATGAGAAAAAATTTTGTTACAAATATTTTTTAATTAAAACACATTTCAAGATAGGTTTATCATGTACTTGAACCTATTACATATGCAACAGTTGTAAAAAAATACATCAAAATTGTGCAATGGATGATGAATAATTTTTTCCCTAAACATTGGGATATCTAGTTGTATGTATAAGTAGCTTGTTTTTTATTTAATTGAAATTTGGGTTTTCTGGTGAGGGGAAAAACAAGAAGGTGGACAATAAATTCCTAACAATAAAAATTTAAAATAAAACAAAGCTTATTGCAGCTATGTTCTATTATCCATCATTTCCTTTGATTTCTATAACATATTCCATTATTTATTTTGTTACAAAACTTGTAATAGCTGTGATCATGCCTACTGAAAAAACATCATCATTTTGTGAAAAAATATGAATTGCCAAGTTTGGAAAAAATTGGTACTCTGCACAAATAGGAAAAATATTTTCTATGTTGCTAAAACTATTTAGACAAATAGTTTTCTTACAATCATCACTATTGTATCTATACTTTGGAATAGTTTTGAAATATTTAATAGAAGCATGGCATTTTTAATAGGTTTTGACTCATGTTATTCGATTAACGATGTTGGCACAAGTAATGTTATTACCATTTCCACTTTATCATCTATTAGGTTTGCATAGAATATTGCTTTGACTTATTTTTTTGTCCATGTATATTTAATATGTGACCAACACAATGACATGAAAATACTTCCCAATTATATTGTTATTGATATCTTCAATAAAAAATGGCATTGACTCTACCTCTTTTTCCCTAGTCATGAGCATTGAATTGAAATGAATTTTTTGTTTCTTTTAAGAAAAGAGAGAAATAATTAGAATTATGAAGACATAGAAAAAAATACAAAAATGAAGAAAATTTGATACTATTTTAATTGAATGTGCAGAGAACTACCTATTAACATTTATTTATTCACTAGTTTCCATTGGTTTTGTTTTTTCTATTGCAATATATGTTTCTTTAATAATTCTCATTTCTTAGTCCACACTTCCATCCATGTCTACTATAACATCCTTTGAATTCGATAATTTTTTCCTATTCACAAATATTACAATGAAGTCACTACTTAAAATGAAACTATAATTGAAACTAAGTACAAATTGTTTAATGAAAACATAATAACATAAAACAGACTCATTAGTAGTGTACATGAATTCTAGGTAGATTTTAGTTTTAGAAAATACATAAGGTCTATAGAAATGTTCAAAGTAATTTTTTCCTTGTAATTGTTGTCCTAATTTTTCATGGACATTTAAAAAAAATATTTTAGTTATAGTACATTTAAAACTATGGCCCAAAAGCAATGGGAGAACAAAATACTAAAAGATAATTAATAATTGCACTGTGTAATGCAAATACAATTAAAGTACAATAAATAAAACATAAATTTGTATCTTAAAAGAGTTATCATTGTCCTTAATGATATCTTTTATGTTTGTATTCATTTTTGTTTCTATTACAATATGAGTTAGATCAATTGTACAAAATAAAGAAAAATAAGACTTTCTAATTCCATACCATGGAAGTACTTCAAAAATAAGAAGTATTTGACAATAACGTCTTCTTTTTTAGATTTTTTTAGTATTATCAAATCATATAGCATCTGAAATTTGTAAATAATTTTTAGAGGAATGCATCGTATTGTAGAAAATCCACGTACATTCAACTAATAATTGTAATATGCTAAAAAATTATGCTTGAATCTACTCTACCAATTGCGGAAACCAATTTAGATCTTGAAATCACAAAACATGAAAGATAAGTAATTCCAATCACACAACACAAATTTTTTCCTAGGGAAAGCCTCATCTAAAAACCTTGTTATCTGTATATTGCATAAGTCAAAGAATATGGGAAGATTACAATGCCTTTCTCCAAGTTGGGAAACCTCTTCACTATATCTATCTATTTAAATGATTCCTATACAAGCTTGGTTTAATAATTAACCAATTTTCTTCCCTCCAGGATCCTTATTACCTTGCGTAATTTCCTTGGGTAATTAGCTCTATTAATTAGCAAAAATCCCAATCCATACTACACAATGCATTAGGGGACTTCCTCTTGTTGGCAATATGATGCAGAGTGTTGTCCTTGATGGCAACCCACTGAATGAAGATGAAGACATGAGATTGTTGGCATGTGTTGTCCCTGATGGAAATACACCTGATGAAGTTATTCTTGACTTGATGGACTTGGTAAATGATGTAAATCTGATGTGATATGATGTTTGTTGACAATATGATGTAGAGAGTTATTCTTGAATGGCAACCCACCTGATGAAGATGATGGCAACTTACTTGATGAAGTTGTGCTTGATAGAATATGTCTTGATGAACCTGTTTAAAGATGAAAATCTGATGTATCTACAGAGAGTACAGAAGGTAATGAAGAAAGGATTTCAATATGTGCTAGATCTATGATGAAAAGAGTATGTCTCAAGGCATACGCGGATTTGCCTAGGATAAGTCGCGTGTGCACGCGGTAAAGTACGTGCCAATTCACGTATGGGCAAAAGCGCTCATAAAGTGCAAAACCAGGGGTAACCACCATGGTATTGACCCATTGTATTGGGTAATGATTCGTCTAAATGACCCCGTCCAGGAATACCATCAGAAGTAATGTAGTTTTGGGCTCATGGTATTGTTTTGGCTCATGGTATTGAAAAAGGGGCTCATGGTATTGAAAAAGGGAGAACCTATATAAAGAGAAGAAATTCATTGTGCAAATCATGAGTGTGGGTGCAAGATGTCTGAGCTTGAATGAATACTTCTCTCTGAAGTATATCTGAATGGAAAGGGTTACAATTGAATGATAGATCTAATTGCATGATGCACCAATGATGAATAAGGGTATCTAGATCTGAAATGTACTTGTATTTGCTAGATCTGTTTAGGGGATGATTAGATCTGAGAAGAGGCGAACATCTGTCTGAAGTAAAGGGTAAAATCTGAGTAATGTATCTGTTTTGAAGATAAAAGTATGGTGAAGATAAAGTCAAGAACTACTGCCTAGTTCGTCGAAGAGGAAGCAACATATCCGCTCAAGAGAAAGCGCGCATGCGCAATGAAATTGATCTCGTAATATGTACTAAGTATACGCTCGGGTTAGTGTGAAAGAGCGCTATATACGCCACATCGTGAGAAAGGAGAAAGGTGAGAGCAAACTAGGGTTTGACAGTTCCAAGAAATGTCTCGACCGGTCAATGGTTTACTAATATCTCGTCAAGAGTTATATGACTGCTTCATTTTTTGACTGCGTTTAAATGTATGGAGAGGTCCAAATTAAAATATGATGAAATGTGGCCTGCAAGTGTTGTTCTATTGAAGTTGTTGGATCCAGTGTGAAAATTGATGAAACGTGGTCCAAGGTGGTGCTGAAGGTTGTAGCCTTCAGTCAGTGGGTTGTAGCTCCCTTCCAGGTGAGGCTGGTAAACGAGATCAGGGGGTCGTAGCTCCCTTCCAGGAGAGGCTGGTAAACGAGTCAGGGGGTTGGAGCTCCCTTCCAGGAGAGGCTGGTAAACGAGCGCAGGTGGGTGCCTGCGTGTTGGTCAAGTCTGCGCCAGCACATATGTTGTAAGATGTTTTCTCTATAATAAAATATTGAAGGCCGAGCAACTGCAGCGGTGGTTTTCTCCCGACTTGGGTTTCCACCTAAAAATCCTGGTGTTCATGTGTGATGCTTTGTGTGATGGTTTATTCTGTGAGTATGGGTGCAAGATGTCTGAGCTTGAATGAATACTTCTCTCTGAAGTATATCTGAATGGAAAGGGTTACAATTGAATGAAAGATCTGAATGTATGATGCACCGATGAAGGAGTGATGAAGAAGGGATCTAGATCTGAAATGCACTTGTATTTGCTAGATCTGTTTATGGAATGATTAAAAAATGAGAGGTGAACATGCAGCAGGTGTAAAGGGTAAAATACAAGTGATGTATACGCTGGTGAAGAGATAAAAGTAGAAGAACCATACGCTAGTTCGCCGAAGAAGGAAGACCCATTATACTCCAACGACTTCTTTGAAGAAACGCGTATCGCAATGAAGTGGATCGTAATGTATACGAAATCGTGGTTTTATGTGAAAGGAAAGCGCGTATATACGCGACATCGAGAGAAAGCGCGTATGCAAACTAGGGTTTGATGAAGTCTGTGGTAAGAACTGTCTGATCTGTTCTCCTGGTTTACTGATATTTGTCAGTGAGTTATATGTATCATTTTCATGTTTGACTGTGCTTAAATGTATGGAGTGGGTCCAGTCTGAAAATTTGATGAAACGTGGCCTACAAGTGGTGTCTAAAGGATGCTTTGGATCCGATTAATGAAATTGATGAAAGCGGGTCTCAGGAGTCTTTGAGGTTGTAGCCTTCGATCGGGGGTTGTAGCTCCCTTCCGAGGTGAGGCTGATACTTGAAGCGGGTCGTAGCTCCCTTCCAGGAGAGGATCGTAAACGAGAGCAGGGGGTCGTAGCTCCCTTCCAGGAGAGGCTGGTAAACGAGCGCAGGTGGGTGCCTGCGTACTGGTATGAGTCTGCGCCAGTACATAGTTGTAAGATGTTTTCTCTATAATAAAATATTGAAGGTTGAGCAACTGCAGCGGTGGTTTTCTCCCGACTTGGGTTTCCACCTAAAAATCCCGGTGTTCATGTGTGATGCTTTGTGTGATGGTTTATTCTGTTGTTACTACACATGTTTACTATTAACTTAACATCAGATGATTGAATAGTGTAAAGAACTAAGTTAATAAATATCTGCATTTTTAGATCTTTGCTAATACGCGAGTTGCATGAAGGATATCCGCGTATATACGCGAGTTTACTAAAGGAAAGTAGCATATGGGTTTTAGAGAGTGAAAAAGTAAAAAGTTTTGAATATGCTGTAAATACTGATTCACCCCCCTTCTCAGTATTTTTCCCAACAATTGGTATCAGAGCAGGTTCTTCTGCAGAAGCTTGATCGCTTGAAGGAGATCCGTCGCAATGGGAAGTCTTGAAGGAGTAATGTCTATAAAGCCACCTCTATTCAATGGAAGCAATCTAATATTCTGGAAGGTACAAACAAAAGCATATCTGCAAAGTCTTGGTGCAGATGTATGGGCAATCGTGGAAGAAGGTTATCAGTATCCGACAAGTATTCCTACTGATGCAGCTGAAAGGAAGAAGTATGAAATCAATGCCAAAGCGGTGAATGTCTTATTAGGAAGCATGTCTGAACCAGAATTTGCTAAAGTGATGCAGCTACATTCAGCAAAAGAAATATGGGACAAAATCATTCTAAGTTATGAAGGAGACACAAAGGTAAAAAGTGCAAAACTCCAAACTCTTAGAATTGAATATGAAAATTTGAAAATGCATAGTGATGAGAGTATTGCTCATTTCTTCTTACGTCTGGATCATATTATAAATCGAATGAGAAATTTGGGTGAAACCATAACTGATACTACTCTGGTGGGAAAATTCTTAAGATCGTTGACTTCAAAATTTGACTCTAAAGTTTCAGCTATTGAAGAAAGGCAAGATCTGCAGACTCTTACTATTGTTCAATTACATGGTATTCTGACTGCTTTTGAAATGAGACAAGGAGGTCCCTCTCAAACCAAAGAAGTTGTTTTTAAAGTATCTGCAAGAAGAAAAGAAAAGGAAGTTGTCAAAGAATCCAGCTATATATCCGATGAAGAAGAAGCGAATTTCGTGAGAAAACTCCAACTAGGAACTGGAAGATTCAAAGGTAAGCTTCCTTTCAAATGTTTTGAGTGTGGAAAAGTTGGTCATTATGCTGCAAAATGTCCTTATAAAGAAGCATCTGCTAAAGGAAAATAAGTAGCAAGAAGGAATAAGAACCGATCTAGCTCTAAGAAAAGTTACTATACTAATGAAGATAGTGATGGGTCATCTGATAGTGAGGAAGAATGTGAAGAAGATCTTAGACTTCTCATGGCATTTGAACAAAGAAAAGAAAAGGATACTTTTGTGGATGCTCTGGGGGACAATGATTTTCTTGAAGAAAATAATCAACTCAAAGTATACCTAGAAGAAAATAAGATCATCATAGAATCTCTGAAGAATCAGATTGAAGAAGAAAAGAAGCACAGGGAGAAAGCAGAATGTGAAGTGGTAAGTCTAAGAAAAGAAGTGGAGAAAGTTCAGACTCTGAATCTCAGACTTACTAAAGGATCAGATACCTTAGATGAAATTATCAAGGCTCAACGTTCTCCTCTCATAAAAATAGGTCTTGGATATATTGGAGAATCCTCTCAGACTTCAGCACCAAACTATCTAAAGGCAGCAACTACTGGTTTACAATATTCTGCCTCTCAACAAGGAAGCAAGGATTCTCTACAGGTAAAGCAGGATCATCGTACTTCAAGGAACACTGACAGGAATAACTTTCAAAAGGGATACAACCAACAGGTAAATTCAAATAGAAGATTTCATGATCGCAGAAATTTTTACTTCAATGGACAATGTTTCTCATGTCACAATTTTGGTCATAAAGCTGCTCAATGTGTTGCATATAAAACCATCATGACAAGAGAAGCAAGAAAGAAAAAGATGAATATTGAACCAAATAAGAACACCTATAACAACTTTTCTCCTCTTCAAAACGAAGTTGAATGTACTTATTGCAATAACTTTGGTCATGAAGAATCTGAATGCAGGAGCAAGATCCAGCCAAAAGAACATGTTCCCTCAAGCTCCAAAGTGTGGAAAAAGAAAGAACCGCCGGTTGAAAATTGTGGGATCGCATTATTTGCAGAAGGTGAAGAAAATCAATGGTACATTGATAGTGGGTGCTCAAGACACATGACAGGTGACAAAAGCAAACTCCTTAGATATAATGCTCTAGAAAAGGAAAAGAAAGTAACATTTGGAAATGATTCTCCTACTGTAATTAAAGGAAAAGGGTCTGTGTTTCTAAAAGAAAAGGTGAAGGCTAATGATGTCATGTATGTGGATGGATTAAGACATAATCTGTTGAGTGTAAGTCAAATGTGTGATCAAGGAACTGAAGTTGTCTTTAGTTCAAAAGAGTGTGTGGTTCGTGATCTTGATACAGGTAAAATTATTATAAAAGGGAAAAGAAATCCAAGCAACCTGTATATACTGAATTGCAAAGATTAATGTTACTTGAGCAAGTCTTCAGAAAATTGGCTATGGCATAGAAGGCTGGGGCATCTGAGCTTCTCTCAAATCAACAAAGCAAGTAGACTTCAAGCTGTTCGCGATCTTCCCAATATTAATCTACCAGAAAGTATCATATGCAAATCTTGTCAATTCGGTAAGCAGACCAGAGTACGATTTAATGCCAAAGAAGGATCTTCAAGTAAGCCTCTTGAACTCATTCATACTGACATCTATGGACCTATGAGGAAAAAGTCACTACGTGGGGAAGAATACTATATCTTATTTATTGATGACTACTCTAGAATGTGTTGGATCGGGTTCATTAAACACAAAGATGAAGCATTTGAAAAGTTTCAGATCTTCAAAGCATTGGTAGAAAATGAATTAGATCTAAAAATCAAGTGTCTTAGATCTGATCGAGGAGGAGAATATACATCAAATGAATTCTTTGAATTTTGTGAACAACATGGGATAAAAAGACAGTTCTCTGTAGCAGGCACTCCACAACAAAATGGCGTAGCAGAAAGAATGAATAGAACAATTCAACAAATGGCTAGAGCTATGATTGATGATTCCGAAACTCCTGACATGTTCTGGGGTGAAGCAGCACATACAGCAGCTAACATTATTAACAAGGCTCATGTTCGGGTAAATAGTGACAAAACTCCATATGAACTCTGGTATGGTAACTCTCCCACTGTGAAGCATTTTATAGTTTTTGGAAGTAAATGCTTTATCCAAAATAATGATGAAAAGCTTGGCAAGTTTGAACCTAGATCAGATGAAGGGATATTTCTTGGTTACTCAACTTCAAGCAAAGCATACACATGTTACAATAAAAGGCTTCGAAAGATTGTTGAATGTATTTATGTTGTTATTGATGAGTCTCCTGCAGCTCCTAAAGAAGAAAAACAAACAAAAGAAGATGATGGTGACTTATGGCCTTCTACATCAAATAGAAATGATATAAACAGTGGATCCAATGAAGAACCTGAAAATGATCTATCTGAAAAAGCTCCATCCAGATATGTTCAAAAGAATCATCCTGAATCTCAAATTTTGGGAGACAAGGAATCGGGTGTACGAACGAGGAGAACTCTGGTGGGATCTTCTAGTCATATGGCACTTCTATCCACAATTGAACCACACAATGTCAATCAAGCTAGCAAAGATGAATTTTGGAAGCAAGCCATGGATGAAGAGCTCGATCAAATTGAAAAGAATGACACTTGGGAATTGGTACCAAGACCACATGATAAAAATATCATTGGAACTAAATGGATTTTCAAGAACAAGTTAAATGAGAATGGGGATGTTGTAAGAAACAAAGCTAGACTGGTTTGCAAAGGGTATACTCAACAAGAAGGTATAGACTTTGAAGAAACATTTGCTCCTGTAGCTAGACTTTAAGCCATAAGAATGTTTCTTTCTTTTTCAAGTTATCAACAAATCAAAGTTTATCAAATGGATGTCAAATCTACTTTTCTTAATGGAGATCTAGAAGAAGAAGTATATATAGAACAACTGGAAGGATTCATTTTGGGAAATGATGAAAATCTTGTTTGTAGACTTAAAAAGGCTCTATATGGTCTCAAACAAGCTCCAAGGGCATGGTATTATCGTCTTGACAAATATCTTCATCAACAAGGATTTTCAAAGGGGTCTACAGACAGCAACTTATACACAAAAGTTGAAAATGATAAACTATTGATTGTAGTGGTATATGTTGATGATATCATTTTTGGGAGTAACGAAGAATCTATGAGTCAAAAATTTTCTTCTGTCATGCAGCAAGAATTTGAAATGTCTTTACTTGGGGAACTAACATTCCTTCTTGGCTTGCAAGTGCATCAAAATGTAGATGGTATATTCCTATCACAAGAAAAATATCTTAAGCAAATTCTGAAGAAGTATGGCATGGAAGAATGCAAACCTGTAAGTACACCAATGATAACCGGATGCAATCTTAGTTCTCATGATGATTCTCCCACGGTGAATCAACCAGAATACAGATCGATGATAGGAAGTCTACTTTATCTCACTGGGACTAGACCAGACATTATGCATGCAGTTGGGATTGTTGGACGATTCCAAGCTAATCCAAAAGAGTCTCACCTTCAGGCTGGTAAAAGAATATTCAAATATCTACAAGGAACTCAAGACTTTGGTCTATGGTATCCAAAGAATGCTGATCTTACTCTTCATGCTTACACTGATGCAGATTGGGATGGAAGTGTTGATGATCGGAAAAGCACTAGTGGTGGTGCATTCTATATGGGACCCCAGTTAGTATCTTGGTTCAGCAAGAAGAACAATTCTATTGCCTTATCTACAGCAGAAGCAGAATATGTGGTTGCCGCATCTTGTTGCACTCAACTCCTTTGGATGATGCAAACCTTACAAGATTTTCAAATCAAATGTACACCTCCTGTCCCCATTAAGTGTGACAATACAAGTTCCATCAGTATTTCCAAGAATCTTGTTATGCATTCAAAGACCAATCACATCCCCATCAAGTATCACTTCTTACGTGAACAAGTGCTTGAGCAAAAGGTGAGGTTGGAGTATGTTCCCTCCAAAAGAACAAGTTGTGATATTTTTACCAAACCTGCGCGGGGGAGCGTTCGTGTCTCTACAAGACGGTGGGAGTATTCTGCGCGGTCGAACAAATGCATAAATTTAGAAGATGGCCCGGGATGCGCGGGTTTCTGAAACACGGTCGCGTATATACGCTAGTTCTGCGAAGAAAACCACGTATGATTGATTCTTTGACAATTTTTGGTTGGAGTACGACTCTCTTGACCTGGTATGTGATGATATTTAGTATCTCGTCTTGTTTTGGTATCTCTGGTGGTATTGAGTTCTCATAATTCTTTTTCTAATGATTTAATGAAGATGCCTTGATGATTTTGTTGATGAAAGTGTTTAGGATGCACAAAGCAGGGGAGCCTTAGTCATACGAAAAAATTATAACAACGGATGCAGATGGGTGGGAGGTAAGCGTTCTTTGGTATAATGCATTGTTGGCATTATGATGGTTACGATATGTTCTCATTCTTGAGGACTTTACGGTATTGGTCTTAATGTCATATATGTAATTTGATGAAAAGGTCATGTGGAACCATGATGTAAATCTTGTAATACTTCAGACTATTTTGCAAGGACTTGTCAAAATGTTGTAAACCCACTTGGTTGGGTAAACAAGGTCAAATGTTGTAAACTCACTTGGTTGAAGTAGGCCGAGTCCAAATGTGTAAACCCACTTGGTTGGTGGATTGAGTCTCATGTCGCAAATCCACTGGATGGATAATTGATGTAAGTATGAGTCTTTTGGTGATAGAGTCATGTACTTCATTGAAAAATATGTTTGAAAATTCGGCATGAACTCGGAGGCTTGGTCGCCGGTATACATCGGATACGCGAACGCTTCTTCTACATGAGGGAGAAAAGGGGAGATTATGTTGGTGTTGATCGCCCTTTGCCCCTTGATGTCAAATGAGGGAGAGTGACATGGTGTTTGAATGCGGATAATGGTGTCGAGGTCGAGGAAGATGACATGGTGTCAATGTATACATTGTGGTAACCAAACACACTGTCTGTGGTTGCCATCAAGTCCAAAGAGGAGATTGTTGGAAATATGATAGATATCTTGATAGCGACCTTTGAATGAAGATGAAGACATGTGACTATTGACATGGTTGTCTTTCAGGCAAAATCCACTGATGAAGTTATTCTTGACTTGATGGACTACAGCAGTAATTCATAAATGCGATGTGATATGATGTTTTGTGTCCTGATCTTGAGTGTTGTCCACAGTATTGTAATGAAGATGATGACAACTTACCTTGTTGAAGGTTGTGCTTGTTAGAATATGTTCTTGATGAGCTAAATATGATGTATCTACGGTGTGTACGAAGAAACGTAGAAGAAAGGGTCGAAGATGGTCGATACACGATAAAAAGTATGTCTCGAAGCTCTGGATATGTCTAGAAGTCGCGTATGCACGCGAGAAATAACGTGCCAAGTCGCGTATGGGCAAAAAAGCGCTCTAAAAAGTGCAAAACCGAGGGGTAACCACCATGGTATTGACCCATTGTATTAAGGTAATGATCACTTTAATTGACCTAGTCAAGAATACCATCGAGTAATGTAGTTTTGGGCTCATGGTATTGAAAGGGCTCATGGTATTGAAAAAGGATATGACTATATAAAGAAGATGAAATTCATTGTACACCAAATCATGAGTGGGTGCGAAGATGTACGACTTGAATGAATACTTCTCTCATGATAGATGCGAATGGAAAGGGTTACACTTGAATGATCAATGCGAATGTGTTCACTGATGGTGAAGAAGGGGATCTAGATACGAAATGTACTTGTATCTACTAGATCTACTTATGGAAAGCTTAGATACGAATTGAGGCGAACATACGTACGAGTAAGGTAAATACGGGAAACGGTGCTGATGCGAAGAAGTATCTTTGCTTTATAATGATTGAAGATCTATACGCTACTTAGCCGCGAGAGAAGCGCGTATATATGTGGCTTACATGAAGAAAAAGCGCGTATGCGCGGCCAGAAATTGACTACGTAATTTGTACGGAGAGGTATACGCAGTTTATGTGGACGGAAAGAGAAGCGCGTATATACGCGACATCGGTGAAAGGAAAGCGCGTGTATTCCGGAAGTTTCTTGAAAGTACGTAGTAAGTAATAAGTCTAATCGCGTATTTAACTGTATACGTATTCTACGCATTAGAGTTTCTGTATCGGTTTGGTTGTATGGTTGAGCTTGAAAGGATGAAAAGGGTACAGTACGAAAATATGGTGAAACGTGGCACCGCAAGTTGTGTTATTGAAGTTGTTGGATCCGGTCTTGAAAATTGATGAAACGTGGTCGAGGTGGTGCGCGAAGGTTGTAGCCTTCGGTCGGGGGTATGGCTCCCTTCCGGTGAGGTTGGTAAATGAGATCGGGGGGTCGTAGCTCCCTTCCGGAGAGGGCATTAAGCGAGTCGGGGGTTGGAGCTCCCTTCCGGGAGAGGCCCCGGTAAACGAGCGCGGTGGGTGCACAACGTCTTTACAGTCAAACCGCCGGCCTTATGTTGCGAATGTTTCTCTATAATAAAATATTGAAGGGCGAAACAGCGCACGGCCCAGGTGGTTTTCTCCCAAATCTTGGGTTTTCCACCTAAAATCCACAGTGTTCATCGGTGGTACATGTGATGGGTTTTATTGTTCTTACTGTGTTTCTTTGTTTGTATGAACATCTAATAAATAATTTGATGAATGATATAAGTGAAGAACTAATGGTATAATTAGATCTGCGGGTATACGCGAGTTGCATGAAGGATTTAGCGTATATACGCTAGTTGGCTTCATCGAAAGTAGCGTATGGGTTTTAGAGAGTGAAAAAGTAAAAAGTTTGAATATCTTGTAAATATAATTCACCCCCTTTATCTCGATTTTTCCCAACATTAGAAATATGGTGGAGTGATAACAAGAACCACATGATCCTTCAAATTGTCGATTAAAATATTTTTTCCTTTGAATTATTTTTTGTGAATTCAACAAGTTCTTCTGCATCAATAGGAGGTACAACCTCTTGTCGAACTATGTCCCAAAATATTGCCTTCTTAAACATTGTCTGAATTATATCCTTCCAAACGAAATATTTGGATATCCCATCCATTCTGTCATCTATCCTTAAGAACACACGTGTGATTGTTTTCCAAAATTTACAAAACTAATAAAATAGAGAAATGAACTTTCTAGTACACCTCCCTATCCCAAAAGTTCGGTCTATGCTTAATTTCAACTTGTTGTCCCAAAAATATCTGTCCAAACCAGCTGTTTGTTGTCCCAAACTATTGTACGTGATGCCAAGCGCAATTTTATTTTAATAGCTCTTATACCATGTTGAAATTTAATGTTAAAAATTTTCCTACAATCCCAACTTGATTTTAATTTCACCTTATCACTCCCATTACGATTAAATGCCCTTTCCCATAAACTTACATTCAACGTATAGAATTGCGAAATGAAATTTTGGATTAAAACACATGGGACTATCAACATATCTTGAAAATAAATATGGACATAAACAAACTGACAACACATCGAAAATACAAATATTTTGGTCGACATAGACCCGGGAAAAACCCCTTCAATATTCTATAAGGAAAACACCATTTGGGAAACTCTTCAAATTTATTTATCTTTCAAGTTCGGGAAAAATACAATTGCATAAAAAATAAAATAACAGAATCTGACTTATCTCTTCGGCCCAAAACTCCTTGAAAATCATGCCCACTTCACCTGGAATTTTCATGCCCACTTGAGAGATTGAAATAGTACTAGATGGATGTAGGCTGTACGTATGGGTTACGACAGTTTACATGCCAATGTACGGGCTAATACATGGATTTTTTCCTAATTTTTTTCTCAAAAATAGCCCCCAAGCTTGCATGCGGCTCACGACATTAAATGATGTTCGAACTATACCTTATGTTGTATTCTATGCCTTGATTTTCATGCCCATATTTTCCCAAAAATCACTCCTTCGGCTTATTTGCAACAAATTTTTCTTTCGAAATTTTCTCCGACTCTGATCCTTTCTCCAATCTTCTGAAGAAATGGACGATCTGATTTCCTCTTTTTCTTCTTTGTTCCCTAAATGACTTTTGGCAACACGGAATCATTAACAGTTAATTTAGATCGAGGATGAGAATAAATGTGCATGGTATATCTCACTCCCCATGTTATTGTTAGTAAAAGTACATTATACTTTATGTCTAAAAAAGTCACTTTTCATTTTATAGCTTAATATTGATTTTACCACTTATAAAAGTCACTTTCACTTTATAATTTAATATTGACATTACCACTAATAAATTCACTTTCATTTTATAATTTAATATTGACTTTAGCACTTATAAAGTCACTTTCACTTCTATAAAGTCACACTTAGGAAAAGAATTATTTTGGACACTTTTCCACTGAGTAAAGACTAACCCATGGGAAACCACTTGTATAAGGTACATTAAAAATACACATTATTTAAGAAGCTCACGACTTTCTATTTTACGGTGTAATCATGTATCATTAGCATAAAATATAATTCTCCATCTAAACCTTTTTCTCATAGGACCACATAGATGCGATTATGTGCTAATTCCGATATGGACATGATGCAAAGTGTTGTTTTGTCTTGAACTCAACTTTTGTCTACTTTAAATGTAGATAAGATTCACATATTGTATATGTGGGTTTTGAAAATTTTAGGCATTTCTCTTCTGCTTCCTTCTTGCTGATCTGACCAAATTGTGAAATTTATATGTCCCATTTGTTTATGCCATAACAAATTTCATCTTCTTTCGTAAAGCACCCTTTAGGTGTCTCATCCAAAATGTATGTAATATGTTTTGGAGCTTTCTTGTTGTAACCACAATTTTTACTAAACTTTCCTTTTCTTGATTTCACATTTCTTAGAGTTAAATAGAATCATGTTTCCTTGATCGACATTTTTGTAACTCTTGAGCATATTGTGATTCTAACATTTTCAACCAACACATCTTTCGTAATGCATTCTTGCTTCCAAGTGTGACTATACCTCCTCCTATGATGTTTGAAGACCCCTTCATTTCCAAAATACATTGTTCCATCCTCATTTTCCTTGATATGAATTTATTCCTATCTCGGTCATATGAGTTGAAAGCGACCATTATCAAGCATTACATTTTGTGATTTTTTCCTGCCAGTCTATTATCCCATACATTGGAGGATCATTTTGTGACTAAAAACAAAGTTTTCATGCCTTGTGAGTACCATCATTTCATCCCTTTCCATGAGGAAAACATTTATTACAGTTGAAAATTCCACTGAAAGATATGAAAGCATGTTTTTGCCTTGGCACTAGTAGGCGGTATGCCCTCATGCCGATGAGAAGATTAACTGCTTCAGGCCCCATGCCCATTGGCGCTACGTACGATTGAGCTAACCTTACCAACTTTGTTTACGGAATGTTTTTAAATATAAGGTGAAGTTTCCATCATAATAACTTAGTGGGCGAGTCATGCAGGTGGGTGCGGCCCAGACCAACACAGAGCCTCCCTCCTTTGGCCTCTTGTTTTTGCCCACATTTTGGGGGAAACCTCCCAAAGGATAGGCCTCCCTTCCACCATTGTAGGTGTTTACACCATTTTTTGGTCATCCTAACTTTGTTATATATGATAGACCTAAGTACACCATGTAACACCATTTACCTAGTGATGCTTTCACTATGAAAAATAACTTAGTAAACCACATTTATTCCAGTATGTTTATAGTCCTAAACGAAACACCATGAGGAAATATTAAATAAATCCATATTTGTTTTTATTTTCCTTTAAAGAGAATAATTAGTTAAAAGTATTTTAATTAATATTCCTGGTCATATTTAACCCAAAAGCTGAAAATTAATTAGATAAATCATTATTTATCTTATTGCTACTAGGTCAGTATTAAACCTTTTTGTATATTCCTTGTTAAATTTGACTAAATCATTTATAAATAATTAAATAAATCATTATTTATTTGAGTTATTACTCAACCACATCCTTAAAATAATAAATAAAATATTTATTTATTTATTATTTACAAATAAATGGATTTTGAAAATTAATTCTTTTCCCTCAACTGAAATATAATAAAATATTCCATAAAAGTTAGATCTTGATTTGGTTAATAATATTTTAATTATGCACCAATATCTAGACTAAATTAATATTTTGTTATAAATAGAAAGAGTTTTCTATTCACTCCTTTTGCCTTTTGTTGCCTAAATACTTTCTGGATCTATACTTTTGATGCCGACTTTGGTCCACCATCATTGTCATATTTTGCTACCATTTTTTCTTATGAACTCCCTTTGAGTTCCATTTTTGTTTGGGTTTTCTACACCATCGAAGAGAGATTTAGATTTGTACTAAGGACTTACAGAACCCATCCCATTGAGGATTGTTAACATATTTCTATGTTCCCTTCCCAAGTGTAAAAAAATACAAAAATTCTTTAGAATAATATTGTCTTGTCTATTGGATGCATGGAGCAACTCTTGCTTTTATTTCTTGCTTGATGTCTTTTAATGCATAGATCTAGATTTTGCGGCATTTATCTTGGTAAAATAATTACATATCTGAAGATATTGAAAAGCGACCATATTTGTTGTTAGGATTTTTGTTATGCTACAGCTAAAGTGATCCTTTTTCGTACACTTGCTTCATATTCATGTTTAACAAGCGGCGACTCCCGAGGTTTATGATTACGACCTGCGCGGTTTTCGGATCCCTACATTCCGGTGCTTCAAACCCGGGAATTTTATTGACTTCTTGTTTTCTTTTCTTGATGTTTTTTAACTGTAAAACCTAAAATATTGAAAATTCCTGTACATTTGTTTTCGAACCTATTGCGCGGAGTGACGGGGCATCAGCGCGAAATTTGGACGATAAACTTTTAAAACTTGCTCCTGATGCAGAAGTTCGGAGTCGCACTTTTTGGGCCAAAACATGCGACACAGACCTCAAGGCATGAAAACAAGCAGAAACCTATGACCTTTACGAGAAAACGAACATTGGCTTCACGGCACAGACTTTTTGCATGAATTTTTACGAGATTTTCGTTTGTACGGGCCTTATTTGGGATTATGACCTGTCTCCACCTATTTTGGACCTATACTTGTTCTATTTTACTCATCAAAGTGGGAACTGGCCCCAGGCTTCGGTACCCTCCCGCCGTGGAAAAGTTTTAGCTACGCAAGTCGTGCGAGATTTCGGTGTGTTCATCATTTTCCGGATACGATCACACCTTCGAACTGCTTTTAGTTTTATTTGGGTTCCTCTGGGGTCCCCTCTACTTCCCTCCAAATTATAGCCTTTCTCCACCTCATTTACCGCCGATTTTTCCTGCGATTTTTTTTCGTTTACTTCTTGGAAATTTTTTTCTGAGATGTGTCCCTACGGAAACTTTAGATCTATTGGCTATGTTGGTGTGTTTTGACTAGATTTTTGCCCACCTACGGACTGGTTTTTGAGAGGCTTGCCTCCTTGGGTTTAGATTAATGCATAATTAGTTGTTTATTTTCTATTATTTAGGTTTCATATACGTATACATAGGTTTATTTATAGTTATACGACACACTTTTCTTTTTTTTTTTTTTTCTCTACAAACGCCTGGGTTTAAAAATTAAAATTTAAACACCTCCAACACACACCTGCTAAGTTAAGAACAACTTGGTTAACACGCTGAAAGAACTTTCATATTTTAAACGAATTGATCTTGCACCTCTTTTCCTGCTTGGTAATCGGTTGATCTTTCACATCCTTTCCCTTGTTGGTCTCTCTTACCTTTGTATCATGACTTTGCCTTCATCATTGTGCCCCCGAGCGTTTATCTCGGATACTTCTTGGCCTTTATCTCCCGAGTTTATGATAGGAATACATACTCCCTTCGCATAGGATTGAGCTATTCCTCACAGAGTCCACACTGCGACTCCTCTTAAGTTCCATTGGGTTCCCCTTACGGTTTGCCTCCATTTATCCCCATCACCTTCCTTTATGTCTTGTTCAAGACATGCTAAAGTGGTAGCCACTGGCCCTAATGCGGGAATACTAGTAGTGGGACCGTAACAAGCTACCTGGGTGCTCCCTTGCTCCCCTGTCTTGGCCGGAGCCTCGGTCTTCCGTTTTAACCGATTAATC
Organism: Pinus albicaulis; assembly: GCA_034641835.2. Classification (NCBI taxonomy): domain Eukaryota; kingdom Viridiplantae; phylum Streptophyta; class Pinopsida; order Pinales; family Pinaceae; genus Pinus; species Pinus albicaulis. Next base: position 1,618,199,511 of record CM076584.1, on the reverse strand, counting down.
GGTGACCTGTCGACATGATGTTGGTTGGCTTTGCTATGCCAACCAAGCTCCCTTCGACATCCCAAGGATTTGAAGAGTCTTCTTTGGAAAATATCTCTCTGCAATCTCTTGCTAAGATGTACCACATGTGGTGTTCGTAAATCCATTCTTGATGACTTTGTCGAGTCTTCGATTGTTCCCGAAGTATGCAGTTCTTTTGGTGAAGCTTCTAAGTGGGCGCATGTTCAGTCGAGGCCTCATCCTCTCATACCACCTTTGTGGCTTTCTTGCTGAGCTTTTCTATCTGTTTCCGGCTTCCCCTCCATTATGACAACGTGTGAACTTTTTACTTCTTTCCATCGTCGTATGACGCCTATCCGATCGTATCCCGGGAATAGCGAAGAAAGAACCTATGTTCAGGCCCCTACCTTCAAAAGGCTTGTGTTGGCATGGTGTTGGTTCCTTGAATCCCTTTTTCCTTCTACGAGCAAAGATCGCATCGCATTTCCCTCAAAGCTGAAGAATCCTCTCTCCAAATCGCGTTAACATATGATCGATATATGCTCGGTCGGGTTATGTTTATACGTCTTACCTAATCTACCGAGCTGGTGGTGCACATTTGTCAAAAAAATCATACACGATAGGCTACCAATCAAGCTAATCTCATGTAACTATTTTAGACAAATCTTTTGGTTGAGGCTTAGCCTCCTCGGCTGGCTTGAGAGCTCTCTCGAGCTTTATGATTTTTGATAAATATGTAGATGGCTAACTCTATATGGGATAAAGCGAGGATAAATGATATAAACCGGTTGTAAATCACATTAGCAAGTGTACATTGGGCTTAGGGAGTCATAATAGCTTCAACAAAACCAAAACAATCTACCTAGTGTGGAAGTCAAGGCATATCGAGTTCAAGTCAAGGAATACACATGTAGAGCAGTGGAAACACATGACTAGTTTGTTTATGAGGAAGTAAGAGCATCATTGATGAATTTTGGTAACATGGCAAACACCAACTGCAATAGAATATTGAAAATATTCCATTAGAACGAACATACAATAAATCCTTATGAATCTTAAGTTGTCTAAGTAGAAATTCTTTATTAAGCTAAAAACGGTCACTTACAATAAACGAGTCTTTTTGCTAAAAAATGTCCAACCCCTTCTATTTCGACTCCTTGATATTTTATAGATAATTTTCATCATAAGATAAGCTTATCCATGACATAATCTGTGTTCAGACTCTGTTTCTTTTACACCTAATGCAACCATAAAACATGGTATTTATTACCATTTAATTGTAAAACTAATATAGAGTCCTATTAAAAATAGAATTAGAACTCTTTTGATTCTAATCAAAACGACTTTATATAAACTTAATTACATCATTTTACACTATATTCCATTAATTTGAATCACGATGATTTCCAACTTTGTTATGACCATAATGCTGATGATGTTTATCTCCTGCAATGTAGGAAACTACTCCCCTATTTTAAGGCTTAGGATTCTTTTAGTTTCTTGAGATATTAGAGCCACTTCTAACCCATAACTTCCAGGAGCTAATTGATGTCGGGAACATGATTATCATATGTCCCAAGTCATCCCTTCATACTAGGCTTGTGTAAAACCACTTTGAACTTTCAAACGGTGAAAACGAGATGCATGTCTGGCTTGACATAGTTTTGTAAACGCGGTCTTTTTACCCATTTTCCTACAAATTTAGCCTCCTTTCCTTTAGGGTTACTTTGATATTCAATTGACATAGCTTCCTTAGAAATTTCAAGTCAAAATACATGGTCTTCCCTCCAAAAGTTGATAATAAAGGTGAAAAGATTCTTGCCAACGGTTGGTAAACGCATTTCACCCTTTTTCACATACTATCAACTACGAAATTACTTGTATAAGCATTTTTAACTAGTTTTTCTTCAAGATTTGAAACAAAAAGATGCTATAAATTTAGAAAATCATTGGCCTCCTTAAGAAACCATCTGACTATATGAACTAAGCATAACATGTAAAATTTAATCCTCATTTTCCATTTTGAGTTTGCTTTGAATTTGTCATTTTGTATCTCTTGCTCTTTAGTTCATCTTGAGAAATTTGTTTAATTGTAGCTCCAAATCTCCACTTGGCATCTTAGCTTTCATCTTCTGGCCTCCTAAATGAATCATGATCACTCTAATAAATTTTGCTTCTTTAATGGTTTGGGAAGCGCTCATGTAAATAATTGTTGTGCCATGGCAGGTCTACTCTAACCTAGCGACTATTTGACCTTCCCCCAGAACGGCCTTCATCCTCTTGAATTATGAATTTTCAATGTTGTGCTTTCTATCCCTTTCTCTCATTTCCATCTCTTGATTTTCTAGCTTCATGTCCCTTTAGCCAGTTGTGGCATCTGAAGCATGTGTTCCTTTCCCTTCATTATATTGTTGAGTGCATGCTCCATATATGAGTGATGAAATTAACTTCCTCTTCGGGGGACTTTGGATGCTTCAATAGTTGCTTGGATATATTTATTGCCTTCTTTTGAGTTTCTATTCATGCCTGGTTAAATGGTTCCTAGCTTGAAAAACAAAAACTTCATTCTCACCTTCAAATTCCAATTTCTTTGTTGATTTCATTTTTCTCTGTTTGGGTTCATCCACTTCAGTAAATTTTCTGTAAAATGAGTGATTCTTACATGTCAATTGCATGAAGTATATCCATCCAAAGTTGCCTTTCATCATTGGGTTGTCTTAAATGTTTTGAGAAACAGTGACTTTTCCCTTTGATGTTGTTGCTTGGCTTCTTGTCTTTCTGCGAATCTCTTTGCTTATTACATGCCTTGTTTTTTTTTTCTGCCAGCTTCTTCCCTCTATTTTGCAAGTGATGGGGTTTCGCAACAAGCACGGATGACTATAAATATATTAACTTTGTTTCCTTGGTTTCAACTTACAAACCTCTTTGCTTTAGTAACCATTGGTGGGCTTGGTTTTGCCTCTGACGATGAAGGATTCCCCTTAATCTTAGGGTTTCTAAGTGGGGGTTATAGCTTCCTAAAATCACATCATAAATAAAAAAAAAGAATACTAATATATTTATTTTAAGAAGCTCATTCAACACAAATAATTTTATCAATAGTGATGAAACATAGATGTTTCATGACCATCGATTTAGCTTGGACTTTGTCGGCCATTTTAATGAGCATATATTCTAAGGAGTAAAATGTATTTTAAAATCTAATGATATCATACCTATGAAATGCAACATCGGTTTGAAATGATAAGTATAAACTTTATGGTACACTGTATACCCACATGTGAAATATGTTTGAATGTTGAATGACGACTTGCATAGTTGTCCTTGATACGGCTTTTGGGTATTGCATTTTTCGAGTCCATGTCTACATATTCGAAGTTTCATAAATTCCTTACATGGCTCCATTTCAAGCCTAAAACCTTTTAAACCAAGATTCTTTTCCCCTTGATATCTCTGTCACAACGATTATGATCTCAAATATAAGCGGCATGTTATCATTCCAATTTTGGTAGTGGTTCCACTTAAATGTGAAAATCTTTGGACACACAGGTGTAAGCAACCACCTTCAACTTTTACCCAGGTAGAATGACAGAAATTGCCAAAGCCTGCATTACCATTTGATCCCCCATAACGGCATTTGCATTGTCGGGCTCGTATCTTAGACGATGTCCCCCTCTGTGGACCTTCTTCTCCTCTACCATGTTTCTTGTAAAGAAAACTTGTTAGCTTCTCTAAAACACAGCAAAAACATTCTCAGATTTGATGAACGACCTCGCTTGATAATGGTGAAGTTGTCTTTGAATAGAACAACCACAAACTTATCCTTTACGATTCGGAGAGCTTGGACAACATATGGGAAGGTAAATGAAACATAGACATTTCAATTAGGAAAAGAATTCGAATTAGAGATGTCACACCATGACTAAATGATGTTTGATTGATATCTATATTGCTATGATGATTGTAGGATAGGTAATTACATCTAATTTAGTAACTAAGCGACTCATCATACCCTATCATATCATTCCGCAATTGAGCGACATATCTTGGCTTATTTGACACGAAATCTAAAACACGCTTTCGTAGCGCTGCAGTGTAATTTTTTCACTTTGCGCTACGAAAGTAGCAACACTACAATATGGCATAAAACTCCCTTTTTGAATATATTCTTACAGTATCTGGCTTATGGATTTGTGGCTAATTGCATAAGTGCTTAAGCATTTACTTAGATGACCCTTGAATGAAAAATGTGAACTTTTGACTATGGAATGGACCTATAAATACCTTATTTGAATTCGATGATGAACATACTAAACCTCTAAAACTATGACATACCCTTAACCATCTTTAAAATAACTTTCGAAACTATTTGAACCATGATCGAAACAAAGTTGAAATACCATGTTTTGAAGAAGAAAAAAAATTAGTGATAACGGTGCCAAATGCACGGGAGCTCTCATGTCGGCCCGATGGTATCGTGGGGCTCACCCGCCATACGCTCGACCTCCCATGGATTATGGTTCTCTCGGGGGAGGGTCGGCACCTCTAGCACTTTTCCCCCTCCTGGTAGCATGTTTTCGGGATATGTGGCATGCCTCCTCATTTTACCCAACCTGTTACCACAATGTTACTCAACCTCCTTATTATGCGCCTGTCTGACCTAGTGCTCCTACTCCTCGAAGCATTAGCACCTCTGCCTCCCTTCCCTTCTCCAACCCCTTAATAGTAACGCTTCCCCCCTCGGGGACAAGTATATGCTGACGTAGCTAATCTCTGTCTTTTAAAAAAAGAAGAAAAAGGCACTCAAAATCAATACGCACAGTAATCACGGACCTAATCCTCAAAATAATGCCTAACAACGCTAACTTGACAACAGGGGCACTCGGCCAGTAGGACGGACCTATTCGCACAAATAAGCCTTGTTTTTGTTGTGGTGTTTATGGTCATTCTAGCACGATTTTCCTCTTTTACCACGGATGTGGCAGATGTGGGAGACTCGAGCGACATGTGAGGACCGCAAGCCTCATTTTGTCTCAGTTTTACACCTAGTCGGCCCGCTGTGTTTACTAATCCTTTCCTTGATGGGGATTTGTGGCTACCCAACCACCGAAGGTGGAAAAGCCCTCAACCTCCTCCATTTGGTACCTTCAATTACTGAGTTCTGTGATGAACTCTAAGCAACCTATTACGTATACCTCAACCTTCGGACTTGGTCCCTTTGGTACAAAAGCCTCATCATGCTTAGGAGCCCCTTCTTCGGGGTTCTACGAGCCTCTTTTGACAAATAATGGTCCTTTGTAGATCCCTCAACCCAAGGCAAGGTTCATACCAAGATCCACTAAGGGCCATTATGCCAAAACAACGATTTTGACGAAGCATTCTTATAGTATAGTAGATTATTGCTTTGTCTCTTGCTACCATCTCAACGGCTACCGGAACTCCTCGATGCATTGCCCTTCTGGCCTAGTATCTGCCATGGGCGTTATGGTCTTGTATAGTCGATTCATCGTATTCGATGTTGACTATTCATAACATCCTCCTCTTCCCACTTTCGTTACCTTTCAAATCCCAATCAAGATCCGGAAGCCGCCGGCGTTTCTCATTATATCATTGATGAGGGGGGGCATCCTGTAGCCCGAGCGTCGGCTTCGGTTTGGGCTTGACTCGGATCCACACTGAGTTGGACCCTTCCATGATCACTCACGTCGGATTTCCACTCCTCAATCCCATTGGCATGTTCCCAAATTGTTCGACCACTTCTGCCAGTGAGAAAATTTGTTTGCGTTGACGTAGAAGTCATTGATGCCCCCTTATACAACATTCTATTGGTGTAGTTACAACTATGCGATGCCGTTGTACCATCTTATGGTTCACCGCAAAATGTCCTTTCCCCATAATGGAAATATGGTCACCATTAACCGAGTTGACATATTATTTGAAGTCTCGGACACTCCCTGGTGCATCGTATCTTTAAGACGCTAATAAAGCCGTCGACCCCTTGACCGGTGTCTCACGGAGTCTACAAGACTCCTCTGCAGCAGTACTTTCTGGTCTTCCTCATCCTGTCTCTATCGACTCATCGAATGTTTGCACAGCAGTCACAGTCATCTCGGCTTCTCCAAGTGTGGCTGTTGGCTAGTCGGCCGACCCACTTCTCTGTGACTTCTCCTAGCCACTTCATTCAACCTTAGGACCCCCTCCTGCGGCCCTTCCTCGCCGGCTAGTAGCCAGCGACTCTCTGGAGGCTGGGTTCCTCTGAGCCTCAACCATCGGATCGTCCCGCACGGGTCATTACCCCTGCGGTGAGATACGGGTTCTAGCTCCCCCTCTGCGGTGTTTTCGATTTTATCATGGCTACCCCCATCCCTTCTCGCTTGACCACGAGTTCACCATGCGGTACATCGATCCCTCGCCGCTACCCCAAGTGGCACCGACCTTATGCGCAGTTTGACCTCGGTTCAAATGGTCCCCCGACTCCTCCAGGCACTACGAGTGCCTCGGCCACCTCCAACGGGAACCTTCTCTTATTGCGACGGCTTAGGGTGAGAAAATATACAAAGAAGGCTTTGAAAAGAAAAGCTTCCACGAGCTAACCCTACTCCTCCTCGACCTCCAAAGCCTTGGCGCACCGCCCAGTGTCGTCGGTCGTGCCACCCATACTTGTCCACGAGGTTGCCTCGTATCCAAGCCCATGGTTAATGTTGTGTTCCCTAATTCTACGGTCCCTAAAAAAACTGTGTTTCTTCATGGACTACGACGAGTGCTAAGACTATTCTGCTTAATACATATATGCCGTGATCTCACGCCATTATTCCCACCATTGTCCCCACCTCACGCATGTATAAATTTGCTGAATAATGATTAATTGTCAAGGACTATCACGGTCACATGCAATTGAATTTATATGCAACACATAATCTCTTCCACTCAACCAGCTTCGGATCATCACACATGCGATAAATCAAGCGATAACACATCGAATCATCATACACATAACACGGTATGTATGGGGAAAACATAAAAACTCGCAGCTATTGTGTATATTATAATGGATAAATCATGTAACAAACTCGGTACAATGCTCCTCACAAGTACTCGGTACTTTCTCCTTGAAGTTACACACAAACTAGCTTAGTTTTGAGGAGCAGTTCTTTTGGTTCAAAACTCACCAGTGATGCTTTGCCTCTATTACGTGTTTCAATGCTATGGGATGGCCTCTTTATATAGATAAACCACCAGCCTGAACTAGGCAATCCCTAATGGGCTTACTCCACTGTCTGTGTGTTGCAAATATGATATAGTCTAGCTTGATAGCTAACTCTCTTCTTTGTCTACCTCTTTCCTTGGTCTCCAGGCCCGATCATGCGGCATGGTAATTTGGTGTGTTTTTTGAGTTGAATAATGAGTTACTAATTAATGATTAAATAATATTTAATTCACTCCCACTCATAACTAATTGATTAGCTAGTTAAACTAATCTCGGTCGGTTAAATAAAATGTAACCAGGCTTAACTCACTGGCTCTCATTAACTCCTCCAAACTTCTGCCACTACAGTCAGCGAAGTCAACCATGCATGATGCCATCCAAACCTTGGGAACCCACGTGATTCCTCTGTCGGATGCATGAGCCACTTCGTAGCTCGGCCGTGCTCAAGAATGGCCCGGTATACATGGTCTAAATATTATTCAGGGTAAATAATATTTGACTTCCTAATTTACAAAGGCAGTCTAAAAATAGACTTCGACCTCTTTGACCTCAAAAATAGAGTCTCATATATTTTTACCAACGATAATGCTCGAGTCTCTAAAACTTGAATCCCCCGAACCATGCTCCATATGTAGAAATAGACATAGTCTAAAAATAGATTTTGCGCCGGAATTTGCCTGCCGGGCCCACTTGGTGAAGCGACTTCATTTCACCAAGCTCCATCATCTTCTTTACATTTCAACACTCCCTCTCGGCCAAGATGTGGATTGTACGCAACCCCCATCACCTTTCTGTGGAATTCGAACTTGCTCTGGTGAGTGCCTTCGTCGGGATGTCGGCATCTGATCCTCGGTGAACATGTGAAAGCATCATGATTCTCGGCCCGAACACGTCTACGATATGATGATACTGATGTCGATGTGTTTGGACCTATCATGAAATACGCAAGTTGGGCGAGTTTAATGCAACTGCGGTTATCACGGTAGATCAACGCCAGGCTCCAAATGCAACTTTGAACGAGCCTACTGTGAGGATCTTCCTCATCCAAATAGCCTCGCATGCAGCCAAGCTGGCCCCGCATGTACTAGAGCCTCTCTTCGGGCGAGTGCCACGGATCTCTTGCTTCTGTTTGTACCAAAAGCATTGTCGACCCGATACACGGCTTCCTCCGGATATTGCTCTTCGGTCCATTGGACTCCACCTTAATGCGCATCGGTGGGCTTGACTTCGCTCCATCCTCACATGCAGCTGCCATAGACCATATCCGTGTACCTCTAATATAAAGCAATACATGCTTGCACATAACGGCTTCAAAGAGCTTGGTAGGCTTAACCATAGCTTGCGAAAGGCACGGACGCGCATAGCATATATCGGGTCGTGTATTGACCGGATACATAAGCGACCCCACCAGCGCCGATAGACGGTGGCATCCACTACCTCCCGGCCCGAAGTAGCATCCTGCGCTGCTCGACCACCGGAAGAGGAGTGTCTGTGGCGAGCTTCTGCCGGCCTTGCGTGTTGAACCTCTCCGAAGTCTCAAGGCATGCCCTTTTGAGAAAAAAGCAGGTCCTCTGCTGTTGCCAAATCTCCAATCCCGGGGAAAATGAAGGATACCCAAGTCCTTCATCTCAAACTTTCGTGCAAGATCCTCCCTTGCATGAAAGTATCCTTCATATATTGTCTGCTTCGATCAAAATCGGATCATCTAAATACGGTACGATGATCGACGGCCCCTTCACCACAATGTTTGGTACGGAGTTGGGATCTTGCCCTCACTCTTGGAGAATCACGCTTGGGAGAAGTAGTTGTGTATGTCGAGTGTACCAAGCACGAAGGTGCTTGCTTATTCGTACGGTGATCTCTTGAGTCGACACACATGCGACTCACTTCAACGAAGATCTCGAAGCCTTGATGCCTCCCATGCACACCTCTTCCTCGATAACTCCATTAAGGATCGCCAGGTCTTCATCCCGTCGATGAATGTGCCACCCCATCTGCTTGTTGAGAAGCGGAGTCCGTCGACGGGGCGACCAATGCCTTTGTGACGGTGAAAAAGGTCTCCTCACGGTAATCCCCTTGGTCGTGAAAAGCCACGGGTGACAAATCTCGCCTTGTACTTCTCCACACTCATCATTTGCTGCCTTCACTTTTAGATCATGTTGAACCCACCCGCGATTTTCCCATGAGTCTTGGGACAATCTCCCTTCTTCATTACGACGATCGAATCATATTCTTCGATCATGGCATCAACCCATACGGAGGTTCCTCCACGACTTCCTCGAAGATGGCTCGTCTGGCACCGTGACTCACGAGAAGCCATGTATCCGGTGTCTGCGTCAGGGTGAGCGCTCTGCGCGCACAACGGCCCGTGGCCGTAGGTGGTCCTACAACATTCTCACATCCAAGACGGTGAGAAACGCGGCTTACGCGCCGACCGCCGCCCTGCGATGGTTGGCGCGGCACTGGGTGGTTTCTTCCACCTCCTGGTTCCTCCCGCGGCGCTGGTCCCATGCGGAAGCTTCTCCTTAGGAACTAACAGCTCCTCATCTGCATGCAAGCGTAGCTCCCTCTCAAGCGAACACTGCATGGCTTTCTCCTCCTGAAATTTTATATCCCGTCACACAACAGTCTTACAACTGTCTGAAAAATACACCCGGTAGTTGTGAGGTGTATCAGTGTACCCCACAAATATTCCAACCTCAGCAGTTGGATCCAGCTTCCTTCTCGCATCCTTCGTCACATGCATGTAGACAGGAGAACCAAAAATCCGCAAATGGGAAATATCAAGCCTCTTGCCAGAATAAGCCTCCTCTAGTGTACTCATGCCAAGAACCTTGTGAGGACAACGGTTCTGCACATACACTGCTGTATTGCATGCCTCAGCCCACAAGTGAAGGGGTAGGCCCTGATCATGCAACATTGCCCGTGCAGCACCCACGATCGTTCTGTTCTTCCGCTCAACCACCCCGTTCTGCTGTGGGTTATGGGGTGCGATGAGCTCTCTCTAAATCCCTTCTGCGCTGCAGAACTCCTTGAATTCAGCCGAGATGAATTCACCACCGTTATCACTCCTTAGAGCAATCACCTTCTTCCCCGACTCCTTCTCGACCAGTGCTTTAAACTCACAGAACTTCGCGAATGTATCGCTCTTCTTCTGCATGAAGAAGATCCGGCACTTTCGAGAGAAATAATCAACAAAGATCACATAATACCTGTGCTTTGCTGTCGAAGCAACTGAGAAAGGACCACACACGTCTGTGTGAACTCTCTCAAGGATCGTCGTGGCGCGACTATCCTTCTCGTGAAAGGTGGCTTTCACATACTTCCCTAAAGTACACCCCTTGCACTGATCTGACTGCGCAAGGGTGCCCTTAGGAAGCCCAGTAGAAATCTGTTGTAGAATCTTCAAAGCTCCATGGTGAAGGTGGCCCAATCTCCTGTGCCACAGTTCGCCCTCATCATCCCGGCTCACCACTTCTCCCGCCTTGCATGCCATAGCTGCGTAGCCATCTACCTGCAACTGATAAAGGTTCTTGGTTCAAACCCCTATCTTCCGGGTCTCTCCAGTAGTCTTATTGCGCAGGAAGGCTTTTCCTTTGCTGAAGACCACATCATACCCCTTATCCTCCAACATCGCCACAGAAATCAGGTTCTTCTTCAATCCAGGTACATGCATGACATCCTTCAATACAAAGGGTTTACTAGACTCCCTCTGAAAGGATATGGTACCGATACCAGTCGCACTGTATCTACCATCATCGTCCATCTCGATGTGCACACCCAAATCTTTGTCCTCCAGATCTGAGAACAAATCTCGATCTCCCGTCATATGAAATGACGCACTGCTGTCCAAGAACCACATAGATCCCAACACACTTGAAACCAAGCATGTGATCAATGAAAAGTCAAGCTCGAACTATGAAGCCAAAGCTTCTCCATCTGCAGATCTTCCCGCTTGTTGCTTCTTCTTCTTCTTCGGACAATTGGTAGCATAATGTCCGTGATCATGGCAGTAAAAACACTTCACTTTCGCCATATCCTACTTCTTTCCCTTTGCACCAGAATGAGAGGTTTTCTTACCCTTCCCCTTCTTTGCTTTGGCAACCAAAGCGCAGTTTTCTTCATCAGCTCCCTTTGATGAAGATCCATCTCGAGTAGTCCTCCTTATCTCCTCCTGCATGAGATCCGCCCAAAGGCGCTCCCATCTCGGCAACTTCTCCCGACCATTGACACTATCTTGATATGAGTGCCAAGCCTTCGGAAGACCAAGGAGAGCCAGGTCGACCATGTCCTCGTCTTCGACAGTCACCCCCACACTTCCCGGCTCATCTCTGCACTGAGTGAACTTCGTGAGGTATTTGGCGATACTGTCGCCTTTCTCCATCTTGATGTTCCTGAGCTTATCTTTGAGCGCCGGCTTCCTTTGGTTGCTCTTACTCTGGAATAGATCCGTCAAAGCTTTCCACATTAAATATGGAGTAGCCTTTCCATGCAGGCTGGATACAATATGATCCTTGACGCCCTCCAACAGGATCCTTCGACACTTCGCCATTCTCTTTTGCCATGCATCGACTTCAGCAGGATCAGTGGGCTTTTGGACATCCGTATCTACGAACTCCTTCAGACCATTATCTTCTAATACTGCCTCCATGCGATCCTTCCATGCAACATAATTCGAACTGCCTTCAAGAGCATATTCAAGTCGCAAACCGTTGAAAGACATTTTCAACACCGGCACCAAGAAAACAAAACTGCTGCAAAATTTCGAATTCCACCTCAAAGCTCAACTGCTCTAGATCTATGAGAACAAATTATTTCTAGCACAGAGATTGACTGCAAGGGGCGTTTACCAGACCTTTCACTTTCCGAAGAAAGATGAATCCAGAGGCTACCTGGCCCGCATGCAGACTCTGTCTACCGAAATAAGTTTGTAATCACTGTGATGATCAATCTCTACTTCAATAGCTTTGATACCATGTAGAAATTTTCTGAATAATGATTAATTATTCACCGAGACTATCCTGATCACATACAATTCGAATTTATATGCAACACATAATCTCTTCCACTCAGATCATCACACATGCGGAAATAAAATCAAGCGATAACACATCAAATCATCATACACATTAACACAGTATGTATGGGGAAAGCTTATAGCTGAAAACCCCGCAGCTATTGTGTATATTATAATGGAGAAATCATGTAACAAACTCAGTACAATACTCCTCACAAGTACTCAGTACTATCTCATGCAGTTACACACAATCTAGCTCAGTTTTGAACAGGTTACTGGTTCAAAAATCACCGCCAATTGCCTTGCCTCTATTGCGTGTTTCAATGCTATGGGATGGCCTCTTTATATAGATAAACCACCAGCCTGAACTGCGCAATCCTCATGGGCTTACTCCACCTATCTGTGTGTTGCAAATAGCAACATTATAGTCACAACTGATAGCTAACTCCACCCTTTCATCTACCTCTTTCACTGGTCTCCACTGAACTGATCATGCACTGTAGTGAACTAATGTGTTCTTGAGTTGAATAATGAGTTACTAATTAATGAATTAAATAATATTTAATTCACTCCACTCATAACTAATTGATTAGCTAGTTAAACTGATCTCAATCAGTTCAACTAAAATAAACAGAACACAACTCCACTATCTGTCTCATTAACTCCTCCAAACTTCTGCCACTGAAGTCCAACTGAAGTCAACCATGCATGATGCCATCAAACCCTTGGGAACCACGTGATTCCTCTGTCGGATGCATGAGCCACTTTTGTAGCTCGAACTAAAGTGCTCCAAGAGAGAAAATTGTTGTTTATAGTCTAAATATTATTAAGGGTAAATAATATTTGACTTCCCTGTTTTAAGGAGAGGTAGTCTAAAAATAGACTTCGACCTCTTTGACCTCAAAAATAGAGTCTCATCTATTTTTACCAACATGACACATACTTCAAGAATCTCAAACTAGAATCCCCGAACCATGCTCCATATGTCTAAAAATAGACATAGTCTAAAAATAGATTTTGCGCTAGAATTTGCCTGCGGGCCCACTTGGTGAAGGCGACTTCATTTCACCAAGCTCCATCATCTTGCTGCATTTTCAACAACGCATTACCACACCTCTTTGGAGGTAGTTCAGGAGTACGAAATTGAAGAGAACCAGTCTGCCTCTCTCGTCCTTGCACAATATGCTTCGGGCCAGCTTGAGGATTTACCCACTCCCATTGACATTCCCCCTCCTGATGTCGAGATGGCGGAGCCTGTAGCCACCATCCTCTACTTATCATCATCCATGAGACCCTCAGTTGAAGCTCCCTTTGAGACTTCCCCTTTTTTTTCGCTTGACCTCCCTTCAGCGATCACCCTGGGCTCAACATCATTGGATCCCTTATCTGCTTGTTCTTTTGTCACCCCTTGTGACAATGCACATGTGAACCTCTCTTCTCATGATGATGAGTCAGGTAGCTTCGCCGTGTTAGGTGGTCTTTCTTCCACTAGTCACCCCATATTTTATTATGATGACGACATTATGGAAGTAGTCACCACCCCTGACTTTATCTATCCCCCCTTACATCGAACCCATGCATTCGAACCACATACCCCTTGTGGTCATTAATTGACACCCAATGTTTGGGTAAGGGGGCATGCATATTCAAGAGACCAAGAGAAGCAATTCTCCACAACTCTCCTAGTGCATCTGGTCATGTCGACTCTAGTACTATCATTCTTCCCTGTTTAGAAGAACTTCTAGAGTCCCATATTACTTTAGATCACTCTAGGGTTGATCTCCCTCATCATTCCTTCATCTTACATCAACAACCCAGTCCCCTAGACATTTTTGTTGACCAACCTGTGGGTTTTCTAAGAGAGCACCAGTTCATTATCTCCAAATCCTCTCTTTGGGATAGTGACACCATGTATCCCAACCCAGAAACTTAAGTCCATTTGCTTCATATATGCAGTACCAAAAGAGATCGATAATCCTCCATTCTCTTTCTCAAACTGCATAACCATAACGAAAACAAATGGTCCACCACATCATAAAAATGTGTTTGGATTCCCCCTTTTCTAAATACATTTTTTCATGACCATAACATGCTTGGGGACACCTATGCCCCTCAACCATAAAAAATCCTAGATCTTAGCCAAAAAAAGCACTGAAACCTTCCTTCTCTGATAGATCACACTTTTCATGTCATTTCCTGGGATAGGTCGCAGTTTTCTACCAAGTACCTTCTACCCAGGTCGCAGAATAGACCCCAAAAAGGGCAACCTGGCCTATTCATGAGCACTGGGTGCCTAAACTCAAATTTTGATCCCCTTAATTGAAAGAGTATGGTTAGGCCTCTTACCCACAACTGATGGATCTCGATTCCAATGGTCAGTTTATCCGCTGCAATCGCCGCAAGATTTAGGGCCTTCTCTCCTCTCTACATTCACCACAGCTACACTTTCACATGAGTGAATTTGGAGGGAAATTTTCTTATTAAAAGAGAAACCTCAAATTTTTCTTTCGCCCACTGCAGCCAAATCGTAGCTCAATTTTACAAACCGTTCACACTGTTGGAAAGCTCTCACCGAGCTCTCAAATGCTTATCTGTTAGTTTTTTGTGATTTGATACTTCACCTCGACACATTTTTTCCAAGAAGCGTCACTTCACCACTACTCAAAATCGAATTTCTTCACTTGCAACATTTGTACTTGGGGCACCACTTCACCTCTATACTTACCTATGCTCATGTCGAATTTTGTCATGAGTAACCATCTTGTACTCATGTCTTTATGGTCCCCATTGGACCTTTTTTGTGTGGCAGCATCATCAAGTCGCCCTTTTTTAGAGCATCCGAGTTGAGTCATCATCACATCCATAGAGTCTATCTCGAGTCCCTTTGTATCCCGCTATAGTCCTCCATCCTTCATTGCTTGTTTCCTCTCTCATGTCGCCCATTATGGACTTCAGTCCTACTGTCCTCTATCCCCATTGATATTGTGCCAGTCGTTGCCAGGTCATCCATGCCCTTTATGCTCTAACAAAGGAAGTCATTCGTCTGCTACTCAGTACCCCCCATTTCATCATCATCCTTGGTGTCAGTCTGTCAATCGCTCTAATATTTTCTCTCGTGCCTTAGTTGAGGATCCCTTATTGCCTCACCTATGGTGGACCTCCTTATGTTGACATCAGATCATTCATTCCAGAAGACAGGTCTAGAGGGTGGTGTACCTTGGTTCCAGCTTCTTCTCTTGTTCGGTGCCTTGGATCAGGAAAAGGGACTCCTTATAGTCCTTTGACTGGATTGTTTCTCAACTCCAGCTCCCTACAGCATAATCGAGATCCGTATACTTGATGGTTTAGTGATGTAGAAGATGATATCGGTGATTTCTGAGTGTGTGTGAGATGTTTTTAGACCTCATGAGGGGGTGGCCCTTAGGTAGCCCCCCACATGCTCGGATGACCTCTTCAGTACAACCTTCAATGCAGCTCCATAGATTTGATGATGTCGGCCTCAGCTACCTGCGGCACCTTTTTGCATGTATCATTCAGATTTTCAGAGCCCTTTCTTGTTTACGGGGGCACTTTGGTTGTACTTATATCTCATGTACTCAGATATTATTGTACAATTCCTAGCTGTTATCCCAGGCATAGTATATATGTGGGATTCATTATCATGTTTTTATTTGGCTCATGTTTATGCCAGCATGTACTATATAGTTTAGTCCCTTGTTTACTGGACGCATTATTCTTTGTACTTTGTCTCGGCGGGCATAGGCATGCCTCCCCTGCCGCCTATAGCACAGGTACTCACTCATAAAATAGAATTGTCACACATGTAAGTCTCGCCTCCTCAAGGTCTAGTCCTCTAGCACTTTGGTCTACCGTATGTTTCTCTCTCTCTGACTTCCCCTTTGGTGTCTAGTGATTGAGTTCTTACAAAGTACTTCGATCATATGATTAGATCCTAATGCTCGCATGTTGGGTGGAAATCTATTACACCATTTTTTGGTCATCTAACCTGTTACTCTTAGATAGACCTAATTACACCATGTAAGACCAATTTTACCCTAAGTAAAATTACTTTCACTATGAAAAATAACTTAGTAAACCACATTTATTAAGTTTTTTATGGTCTAAATAGGAAACCCCATGAGGAAATATTAAATAAATCCATATTTGTTTGATTTTCCTCAAGGAATAATTAATTAAACAGTAGTTTAATTAAAATTCCTGGTCATATTTAACCCAAAACAGGAAAATTAATTAGATAAATCATTATTTATCTTATTATTTTCTAGGAATAATTATTTAAACCTTATTTAAATAATATTCCTTGTTAAATTTGACTAAATCATTTATAAATAATTAAATAAATCATTACTTATTTGATTATTACTCAACCACATCCTTAAAATAATAAATAAATCATTTATTTATTTATTATTTACAAATAAAGGGATTTTCCCAAAGTCAAATTCTTTTTCCTTCCAACAAATATAATAAAATATTCCATAAAAGTTGGATCTTGATTTGGCTAATCATATTTTAATTATGTACCAATATCTAGACTAACTCAATATTTTGTTATAAATAGAAGGGTTTTTCCATTCACTCACTACCTTTTTTTTCCTAAAGATCACTCTGGATCTATACTTTTGGTCTGACTTTGATCCACCGTCATTGTCATATTTTGCTACCATTTTTTCTTATGAACTCCCTTTGAGTTCCATTTTTGTCTGGGTTTTCTACACCATCAAGAGAGAGAGATTTTAGATCTGAAGTACTGAGGACTTACAAGAACCCATCCCATTGAGGGGGACTGGTAACATCTTTCTAATTCCCTTCCTAGGTGTCAAAAAATACAAAAATTCTTTAAAACAATCTTGTCTTGTCTATTGGATGCATGGAGCAACTCTTGCTTTTATTTACTGCTTAATGTCTTTTAATGCATAGATCTATATTTTTCAGCATTATTTATCTTGTTCAAATTATTGCGGATCTAAAGATATTTGCATCCATATTTTTTGTTAGGGTTGTTTTTTATGCACGGCTAAAGTGATCATTTTTCGTACGCTTGTGATTAAGATTCATACTAACAGTAAGGATCCCAACCTCCTCATCTCCCTCTATAAATAAATCCATCTTCCATTGATGAGCTAGCTGAACATATTATGGTTGAAACGCTGAAGATAATTCCTGAAATTTTTGCTAGGAAGATAGAACGGAAGAGACCTTTGTTGAGAGAGCTTAGGCTTGTGCCCTCACCCCATCTGAATTCCTCAACGATCCTTTGAGATGCGCTTCGACTGAACCCCGCTGAAGGAGTTTGTGACGTCAAGGCTCCGGTTGTAATTATTTCTTCTATTTATACATATACATGACTATTTTCTAGTTCCCATCTTGCGTTAATGTGTTTTATTTTATGCTATATGCTTAACCCTCCTTGACTGGTTAGTTGATTATGAATGAAATCATTGTTTTGTATGCTGCTATTGTTTGTTGATCTTCATGCACGTATTTGAGCATTGTAGCAGAAGGATTGTGACCCATCAAGATAGAGATCAAGAGGCCACCACCACTACAGCGATGACAGTGTTGGACTCCAGGTAGGTCGATCTACCTTGTCCTTTTCATTCATAAATTAGGAACCTACACTTTAGCTTGTCCCTTTGTTACTAGACCCACTCTAGGGCTAGAGGGATCGTCTCTATCCGTAGAGAGCATTTACCTTCCCAAAAAATTGGCGACTCCACTGGGGATCACTGTGATTTTTTCGTTTCATTGCCTTCCAGGAGTTTGTCTTGTCAAGTCAACTTCGGTCATTTTCTTACTTGCCTATCTTTTTTGGCTTGTTTGATTATCTAGAATCCTCTTGTTTAGCTCCAGAGTGTCAAGATTGACCTCTTCTCATTGGTTCTTTCCTCCTCCCATATTTATCCTTCTTGGCGCGAGTTTCACTTGAGCAGTCACACCAATTGGCACAGGTTTCTTTTGTTGTAGTATCTAATGTTCCAAATCTGGAACTCAGCAATGAATAAGCTGTATAACGGTCCTTTATGATGAATAAGCTTAAAATATACAAAATAAACACATATACATCATTTTTAGTTACAGCAGCAACATGTATTTCATTTCATGATCCAGAAAGTGGGGAAAAAGGGGATTTTATGCCCTAAAAAGGTTTTTTTCAGAAATGAGCGTACAAATAAGCAGGGGAAATGGATGGATATGATATATTAGGTCATGAAGGACCTATTCTCATAATTTAAACTCAAACTAATGTTTCTAGCTATATTAAACAGCTCCTCCTTTCCCGACTAGGCTAAAAAACACTAATTTCCCATGACTTTACTAAACAAAAATTTCTGAATACAGTGAGAGCATAATTCCCATGAGGATTTATATATAAAATGATAAAATAAGTCTTATATGCAACTTATATTTATCAAAAAATATATAAATGGATATGTACAAGCTTATACAGTAAAACAAGACACCTGGCAAAGGTTTCCAGCAAAATGCATGAATAACAAGCAGCACTGCAGAAATAACACAGTTACTGCATATCTGTATTATAAATGGATAAATATGACATGAAATAGCTGAATAATACATAAATATTCCCAAAGGCCTCTCTAACAAACTCCCGGAGGGGAATGAGCACCTCCTCCTCAAAGACTAGCACAATATCAAAGGATGCAACACTGTTGTTGCTGCCTCTGCATCAAGGACGTAGTTTTCTGAAAGAGACTGCGTTGTGGATGAGTATGGATGAATGGCCCCAAGAAAAGTTCTGAAATGAAGCTCAAATCACTCCCCTTTGATCCCTTAAGCAAGTTGATCTCAAGAGAGGATGGAATTCCTGCATAGGAATTCCTTGCACTAAGCAGTGCAGCAACTCCGGCTAAACAATTGAAGTATGCTAATGGTCTCTAGATCAAAATATCTGAATACATGAATGATTTCCCTTTAATTATATGCCTTCCTTTTATCTTTTTTGAGCCTCCTCACCTCGGACCCAACACAATGTTGAGGTGACTTCTTCATGAAGCTTCCTCTTTCAAAACTGCACTGCCCTAGCTTGCTTCCCTCCTTTTGTGGCTGCACTATTGACTTGGTCAACTAATCCACCTCTAATGCCATTTTCACACTAGGGATCTTCAATCTAGTTGAAATATGTGTGCCTTAGGCTTATCCTTATTCACATTGAACCGGTTTACTTAGGTGATCTCTTCCTTCTCAAGAATGCATGTTGACTTAGTCAAACTTGACTATGTCCTCATCTATTTTGCCCATGTTCACACTTGTAAGTGTAAAATTTAGCTCCTGAAGTGATCCCCTTCCTTATTAAGGTGGAAATTATTCATATTTTATTATTCATGGGCCTCCTTACCCATTTATTCCTTTTCTAAGTGAAAGTAGCAAAATCTAATGTTCCAAATTGCTATGTGCAAATTTGGGAACATTACAGTGCTCCCCTCCCAAATGTTGCTTGTCCTCAAGCAACTGCAAGGATAGGACTAAAGAGCACCCTCTTCTCCCCTACAGAAACCTCATAAGATGAAATCCTCCAACGATCAAGGTGCTATATCATCAATATATCTCCAATTTTCCCCTCCCAAGTGTGCAAGTCATCTATTGGGGAACATCCCAAATAGCTAACGTTGTGTGACAATGAAACATCCATGGAAGAAACAATGGGATATTTGTAGGTCCTATTGAAGCATTAGGGCTGATATATATTAGGATTCATCATCCCCATTTGAATCTCTCCTCCCCAAGCTATCAACCAAACAAAATTAGTCACCCTCCAGGATGGAAACTCATGAAGAATCTCTTCCACCTTGAGCTCATGTAAAGAAGGTGGGCTGCATGGCTGACTGTGTGGAGTCAAAATGTACATCTCTTGTTGTTTTTCTCTCCACTTATGATATATATGGGGCTACTACTGATATATGGCTGAAATTTAATAGTCTTCAAGGAAGACCCAAGCCACCCCATCAAATCCAACACCCATGAGGTGTCTCCTCAAAGAACTCAAACCTCCCAAATGAGTCCTCTCATTTGAAGGCAAGATGTATAGTATGGAAACCAGGGTATTCCCACTATTCTTTCTTAAATATGCAGCATGTGTAATTTAAAGAATCATATTTTCATTGGGCCTCTTCAACTCTTGTGCCACTCCTCCAATGGTGCTTCCTACAATCAATGTTTTAGCAGCATAATATGGAAGCATAAACATATGAAAACAAGGAGGTAGAACATAGTCCCGAACATGGAACCAATGCAGGGCATTCTTTGCCTGCCTCAATACATAATGCAACAAGTGTCTTTTTAGCCACTTTCTTGCTGCCACATCCATTTTACAAAATGAAATCATGAAAGCATAATTTGGTGCCAATGATGCACACCAAAAACCATGTGGCTTTCCCCCATAATCCACAAATAGAATGGCCATCATAAACACTGCAAGTGGCCTCAAGTACATAAAAATATAATATGTAAGAATGAAAGACCCTTCTTGGTATGATATGGTGCTCATATAGATAAGGAAGTGTAAAATACAAAACAAAATTTTACCTCCTCCATCATGTACTTCGGTCATTGAGTTGAAATGGCTCAAGTGCAAATTCTCCCTTGCTGCAAGTGAGTAGGGAAGTGGTTGCTCCAACCTTTTTTTCATCTTCCAGGCTATGAATATCTCCATATGCTGATATGCATTCAATTGAATGCCCTCCCAAGTGAACTCCTCCATTGAAGGATGGTATGCATAAAAATGCATGGAGGGAAAGTCCACAAATGCTACATGTAGATCTTTCTCCTTGTGCTTGTGAACACAAGCCAAGAAGGTCAAACCATAGTAAGGGATACTTTCATCCACTATTTCCTCATGCCCATCTTCTACATGCTCCCATGATGCATTACTTGTGAATTGGTCTTGGGAACACTTCAGCAGGTAATCCAAGATCCTAAGTGACAGCGTTGCTAACCCTTGGAGTAATGCTATTGTCATCTCAAAGCTCAATTCTTTGACATAGATTGTGTCAAAGACTCTTCCCAAAATGCTGTTGTACATGTAGAGATCCTCCCAAGATGGAGGGGCTACTCTTTGCACTCTGCTAGTGCCATCCCTTACTCTTGCAGCATCATGCCAAGTGTGAGAGAAATTCTACCCTTGCAACAAATGACTTTGCTGCCTCATCATACCTCCATCATATAATCTATGTGGTGAAAACATAATGATCACATCACCATAATGCATCCACCCTCCTTGCTTCCCCATGATGAAAGTATCCTGCCAATATTTCTTCCCCTTCTCATCCCATGGGAAAGGACATGTCATAGAGTTACCAAACTCTCTCAAGAGTAGCCAACACAGCATTTCCTCTTGCTACCCGGTGTCATAGACTTGCAAGAGGTTTACCAATCTCTTGCCTCTCATCCACATCCACTCAACTCCATGTGGATGCCTCCTAGCTTGCTCCATCTTGGCATTCCTCCAATGAGGTCTACCATCCTCCCACATCAGATCTTCCTTCTTGCATTTCATAAGAGGATGAAATGCAACTCCTTGGAGATCTCCAAGAAAATATCTCTCATCAATGATTATCTTGGACCCATGAGGATCCAAAGGGGCTGAAGGCAAGGCCTCCTTGATGCTACCTCTTGACAGCATTGTAACCCTCCTCCAAGGTGTTCTAGCTATCTCATGTGTCAACCCCTGGATGAATATGTGCTTCTGCATGATTTTTTTTGGAGAAAATTTTACTCCATCCTTCAAGCATTCCCACTCCAACCTCAAAGGATGTATGTAGCCCATCAATGGTCCATGAGTTTGATGGTTCAAATCTCCCTTGAACCCTTCAAGCTTGCACAGCGCAGTGCAATCCTACTACTCTATCTTAGCAATACTATTTTATCCTAGGCCATATGCAAACAAATCTCCAACCCTTTCCATAAAATTCTCTGGAATGTTAAGACATGGAAATGTATGCATACCTTTGTGAGTCTTTTGGACATATTCTATGGCTGCAAGAGGTCCTCTCTTCAATGTGTTTGTTGATCCAACTATTGGTGTAGAAGGCTTCTCTCTCAAGGCTATGGCAGCGATGGTACTTGCCTCTTCCCATGGTGGTGTGGACCCTCTCTCCTCTGATCTCTCTCCATCAAAAGTTATGATCAGCTCTTGAGTGAACTTAGAAAAATAAGTCACTCTTGTATGGATTGAGTGACTGAACCACCAAGCATTGGCTTCACCCTCCAAGTGCAGCGCTACAACTTCTGTTGCATCCCTCTCTTCCACTAGATGAAGTATGAATAATGCCTCAAGCTTACTTTCCCACACTCTTGCTGTAGTTGACCCATCAAATTTAGACAATAGGAATCTATTGCCTTTGATCTCTTCCTTGCTGCAAGGTCTTCTTCCTTTTCTCAGTTGAATAAACTGAGGAAAATCTAGGGTCTCTTTGAAAGCCCTAGGTTGGCACTTGTATTCTGCCAAATACCCACTCAAAATTTCATGCTCTAAGTGTTCTTCTTGATCTTCACTTCCTCTACAAGAATAGGAAGTGCATGTATCTGCTTCTGCTTCTTGAAACCTTCCAGAGGTCTCACTACAACTCTCTCCTCCTTGAAACCCTCTTGGAGTTTCAGTGCATTTCTCTTCTTATTTCTTCTTAGATATTAAAATGGATGATAGTAAGCTCATCCTATCCATCATTTTTATCTCTTATTTTCCTCTTTTCTCCTCTGATAGCTTGATCTCACAGGTTGTGCCAGAGATCATACTCTGATACGACTGTAATGTTCCAAATCTGGAACTCATCAATGAATAAGTTGTATAACTATCCTCTTATGATGAATAAGCTTAAAATATACAAAATAAACACATATAAAAAAAATTAGTTACATCAAAAACATTTATTTCGTTTCATGATACGGAAAGTGGGGAAAAATGGGATTTTATGCCCTAAAAATGTTGTTTTCAAAAATTACCATAAAAATAAGCAGATGAAATGGTTGGATATGATATCTTAGGTCATGAAGGACCTATTCTCCTAATTTCAGCTCAAAATAATGCTTCTAGCTATATTAAACAGCTCCTCCTTTCCTGACTAGGCTAGAAAACATTGATTTCCCATGACTTTACAAAACAAAAATTTCTTAATACAGTGAGAGAATAATTCCCATGAGGGTTTCTACATAAAATGATAAAATAAGTCTTATATGCAACTTATATTGATCAAAAAATAGATAAATGGAGATTTACAAGCTTATATAGTAAAACAAGACACCCGGCAAAGGTTTCCGGCAAAATGCATGAATAACAAGCAACATTGCAGAAATAATGCACTTACTACATATTTGTATTATACATGGCTGAATATGACATTAAATAGCTGAATAATACAGAAATATGGCCAAAGGACTCTCTAACAAACTCCTAGAGGGGAATGAGCACCTCCTCCTCAAAGACTAGCACAATATCAAAGGATGCAACACTGTTGTTGTTGCCTCTGCATCAAGGACACGGTTTTCTGAAAGAGACTACGTTTTGGCTGAGTATGAATGAATTTCCCCAAGAAAATTTTTGAAATTAAGCTCAAATCACTCCCCTTTGATCCCTTAAGCAAGCTGATCTCAAGAGAGGATGGAATTCCTGCACAGGAATTCCTTGCACTAAGCAGTGCAGCAACTCCAGCTAAATAGTTGAAGTATGAAAATGGTCTCTAGACAAAAATATTTGAATACATGAATGATTTCCCTTTGATGATATGCCTTCCTTTTATCTTTTTTGAGCCTCCTCACCTCAAACTCCACACAATGTTGAGGTGACTTCTTCATGAAGCTTCCTCTTTCAAAACTGCGCTGCCCTAGCTTGCTTCCCTCCTTTTGTGGCTGCGCTATTGACTTGGTCAACTAATCCAACTCTAATGCCTCTTTCACACTAGGTATCTTCAATCTAGTTTAAATATGTGTGCCTTAGGTTGATCCTTGTTCACATTGAACCGGTTTACTTAGGTGATCTCTTCCTTCTCAAGAATGCATGTTAACTTAGTCAAACTTGACTATGTCCTCATCTATTTTGCCCCTGTTCACACTTGTAAGTGTAAAATTCAGCTCTTGAAGTGATCCCCTTCCTTATTAAGGTGGAAATTATTCATATTTTATTATTCATGGGCCTCCTTACCCAGTTATTCCTCTTCTAAGTGAAAGTAGCAAAATCTAATGTTCCAAATTGCTATGTGAAAATTTGGGAACATTACACAGTAGACCCAACCCCTGTTTGGCACGGATTGCCACCTCACAGTTGCGCCAAGTCCTCTAGGATTTGGTTTGACCCTTTTGCTGAGTTTTTGGTCAGTTGTGCTTGACTCTATCTTGTTTCTTGATTTGCAATTGGTATTTTTGGAGTTGTTTTGACTACTTTAGGCTTGCTCTTCTCACCTGCTTTTCTATTCTTTTATCGGTGCAATTCATAGCCCTAGGGTTCTAGGTTTCTTTCGCTCACTGAGCCTTCTAATTGAAGTTTGAGCCCTTTTGTTTGCTGTCAGTTCGATTCCCTGATCAGTTTCTTGAGTCTTTCTTGATCCTTTGAGTTTTTGGTTTGTTGAGCGATTACTTTTGTGTTTGTTTGACTCTCCATCTCTTCATTTTCGAGCATAGATCACATTTCTCATTTGAGTAATTTTGAAAGCTTTCACTTTGATTGAAAGAGTGCATCATTGGTTTGAGTACGTCTTTATGTCTGTATTGCTTTTGGATTGTTTGTTTTGAGATCTCTACATTCATAGTGTGCTCTTCAATGCCCGTTAAAACTGAAAGTGGCTAGAGTCATCTTTTGTCTGTTTCTCAACTATTAAAACATGAAACAACAAAGTTTTGTTCCAGTGTCGTAAAATTAATTACCCACAATCTCATTCCCGTTAAAAGTTCTTTACTTGGCTTTTTTTTTTCGTTCCTTAGAGTTTGGTCTTGTAGCCTTGAATTGGCTATCTCATTTTCCTTCCTCTATTGAAATACTGTCACAGTGGCGGAACCACCAGTTTCGTCGTCTTCTTCACTACCTCCTAGTATTAGTTCCTTTCCTGACGTTTCTTTCGAAACCCCTCAATCCACTAGGTCTGCCGAGCTTGCGCAGCCTATTCTCCCGAGTGTTCAACCTATCGCTACCCGATCTCCTCCTAATGAGTCAATTGAGTTCAATTGGCCTCCTCAGGGTGCTTGGTCTGGTTTTGGGAGTGAGGAAGAGTTCCCTCCTCTTACTTCAGGATCACCTTTTATAGCTGTTGTTGTACCTCTTAGTCCTCGTCGTCTTTTCGAAGATCTTACAGCTTCGTCAGACATGGATTTTTCGAGTCCTGTTAGTAGTGAAGGAATGCCTGTGTCTACAGGGGAATATCATCTTTTCCGTGAAGATCTCCCACGTGTCTCTAATAAATCTTCTCCTCCATCAGTGTCACTTCCACCCAATTATCAGACTTTGAGTCAGATTATTTCTGGTGTTGCGTCATGTTGAAGCCTCGAAAATCACTGCTTCAAACATTGGGGAATAACCACCCAGTCGGGACCTTAGGATAGCTCCTTTTCCATTTGGTATGGTGGCTCAGACTGGATTTATAGAACTAGTTTCCTAATAAATAAATGGGTTGGTAATAGAATGATTGGATGAGTGGAAAATGGGACTAAAATGACTAAAATAACCTATCTAATTTTAATCTATAATTGATAAATAATTCTAAAACTTAACCCGAGTATCAAATATGAACAAAACTTCAAAATTGTTTCAATCAAATCAATAACCATGAAAATGTATTATAATTTAACTGAAATATGCAGTATCAAATAATGATAACTCTATTTAAGAAATTAAACAGATTTATAATAACTCATTGTATTCATCATTTAGTATACCATTTATATACACTTATGAAAGATGAAATATTTCTACACACTCAGAAATGATATGTATAAAGAAATATTGTAAAACAAGTACATATAAATGATAGAAATTTTTAAAGAGAATATCTCAAAACATAAGAAATTAGCAGTGAAAAGATAGAAATAACATATCCATCTTGATACTTTCTCGATGCAATTCGATATCCAAATCCAGCAACTTCAATGTAAAACAGACTCCAAGATACAGAAATGCGATTCTTAAAGGCAATTTTCCATAGAACCACTAGATGTGATCCTTTATAAAAATATAAGAGTCAAAAAGACATTCATTACTCAAAGCAGATATACAAGTAAAAAACCTTCTGGTGCGTGACCTAGCTGTGCCGCCATCACTCTTGCTCTCTAGGTTCAGCTCCAATGGAGGCCGGCGGGGGAGCTGATCCTGCCCCTCCCTTGCCTAAACTATTAGCTTTCAAGAACCTCATTGTCGGTTCTCACAAAAGACCAATATCTGAAGCACAAAAAAAGTTCGTTAAAAATTTGGATTGCATCCCAATCGTTGAATTTCCAATAGCAGAGACTTGCAAATCCGCAGTCAATCTAGCAGACAGAGGGCTCATTGGACAATTTACCGGGCTCTGGCCCTCTCCCAAATCTGTTGAAGCTTGGGTGCAGAGAAACTGGACGTCGCTCGTTTCTGAAGGAATTAAGAGCCATTTTGTTGGAAAAGGATTCTATGTGTTCGTGTTTGAAAGTTCGGACGACAAAAACCTCATTTTCAGAAACGGTCCTTACTTCATGGGGCCTCAGGGTGTATACTTGAACAAATGGACCCCTGACTTTGACCCAGCCCAAGACGTTCCGTTTGTTGTTCCAGTCTGGGTCCGTCTACCTCATCTCCCTCTTCATTGCTGGAATCAAAAATCTCTACAGGCTATCGGCAACTTGCTTGGAAGGTATATCGATCAAGTTGTTCGAAAATATCAATACTCTTGCGCACGGATCTATGTGGAGGTAGATCTGGAGGTAGGGTTACCAGAGGCAATCAAACTTACAGCAGTTTAATGGTCGCACATCCAGGAGATTGATTATGAGCAATTACCCTTCAAATGTCGGCACTACCACGGCTATGGTCACTGCGCCAGACACTGTAAAAAAAAGGAAGGAGAGGAGAGCGAGAATGCGAAAGCAGAACCATGGACCACAGCGCAGAAAGCAGGGACAGCAAAACCCAAAACCAAAAGAATTCCAAAAGGAAATAACCCCGATCCAAAGGGGCAAGAACAAAAAGATGGGACCTCCATCCCCACATCGAAATCAAGAGATCAAAATGCAGAGTCCAACAAGGCCATAGAAACTCTGGAAGCAAACAGGAACAACATCCCCACCCCAAAATCATGAGATCAAAATGAAGATTCCAGCAAGGGCATAGAAACTCCAGAAGCAAACAGGAACAGTAGCAATCAATCAATATCCTCCCCTATCGGGAAAGGAGGAGAGGAGCAAGGGAAAACCCTCGAAGTAGCTCCCTCTCCCTCATACGCCGATGCAGCAAGAAAGAAAGTGTATGAATATCCAAGCTCCTCGGAGGACGAGATCATAGAAAGGCCGACCAAAAGAGCAGGAAGAAAGTCTCGCAGAGAAGTGAGGGAGGAAGAAGCGGAAAGACAAAAGACTCAAGGAAGCCAACCCACTATATAAATGTCAATTAGCAGAAACACAGGGACAAGGCTGCCAAAAGGAGGAGGCCGAACTTCCCCGAACAGTAAGTAATGAGAATAGTCTCTTGGAATTGCAAAGGGCTCGGGAATCCTATGAAAATAGAAGTGATCAAAGATCTTATGAAAGTGGAACCTATAGACATCCTAATGCTCCAAGAGACAAAAATTGAAGGGGAAGCCCTTCTTGAGATCAGCAAAAAGAAATGGCAGAAGAACACAGGGAAAGAAATAAGCGCAAGAGGCTCCTCGGGTGGGATAGCAACCCTGTGGAAGGAAGAACATTTCAGGCTCGTCAACTCACACAACACACAACACTGGTGTTTAACTAAGCTTAAGCATATATCAAGTAAGTTGACCTTCTCACTATTCAATTTATATGTACCGATACTGTATTCTGAAAAGAAAGACTGTTGGAAAACATTAAATGAGTTTTTGCATCTGAATTCTCCCAACAATATAATCATAGCTGGAGATCTAAATCTAGTAATGAATGAAAAAAAAAAAAGAGGGGGGCAGGAACAACAAGGATTAGATGATCCAGGTAGTAGAGGACATGATACAACAATGGGATCTATTGGACTTTAAACCAAGAAAAGGGCTCTATACCTGGACAAATAATAGGACAGGGGAAGACCATATATCTGCCAGACTAGACAGGTTCTTGGTCCAAAGCACAATGTTGTTGGAACAGAAGCTTATCTCATCAGCCATCCTTCCAAAGCTCACCTCAGATCATAAGCTCATCCGGCTACTGCTTGAGGAGGAAGAGAATTTGGGGCCAATCCCATTCAGGTTTAGCCCTCTGTGGAATGGAAAGAGCGGCTTTGAAGAGACGGTTCGAATGGCATGGAACACCACAGTTAATGGCTCTCCCAATTATGTATGGGAACAAAAACTAAAAGTAACAAAAAGGGCACTCAAGGAATGGAGTAAAATTCCAAAAAACACACCCAAAGACCAAAGAATCAAGGCAGTGCAACATTTGGAAATTCTGCAAAGTGAAATGGACACCATTGATATAAACCAAACAGAATTAGAAAAGGAGCAAGTTTCCCAATGCAAAACATTCCTCTCCTTCAGAAATGAAGAAGAGTATTGGAGACTTAAGTCCCAGAGTCTCTGGCTGGAAGCTGGAGATAGGAACACATCATTCTTTCATTGACAATGTAGAGCTAGACTCTCCAAGAATCATATCTCAGAGATCACTTCCTCTTATGGGAAACTCTGCAAAGGAATAGAACAGATTAAATCTATTGCAGTATTACATTTCCATCATCTTTTCAACAAAGAGAAAGAGGATTGTGAAGAAGATAAAAAATAATTTATAAAGAACATCTCGGCATTGGTCACCACAGAGGACAATACAGCATTACTGAAGCAAACAAATGAAGAAGAAATCAGCAATATAATTTGGTCCATGAATCCAGACAAAGCCCCTGGGCCAGATGGGTTCACTATTCACTTCTACAAGATATTCTGGGATATAATAAAAACAGATCTAATTAGAATGGTAAAAGGATTCTTGAAGAAAGAAAAAATGGGGGGCAGCACCAACTCAACCTTCCTCGCTTTAATCCCGAAAGAGACAAACCCCTCCTCCTTTGATAGGTTCATACCAATCTCTTTGTGAAACGCCTCTTATAAAATTATTGCAAAACTTCTTGCAAATAGAATAAATCCACTACTGAGCAAACTTATATCAGATTTGCAAGGGGGCTTCGTCAATGGGAGGCATATCCTGGACAATGTAATCCAAGTCCAAGAAGTCATGCATTCCAGCAACCTCAGAAAGGAGAAAGGTATGTTGATCAAGTTATACATGGCTAATGCCTTCGACAGAGTCAAGTTCCCCTATCTATATCAAGTTCTAATCTCCTTTGGTTTTAATCAAGAGTTTGTTAATCTGATTCAAGCATGCACCAATAGTCCATGGATTGCACCTTTGGTAAATGGGAGGCCAGCTAATTTCTTCCAAGCCAGGAGGGGGTTGAGACAAGGATGTCCCCTTTCTCCTTTCCTCTACATCTTAATGGTGGACACGTTGAGCTGAAAGCTAGAGCTTGATATGATAACAGGAATAGCCCCAAGTTTAAAAATAACAAAGGACCTTAAAGCAATAAACCATGCACTATTCGCGGATGACTCCCTCATGCTGGGTGGAGCTTCATCTAGAATAGGATCTACATTCAAAAATACTCTTCATGCATATTGTAAAGCATCTAGAGCTCTAATCAGTGAAAGGAAAAGTGCAGTTTATAGTTGGAATACAGAGGAGGAAGAAACTCAAAACATAGTAAACAACCTGGGGTTTAATGGATACGCAAAATGGGAAAAAATTAACTATCTTGGACTTCCACTAACACTGGGCACAAACAGAGTCAATCTGTGGGAAGGAGTAATTACAAAAATCAGAGGTAAAATCGCTGCATGGGGTGGTCAATGGCTAACTCATGGCAGCAGATTAACCCTTATAAAATCAGTGTTGTCATCTATGCCAATTTATCAAGCGTTATACCTGATGGCTCCCAAGTCGATTTCAGGACAGATTAATAAAATCATTAGGGACCTTCTATGGCAAGGAGGCAAAGGAAATCAGAGGAAATTTCATCTGGTGAAATGGGAGATAGCAAAGCAAACTTTGAAGGAAGGAGGCCTTCAAATTCGAGATCCGGACTCTACCAACGTATCTATGGGATGAAAAATACTCTGGAAACTCCATAGCGACCCCAATCATCTTGTCAGCACAGCTCTGAGGCATAAGTACCTCCCAAATGCAAATCTAAGAAACTTTTAGATCGCAAACAGCAAAAAGAGCTCGTTGTTATGGCAGTTATGTATTAAAGGGCAGAGTTTTTTCACCCAAAATTTATATCGTATCCCAGGGAATGGGAAATGCGTTAAGCTCTTGACTGATAGTATAATGGGACATTCTCCATTAGCCACACAAGACAGACTGCATGAGATATGTGAGTATTTAGATAACAGAGGGGACAAGACGCTCTATGATATCTCAAAGTGGAACGAGTCTGGGCTCTGGATTGATTGGGATTTCAGAGATATCCCAGCTCACCTATTGCAGTAATCAAAAATGCTCAAACAGGAACTTCATGAGGCTGCCCCAGTGCATAAATCAGAAAAGGATAAATGGGGATGGGGACCTACAGGAGCATACACCCCAGCCAAAGGATATGAATTGATGCAAACACACAGAGACCGAATTCAACCAGCTAAATTTTGGAAAGAGGTATGGGATCCAATAGCGCTGCCCAAGGTAAACTTCTTATTTTGGACTCTAATGCATAGAAAGATCCTGACGGGAGAAAACCTTATGAAAAGAAACATTGCAGGTCCGCATAGGTGCACACTTTGCAAAGAAGCCATGGAAACCATGGATCTTTTATTTGTTGAATTTCCATATGCAAACAGAGTTTGGACCCATACTCTTCAAGGATTAAAGGCTGTAATCCCCTAAAACTTCAGTTGTGGACTTATTCCTTTCATGGAAAGAGTGATACCCGTCGCTCTCCCTAAACTCATCCTGGGCCAGAATCTGGATCACTCTCCCCAAGCTAGTGTGTTGGAAGCTATGGCTAGCTAGAAATGAGCAGATATTTAATAATGTAACTTGGACCCCCAACATGGTTGCAGCAAAAGCAAAAGGACTCCTTCTAGAAATTTTGAATTCTCAGAAAATTAAAGAGGACAAGTCGATGCAGCAAGAGGAAAATAATTGGCTTGGCATTAAAGCATTCATCCAATGGATACACAGCACAAAAAAACCATTTAGAAATCCTGAGTGGAGGCTAAGAGAAAAGGATGAAGCTTTTCAAAATTGGTGGAGGAAGCAAGGAATAACAACAGCCTTTTTTGACGGTGCCTCTAAAGGCAACCCTGGGACAGCAGGAGCCGGAGGACTCATATACTCTCCTGATGGAGGCATCATAGAAACCTTCAGTTGGGGTCTAGGTCAGCAAACTAACAATCAAGCAGAAATTCTAAGCCTGTTAAAATTTTTCCAAATAGCCAAAGAAAGAGGACATCGGAAGCTGCAAGCATTCGGAGACTCAGAAATCCTGATCAAAATAATACATACGCAAGGTCAATTCAATGAAGCTGGTTTAAACAAGAATCTGCAAAGGTTGAGATACCTCCTCCAAGACTTCACTTCCTTCAAATGCTATCACATTCTCAGAGAATCAAACAAAGAGGCAGACTTCTATGCCAACAAAGGCTGCCTCTTGGCCCAAGGAGATCTAAGCACAAATGGCGGAGATCCAGAAACAATCTATATTCCATGAAATTCGAAATTTGCTAGAAACAGAAAATGTAAAAGAATTGCACTGAAAGATGTAAGGCTACAACCTTTCGAAGTCCCTACTAATAAAATCCATACCCGTTTCATATATATATATATATATATATATATATATATATATATATATATATATATAAGAGTCAATGGAGTACAGAAATGCAATCTCCAAGTCAAAATATTATAAATTCAGGACCCCTTTCTAAATGCATGAAAGGGGTTGAAATAGGTACTTAATAAAACAAAATAACTAAAACTATTCCTACAATCTATTTAATCGGAAATCTAGGAACAGAATTGCAATATTGAAGTGAAACCGAATCATTGATTATCTCTTGCGTTTAATGTGCCCAGATGGCAGATTTTGAGCATATCTTTCACTTCTGTTGCATGACTTAGCCTTGAATGTAGCTGCCCAGTTTATGTAGCATCAGAGAATTCAAGAATGATACACTGAATGGCATTTGAAAGGAATTTGATGTCCATTTGTGGACTGTGTGGCTTGATCAGATAAGTCCACATAATATCCCATGAAATTCCTTGAAGCTTGCTAATCTGTTGATTCTTATTGTTATCTCTTATTTCCACCTAGAATCAACTTCTTTTACTTTTGGTAATTTTCCTGGGGTACAATCTAAGATTAAATTAGTGGCGTACAAGCTATCATTAACCAGCTGTGTAATATTATTCAACATACTTTTAGCTCTTGATATTGCTCTTTCTGATTTCATCAGCTGTTGTTCCCATTCCATAAATAAAATATCCTTGTGCCTTTCCTCGATTCTGGGAATATTAGCCTTTCTTCCATGTTTTGTATCCTGCCATGAAAGGAATTCATAAATTTTTTCATCAGCATCATCAATTTCTTGCCTGAGAGTGACTACTTCATCTATCAAAGATGATGTTATTTCGCACAAGGGCTCAGCTTGTGCCAATTTCAGACAAAATTCATTTAATTGCTGAGATAGCAGTTTGCTCATTTCAAGAGCTTCAGTTTTGAATTGATCTAATTTAGGGTAATCCCTAAATTTTTCCAATGCTGATTGGAATGTTTTCTCTTGTTCAATTTTCGCAGCTTTCTCATTTTGTAGTAGATTTTGTAATTTTGCCACTTCTTGACTTAATTGTTGCTGCTTATTCAAGGCTTGTTTTGGAGTTCTGCAATGGAGAAAAGCTTTCAAACATGGTGAAAATGTAATAAAGAGAACAGTTATACAAAAGGATTTATTCGTTGTCTTCAATTTATTAACTCCATGTTAAAACTTAAATGCCTTCTATACAAGTCACATTCACGCATTCAAAACAAAATCAATCGTGATTATTCATTTGATTTTCTATTAATGGTAAACGTACAATCAGAGATCGGGTTTTTTGAAATAAGAATATAAAATTTCCCTTTTGAATTCTTGCGATTGCGATGAATAAATAGTGTATGCGCAATGTAAAAATAAACAACAATACTAAGTATTGATCGCATCGGGGATTTTCAAAGGGACAAAAAATAACATATTGTGATCTCCACTGATTTCCGATTGCGATGATGGTATATCGCATTGGCTCTTTTCAAAAGAAAGGAGTTTTAAAATGATATTAGCTTATTTTCGATTGCGATTATAGTGGGGTCCATTGCATCGGAGATTTAGTATCATGAGTGATTATTGTGTTCTTTCCTTTGAAATGCGATTTCGATCAATCGCATCACATCGGAGCTTTGCAAATGTTTGAAAGAAGAGTTTTCATTTTAGTCTTGTGATTGCGATTACAATAGAGCCCATCGCATCGGAGTTTTATAAAACAGGTGCATATTACATTGTTCTTCCGAAATGCGATTGCGATCAATCGTATCGCATTGGAGTTTCATAAAACAAATGTGAAAACTTTTAACCTTTGTGATTTTCGATTTGTGATTGATTCAATCGCATCGGAGTTTTTCAAAAACAAATATACAACTTAAAGATATCTGCGATTTGCGATTGCGATTACTTTATCACATCGGACTTTGTTCCAATTGAATACTTTTAGCTATTATGTTAATGTGATAAAGTCTTTATATCTTATCAGATCAGAATTTTTCAATGTTGCATTTTGTTTATATACACTTGCTATTAAAGATATGCAATATACGCCCTTTTAACAATGAACCTTTATTGTTATATTTCAAAATGATCAAATTTCCTCTAAGTCTTTTATTCCTATCTAAAAAGAAAGGGGACCTATTTCTAAATGAAATTTTTTCTAAAAATTTTGAAATGGGGGGTGGGGGGGGGGTTGTTGTACCGTACAACAATTGGTGATTCACTAGAAGAAACAGTTATCTCTGAAAAAATAAAATGAATACTATATTTCTAGTAAGTAAAAGTTTTTAAAGATAATGAAAACTATCTTTAGAGAAATTTTAAATAAAATCTAACTCTGAAAAAGAATAAAAAATCACTTAAAATTTCTTTCTAATTCCTCAAAGATTAAAAACATTTTTTTTGGTTTTCTCAAGCCTTGATTGGTTGATAAGAATGAAGTAAGGGGGCTTCCCAAGTTTAGCTTTTGTAATATTGTTTCGGGGAATATCACCCTAGAGGTTCGTTGGGTTACAACCTCCACAGAGTAGGGGCATGCTACTTAAGGACTCACACAACCATGCACGTTCAGAAAAACTAAATAGAGTAGAACGAGAAAGTTACCCGTAGGTCCTACGATTGAAGTAGATCCTGCGGGGTCCAAACCCCCAGCAACCGTCCTTCCTTCTTAACCTGAAAGACAAGAAGAAACAAGCACGAAGAACTGGTTGTACAGCATATATCTACTCTAAATGTTAGTGAAATCGATATAAAACATCAGATAAATCATAATGAATGCTTAAATAACAATATTCTCATACATATAAGCATACACTAACACGTATATTTCGGGAACAGCATGATACTTCTGTATTATAAATAGCATGTACAAAAGTAACGAGTGGAGAGATCACCTGATCCTTCCACGACCTTCGAGCAGACCGTCGTCCGGATCCGTCCAACCCTTGCTTCGCTAAGACTCCTTCCAAACTGGTGCATACGAGATGACATATAGGGAGATGAGCATCTCAAGGAAACAAGGGTTTCCTATAATGAACTGGGAAAGTGCAGGAGGCACGGGGAATCAGACTTGGATAGGGAATACCAACAGAGTATAATATCAATAATTCTCTCTCTCCCTTAGGCCGTACACATGAGGTGTTTTTATACTCCCTCCAAGTAGTTTCAACAGTTGGAAACAGTTGGCCACGTGCTGGCGTGGTTGAACTACCTGAGTAACCATCAACCCAGAGCGAAAATAGGGAATAATTATATATTTTTTAATCATTTTTAATGGCATACGCGGAAAAGTGCAGCTAGACTCGCGTATACACGTGGAAAAGTACGGGCATAGTGCTCTGGAGCAAAAAACTTCTTTCGTCAAATCAGGAACAACCGACCGTCGAAACGCACCGAAACTTCAGGTAGGCTCCTTAATCATCCTGTTTATTCATTTTGTCCGTTTGGAATTTAAAATTAAGTGATTTTTAGCTTTAAAACCCTTGCTAAAAAATGCAGACTTGCGCATACGTGGGTTCGTTAAAGGAAACTCGCGTATACACGCGACTGTGCAAAGTAAAAACCGCGTATGCGCAGGTCCGAATCCAAAAAAGTGTGGCTAATGCATAATTTGATGAAATTTAATAGGATGACAATCTCATGGAGGGAACGTGAGCATAGCGCAATTGACCAAGAGGTCATGCAAGATCGCGCAGCACAAAATATCCTTCGGAATTGCGGATTGTTCAAATTCTTCAAGATGCCAAATATGAAAAGCAATGTGCGGTTGCTAGAAATTATTGGGAACCATATCAGGATTTCTTCATTATTGATCAGATGCCAGTACGCATTGAAGTGGAAGGCATATATTTCATTACTGGACTCTCCCAGAGGGGAGAACTAGTAGACTTGCATGGGAAGCCCCTGGGAGGGTTAACCGTGGAAGACTATGTCCACGTGTATTGCGTACCGGGTTCCAAAAAGGTTGGAACGCAGATTGCAATTAAAGATGTGAGGGATTTGCACATGAAAATCCTCCTTTTCACCATCAGCAGAGTGGCAGGATCCGCCTCTCTACATCAGGCGTCCAGGACGCAAATGAGCATAGCAGTAGAATATTTGACTCATGTTTACGATTGGTGCATAGCCCTATTACTGAATATGAAAAAACAGTTGACCTCAATTCACCAAGTAAAGACTAAACATTTTGGCTACGGTACAATTTTGACAACATTCTTCTTTGAGAAGATTCCAGCATTGAGACCCAGAGTCATCTCTTGGCTACGGTACAATTTTGACAAAATTCTTCTTTGAGAAGATTCCAACATTGAGACCTAGAGTTATCTCTACCATCAGTAGCCCGCGGGACCTAAGAATTGCCTGTTGGGCAGACATGATGAAGAGATTGGGGGGTAGTGAAGTACCCCAGACCACATGGGACGATGAGTTCTTCCATTGGTGGGGAGAACAAATCATTGCAGTGGACGACTATCCCTATGCTGGGATGGACTTCCGTGGAGATCCAGATCTAGTTCTTCCACCAGGCACAGCATGGGGCACAGTCAGTAAGTTTTGCAAAAAAATTTTACTTATATAATTTTTTTTGGATTTTTTTTCAAATATGTATGAAAAAATGAAAAACAAACATGTTTTTGATTGGATTCATAATGACTGACAATTTAAAATGATCATGATTCAGATGTTGGACCAGTTCGACCTGAGGGTCTCCCGCGCCATAAGCGCCGCAGGGGCGAAGCAGATACTGTGGATTCAGATAGGACTCTCTAGGCCGTGCAGAGGAATTTGGAGGGACTAACCCACCAAATACCTATGGCTGTTGTGGAGGACCTACCGGAAGCCATCCAGAGACGGGTGGTAGGAGTGCCCCGAGACTGGGTTAGATTATTCCGCCCAGTTGCCACCGCAGTCACGTTCTATAGGAACATGACTTCTGGGCAGGGACCTCAGGAGTAGACATGTATTATGTATTAGATGACTGTATATTATTTTTCGAGACTGAACATGATGGGGGCATAAGCCCAAGTTTTGTATGACCTTATGGATCCAAATTTTGTAAATTTTTTGAACACTCTGATGATATATATACAACGATATTTGATGTGATGTGATAAATGTATCAAAATGTATGATGTTTTTTATGATTAAAAATTTATTGTATGGAATGATTAATATGCCAATCTAATGCTTGATTAGCTAATGAGTCAGCAAACCAATTGTCAGCTCGAGGAATATGAATGAAAGTTAAAAATTGAAATGACCTTTGTAACAAACGTACCCTCAAAAACAATCGTAATAAAAATGGATCTCGTACCCGATAAGTGTTGTTCAACTGCGACACCACCAGCTGGGAGTCCAAGAAAACTACCAACGAATCAACACCCAAAGATATCGCCTCCGAGAGTAGATGAATGACTGCAGTGTATTATGCTACGTTATTGGAAGCAGGACCAATGCAGACCCCTCTTGATACCAACAGCTGACCGGAAGGATAATGAAGCACCCAAGCCGCGGAAGCTAAGTTCCGGGTGTGTCTACTAACACCATCGGCAAAACCAAAATGACTCATGACATCCAACACAACCTGCCAAAGCAGATCAAAAACATCACCAACTCATCAAAAATTGAAAATCAATCAGATATGTACAAAAGCAAAAACTACTATATACA